>OZ007499.1:131021376-131621376 GCA_963931805.1 Microdon myrmicae
AAAGGATTAAACTTTCAAAATCTCGGTCAACTCTTACGGCATGTCCGTTCGAAGTTGTGGGGCAAAATAGATATGTTTCCACCAAAACCAGAAGAACCTCCACAGCCACCACCGCCCGAAGGTGAATTGCCATATTTTAATCCCGATTCCCCAAAACGAAGTGTTGGATCACTTGAGATTCCCCCTGAGTGGGTTAATGCTCCCCCTAAGCCTGTGCCCGAGAAGCCTGCTCCACCGCCGAAAGAAGAAGAAGATGAACAAGATGAAGAAGAAACACCAACCAAGGAAGACATTTATAAGATTTTCGAATCATCTGTCGGAATACCACCAGAACAGGCGTCGAAAATGCCGAAGTTTTGTTTTGAGCCAAAAGACTCCGATGATAAGATTCTTGGATTGATTCCCTTGCAAGAGGAAGTTGAAGAGGAGCAATCAATTGATACGGGTTCTGAGTTGCCAGAAAGTTCTGGTGGTATACCATTTGAAGGCAGTGGTTATGTACAAGATGATTCTGATCTTCTTGATGAGGAAGACACACCCCGCAAGCCGCGATGCAATCAGCTCGAGGATCAGTGGCTAAACTTTTACTGTTGTGTAAGACTGTTATTGGCTTATGATTCTCCAAAAGACGATTATCATATTTTTTATATTTTCATTTGACAGAAAGGTCAGAGGATCTTAAAGACGATTATCAAAATGCCACCACCACAGTTTCGGTGTGTAGTTCAACCCTTCCCTGGTATCGGTCCTCCAGTATCCGATAAGGTTATCGATGAATTCCTGGGTTACCTGCGTTTACGTGCACGAAGTCATTGCGGTTTAACTCAACCACGACAGTTCAAGGAAGAAGACTGTCCCCTAATGATTGACACTTACGAGAAGTAAAGGTTTCCCGTTCAAGTTTTTGTTTTTGATTTTGGTCAACAAGTCCCGGATCAGTGCCTTCCGTCCAAATTTATGATATTTCCCAAGCACCAAGTTCCATAAGGAACAAAAAATTGCACATTTAATATGCTGATTAAATTAAATTTAAACGTTGAGTTTGCAGTGAATTAGTGTGGATGTGGATGATGGGAGGTTCTGATACGATCTACTCGTCTGCGTGCTAATCCCTTAATCATCAGCCATGCTGGTGCTAATCTGATATTCGGATGGAAGATATCTGCCCTGAGAGTGAATTTAATTTAAGTCGATTGTGATGGCCAAATCAATATTAATTAATTCGTTCAGCTGCCGGATTATAGGCTAGTCATGGTGGCAAAGTAGGTATGGGACTGGATATCATATTAACCTATGACTGTTAGCGAGGTGCTTAATATCGAATTGAAAGTAGGCTATGTAAGTTGATGAAATTGCTTGAATTTGTCGAGGCTACGTATGCAGCATTCTATTTAATTTGCAAATCTTCGTCGTATACACTAAAAGTACCGTACATAGTACAATATTGTTTGGAATCACGTTTTTTCAATATTCGCAGATTGTTTGATATGTAAGATTTGGAATTTACTCTGGTCGAACGACTTTTTCGTATACTAAGCCATTTTTTACATGGAATGGGAATTATTAAAAACTCATCCCACTTTCCCTACAACTCCGTTACCCGCTCTGAACTTTTATCTCCACGTTTCGCCACCTGATTCGATTTCCTAAAGGTCCCACCTTATATTGCCCTTCCGTCTGCGGCAAGGCTTTCCCACAACTGTCTTTACTATTAATCAATTTTTTTATATAATTGTGAATTGTTATTGTATTCTGGTTGTTGAAAAATTGTCGTTTTCCTAATCACACAATTAATTCAGCACACATGACTTTATAGGTGCACAACTCGATGGGGAAACCTGTTAACGATCACTGTCAGTTAACGACTCTTTGATTATCTATTTTTTTTAAATCCGACCGTCTTCGTTACCAGCTTAATTTCGAGTTTGTTTCTTCGATACTTGTAAATACCTTGGCGATTTGAATGTACACAATTCCAGCTAGTTGGTACATTCTAACGGAACCGACGAGGCTGCGCGGCTGGCGGAGATGTTCGCTGTTATTAGCCGCAATTAGACTCAACTCGTGGAGGAACCTATGCGAGTACCGGATGCCCGAGGCGATGATGCCAACACCCTGGTCCTGTTTTTGACATCCGAGCCGAATATTTATACCGTGGAGACTGCTGCACTACTGGGAAATTCAGATCACTACATGGTATCGGCAGCGCAACCACTTGCATTTCAAACGAATAACGGATCTACTCAGCTTCGCTATGTATGGACGTATGGGGCTGATAACTAGGACGATTTGCGACATTTCTTCGCATCATTTCCATGATCGGAAGTGTGCTTTGAAGACTCTGATATTAACCCACGCGCGGAGTTGCTCACAGCGATTATTATTCTCGGCATGAAGATTTACATTCCGTAGACCATCAAACGAAGTTTGTGGCGGTTCCGCCAAACCCCACGTCTCACTTACCTAAAAAAAACCCCATAACTTTCATCCAATCATATAATTTCGCTAATGCAATCGCATTAGCACCTTAAATGCTTTACGCATTTAGGATTATCTAAGGTATAATCTAAAAAGCTTCAGTAAAAGAATTCTTACCTTCTTTTGCATCTCTTCGCATACAATTCCTGTAAGACTTCGTTCTTACCTTATCATAAATTCCCTGTAACAAAATTCATCGGTTCGCATATCATACGACCGCATATCAGGGAATCTGTAAGACTTCTTTCTTACCTTATCATAAATTCCATGTAACAAAATTCATCGGTCCGCATATCATACGACCGCATATCAGGGAATCTTACCCTTGAGTTGGCTAATCCCAGCCTCAATATGTATACATAAAAACTATCTATGCACACATTGGCTGTCGACCCTTTTAGCCAGCGATAAATAGTCCAACACCAGCTGCATGTAATTAGCGCAATCGACGCTGAAGCCAATTTCCCTAACCCGCACCAAGTGCAAACAAAAAACGCTGTTCCTCCCATAGGCTTCCTGGTGATACATATCGTTTGTAGTACCCTAAACGCAGTTTTCATTTAATGAGTGGCTGCTATTTATCCAGTTGACCCCCATTATCGAACGATGCATAGATCGCTTCTCCCTTTGTATTGTAATTGCCCTGAATTCATCCCTCATGAGCTCAACGCATAATCAAACACAACCCATTAGCATCCCACGAAATTCGATTTGTTTGTGTCAACGAACCCCCATCTCCTGGATGCACATTATGCCCCTTCTTGGTGTTTCAGATTCGTTTTCATGGTGTGTCCCTTGAAAAAACCCATGTACACACATACACGTGTACTACCAATGATCTTCACTCCAAACGATTGAATATCGTTGAGTCAAATTCCATACGCTGACCATGCTGGTCGCACGATGTCCCGCTCTCCGCCGGCTGCGGAGATGCGCGAATCTCAGAGTAGCGAGTTAACACCCCCCTGTTTAAATTCAATAGTGCAAATGTGAATCAAGTAAAAAAAGCAAAAAATAAATCCATGTAACCAAAAACAATAAAAGGAATAATAAAGAACATTCACTACAATAGACTCAAAAAGTGCGTGTCAATTATATACTTCTGGTGAACTCCTTGTGATCGGTGAGTTGCGGTTTTTGTTTCTTTTTTGACGGATCAGGTTCAGCAGTGGAACTTTCTTTTAGTGGCGGTGGGACGAAGTAGAATGCCGTGTCGTACGCCGGCACATCAACCTCATACCCCACAAGCTCATCTGAAAAAACTTTGTTTTATAAAAAATGCGAGCATATTACAGCGGAAAAATATAGAGCCTTTAAACAATCACGCTCCTATCCCACCGAGGTTAACAAAACGAATCTTGTTAAAATCAGAAATGGGTGCAACCAGGCGATTGACCCCGAAAAAAGCTTACAACGACAGTTTAAGCAATAAACTCCTTAGGTGCCCTAATCATCCCTGCCAGCAGTATCTTCCCTTCCGCCTCTTTTGCTCCGTTAGTGACGGATAGCGGAACGTAGTCACAAATTCACAAAATAAAGACAATGTGTTCGGGAATTTATTTCCGCGAATTCGATTGATACCGCGAAAAAGCCTTACAACGACAGAATGAGCAATAAACTCCTTGAGTGCCCAACTGGTTAGAGTCCCTTCTGGTCGATGGAAAAGGGCTGTCAGCAGTATCTTCGCTTCCGCTCTATTCCTCCGTTAGTCACAGACAGCGGAACGTTGTCACAAATTCAAAAGACAAAAGACAATGTCTTCGCAAATTCAAAAGTAGATGCCGGTCTTTTGTGACCACATATGATTGTGCCGGTGTGGTCTTCGAGGCGGGATGTGAGGTTCCGCACATGTACTATTCAACGCATTCTACGTGGACTGGACTGTAAAGAGCGCAACCGGCCCTGAAGGAATACCAGCAGTAGTCCTTAAAATCTAGCCGGTTCTTGGCAGACTCTCGCTTACCGTATCTACGGAGGACATTTTCTACCTTGGGGGGGGGGGGGGGGGGGGGGGGGGGGGGGGGGGGGGGGGGGGGTAGCTCGAGTTCAGAGAATCTCAAAGAAGGAGAAAAAGTGCCTTCCACAAAATTATCCATCGATAGCATTACTTGTCTATGTTATCTGGTTTTGGGAAAGGTCATCATCATCCTCGTCATCGGCACTACAATCGGGAACCGGTCTTGTGCTTATTTAACAAGTCCTGAGGCTTGTTAAATTTTCCATGTTTTTTTTTTTCGGGCAAGGTTATTAGTCTTGCCCCAGAAGCTCCCCGACGGGGAATCGAACCCCGGTCTCCCGCGCGACAGGTGGGTATACTAACCACTATACTATCAAGGAGCTGGGAAAGGTTATCAATGCCGAGTTAATTAAGTATTTGGGGTGCAACGGACTTCTGATTAATCGTCAATACGGTTTCGTGACAGCTGGTCCACGGGAGACCTTTTGAACCTTATGACCGATATATGAACATCTGTGATTGAGGGGCATGGTGAGTGAAGGGAGGTCGCATTGGATATCTAGAGGGCCTTTGGCCGCGCCTGGTACGGGGCATTGCTGAGCAAACTTCCTTCATACGGACTTTCCAAGCAGCGACGAAGAAGCTTCCTCGAAAATCGATCGATCCGTGTTGTTTCGGACGGCGAGTCTTCGGGTCTGTATCCCGTAAGTTTCGGGGTGGCTCAAGGTTCTCTTTTGGTCCAACCTTGTTTTTGCTTCTCATGAAAGATTGTTGGAGTCAACGGAAAACAAAGTGTTCAGGTTTGCGGATGATAGGACAGATATTTCTCGGGATCTGTGATAGGGCCCTGCAGTGGAGAAAGCCCAGTTTCGCCGACTTCAATGCAACGAACACACAGTATACAAGATTCACAAAGAAAAGTGGATCATTGACTCCACAGCTGATAATGAATGGGCAGGCCCCCGGAATCTAGGAAAAGCTTGAAATTGCTCGGCGTCACCCTCTGTGGGAACACCTCAGGAAAATAGAGATCTTTTTACGGCTAAGAAATATTTTACTCCGGCCCAACTTTTTCTTCTGTATAAATCCCAAATTAGACTCGCGGTCTAATATTGCTCTCATGTTTGTAGCTCGGCTCCTAAACATACCCTCGACCTACTTGAGAGCATACAGAGACGTTCGATCCACCTGATCGGGGACACGGCGCTAACGCCGGGACTACTGTCGATATCGCACTTCGTTGTATTGTTCGACGCAATTCGGTTTATATACGCTCCACGAGACAATCCGGCGGATCGCACGAGTTTCCGGTTCATCTCCCGACAGCGTGAACATCCCTGCATCAGAACTCGTCCCGTTACAGAGTGTGAAAGAGTTACAACCTGCAACTGTTCAAAAACGACTGCAACGATAATTTGGTGGAATCTCGGGCGCCGTATCGGCGCTACAGGTTCGCCTCTGCTGAGAGAAAGATATTAAAAAAAAAACATTTGTTGTAGACGATGGATGAAATCCGGTACTCTAAAAGCTACTGCTTTGTGGCTCATTATAATCAGGATATATTATCTGGGGTGTAATCTAACTGTCTTCTAAGATGTATGCATCGCAGTCCACTGTTCATCCAAGATTTGTTTGCCCTCCAGATCCCGATTAATTGTCAGCAGTTGCTTTCTACCTCGGAGGTATGTGTCACGATCTTAAACAACTTGTGTTTATACAAGTGCCCTTTCGTGGTTCACCACATCAACGATATTTTTATCTTACGAGGGTTGCTTGTATTTCTTACCTTGGCAACAGAAGGTATTGTCAGTTGCAGTCTGACGAAATTTCACACCAGTACCTATTTGAGGGCCGAAAACATCGAAGTGGCCGGTCACCCACCGCAAATATTTGACTTGGCACCCAATGATATCTTTTTGTTCCAGCTCATCTAAATAAATTTGTCAACTATTTTCGATGTCCGAACATCCGGTTGATCTGTTTTAAACACACATTTGTGGATACCTAAATCGGCGTGGAAGAAATTCTTTGAAAATTGGTTCAAACGCAGGCAAAAATGCATTGGTCTTCATATTTTGAAAAATAACACCGAATGTAATGATAAATATTTGTTTCTTCATTATTAGGGTAGAAATATAAATGGCATCCCTCGCGTTGGTTTCGTTTCCAGGTAATTGCTTATTTTATGGGTAGAACTGTTTGTCTATTTGTCTTCTTGTATATTTAGTTGTTGGTGACATCAAATAGTTTTTCCAGTATTTGGATTCAATGATTTTCTTGCTTATGCGTTTCAGACTTTATGTATTTTTATGGGTACACATAAACAATTTGCTGTGATAATTAAACACGACTTAATCAACGCGAAGTGGTGGGTTCCAAAAAACCCTGAGTCACCTCGATATTAACAGAATATAGTTTCGAAGACGCGCCGTCTACAACAACCCGGATCGATCGATCCTCGCGGAAGCTCTTCGTCTGGTCCCAAAGCTGCTGGGAAAGGCCACATGAACAAAGTTTGCTCAGTAATGTCCCGTGCCAGACGTGGTCAACAGCTTTGGAGTTATCCAATGCGACCGCGCTTCACTCACCATGCTCCTCAATAGCAGATGCCCATCTATCGGTTATAAGGATCAAAAGGTCTCCATTGAAACGCCTGCCACGGAATCCGTATTGACCATCATGCAGAAGTCCGTTGCATTCCAAATACTTAAATAACTCGGGGTTGATGACCTTTTCCATCACCTTAGATGATGCTATTGGTCAGTGATTTTGTGGGAGGCGCTTTTTTCTCCTCTTTGGGATTGGGTGAACTCGAGCGATTTTCCAGCAGGTAGGAGGGATCTTCCGTACATAAGATAATCGAGAGAGTCTGCCAGGGAGCGGCGATAGTTCCGGAGCACCTTTTTTAAGGACTATTATTGGTATTCCATCCGGGCCGGTTCCTTTCTACAGTCGAATTCGCGTAGAATGCGGTGAATAGTACGTGGGCGGAACCTCGGTGGTCACAAAAGATCGGCATTGAGTTTTGAATTCGTGGAAAATAAATTCCAGAACACATTGTCTTTATTTTTTGAATTTGTGACAACGTTCCGCTATCCGTCACTAATAGAGGAAAAGACGCCGAAGCGAAGATACTGCTAGCAGGGATGCTAACCAGTGGGGCACTCAAGGGGTTTAATGCTTACTCTGTCGTTATGAGCTGTCTTCGCGGTATCAATCGCATGGTAGCACGCGTTTCTGATTCTAACAAGGTTCGTTCTGTTAACCTGGGTGGGATGGGAGCGTGATTAAAGGCTTGTGGGATATATCTTAGTCTTCTGCCAGCACGGAAACGGGTCCACTAAGATTCCACTATTTCACGTCTAATCAAATCGCCAACTTCACTAATTTGGATTAGTACACTTGCCACACATTTATCCAAGCATTCTTAATTTTCTTTCCTCTTTTTAAATATTATATATCCTTTCACAAGGAAACTCCGCAAATTATAAACATGTATACCTTCCTATGGCTCCTCGATAGTAAAGTTGTTAGTATACCCGCCTGTCATGCGGGGGACCGGGGTTCGATTCCCCGTCGGGGAGCCTCTGGCGCAAGGCAAAATGACCTTGCCCGGAAAAACAAATTATCATGGAAAATTTAACAAGCCTCAGGACTTGCTAAATAAGGCGAAGACCGGTTCCCGGTTGTAGTGCCGATGATGAAGATTATGATGTACTCAGTCGTCCTACTGCTTTATGCAACTATTCACCAAGAAGAAAAATAAAACACTAGGATGTGGCTGGTGATAACTGTTTTTTACTTTAAGTCTTTCTTTTTAGTTTTACAGGGTAGCGGCACAGGAAACACACTTTAACAAGGAGATGTGTATATACTTTTAATTCCACTTTTGGTTAATATTGTTTAAGAAGCATTTTACGCTATTTCACAGAATTTAGACTTTTATTTGATGTGCCCTATTTGTTAACTTGGGTATATTTACGACACTGTTTATTGATTTATTAATAGGTTCTATTTGATGCACGTTCAACAGAGAATTGATGTGGAATTAAGGATTTAACAAGTAAGGAGAATCTTTTGCACTCGCGCCGAGACTTTATTCGGATCGGTGTGTGCGCACTCCTAGAGGGTGAAACCCGACTCACTATGCGCTCTCGAGGGTGTGTGCACTACCGTGCGCACGCTACGGGGTATGGAAGACGACTCTCTGGTGGTTGGATTTCGACACACTCACGCAATGATTAACCTCGAGAGACTCTGGTGAGTCGTGTCTCAGCTAAGACAGAGTTTTCTTTTCCTAGACAGAAAGGTGAAGATTCTCTTTGTGGCGGTGAATTGGAGAGGATCTCTCCGGGTTGATCTTAGCTAGTGTGCTAATTGATCCATTTTCATACAACGAAGGTCATGGGAAAACGAAACTGAGAAAGGAGGAAAGAACAAAGAACATCATAGTGCTGTTGGATGCAGCTGGAAAACTGGTGCCAAGAGCAATGTAAGTACACAATGGTGATTGTGCCCTGTATCTTAGCTGGCGAACAGGGTCAAATTCTTGTATGCATGTGTATATGCTAAAGAAATCGATTCTTGGCGGCAAGACGCTAGATGCGTAATTTGCTTTTGTCAATTGGACAAAAGGCTGCCGAGACTATAAATAAACCAGGAACATATGCTGCACACGCGGTGGCAAGGTACGTTGGTTGACATGGGCGCTGATCAGCATTTCACATTTATGATGCATGTCAGTTGTAAAGAATTATTTCAGGGAATTTTGAAGATGCATTGGATGCATTAATGTTAATGAATTCTTTACAGGAAATTTCAAGTGATGCATTAGGTGCGTTAAATGTCCTTGATGAAGGAAATGTTTGCAGATTTGCAAAGGGGGTTGGATTGGAATTGTGGGTGGTTCTTTGCGTAAGGTTAAAGAACCCCCACAGGCTCTATATTGCCACTGTGATATGCTCGCATTTTTTTCAAACCGAGGTTTATCAGTTGAACTTCGCTTGATGGTCTGTGGAATGTAGATCTCCATACCGAGAATAATACTCTCTGTGACCGACTTCGCGAATGGGTTAACATCGGATTCTTCAAAGCACACTTCTGAAATAATGCGAAGAAATGGTGCGAAGAAATGATGCGAAGAAATCATGCGAAGAAATCATGCGAAGAAATCTCGCAAAAAGTCCCAGTTGGCAACCCATACATGGCGAAGTTGCTTAGGTTGGTTTTTCGTTTGAAATGCAAGTGGTTGCAAGTAGTCATCTAAATTTCCCCGTAGCGCGGCTTTCTCCACGGTATAAATGCTCGACTCGGATGTCAAAAACAGATCCAGGGTGTTCGCATAATCGCCTCGGGCATCCGCCACTCGCGTAGGTTCCTCCAAGAGTTGAGTCTAATTGCGGCTAACAGCGAAAATCTCCGCTAGCCTCCCAGCCTCGTCGATTCTGTTAGAATGTACCAACCAGCCTGAATTGTGCACATTAAAATCGCCAACGACGACCATTTCAGAAACCGTTGATCTGAAGTGGTTGATCTGTATCCAGCCGGTGGTACGTGAAAGATGTTCGAAAAATATGGCTGGTCGATCGTCATTCGATGGGCGGTAAAAACAAAGAAATTTAACAGAAACACACAGCACGACCTTCAACCATATAATGTCCATTTCATTAAGTTCTAACGCCTCCGTCCTCTGGCATGACAGATCGGACCGTGAGAAGACGCAGACTCCGCCCTAAAACGGAATCTGAAATGTAAGTCATCATGGGCAACGAATATATGTCGAATCAGTTGACGAATCGACCTGCGTCTCAGTTAGGGCAAGGACATTGTTCTTTGCAAATATTGGTGGACGGCGTTTACATTTGTGGCACTTTCCGCCAAACCTCACTGTCCACTTACGCGAAGGACCCCCCATAACTACAACCCAACTCCCATTGTTTCCCGCCAATGCAATCGCATTGGCACCTGAAACCGTTTCCTTTCTCAAGGACATTAATGCTTTCAACGCATTTCATGAAAATACCTGAAAGATTCTGTTTACACATCCAAAGCACCAGTAGAATTCGCTGGAAAATAATTCGTCTGCATACATGTATCATAAGTAGGAAAATTATTCCGGCACCATTGTTTGCCAAGCAATTTTGTCCCTCATGTGCACTCCGATCTTCCCACATGCACATATCTAGCAGACCCTTTGTCCAAGGGACAAAAGCAATGCCATAAACCGAATTCCTTCGCGTGTAAACATGCATAATATTCAACCCATGATTTGTTTTCCTACTAATAAGCAATCACCAATTTCGTGCTTTACCACAAAAGAATTGCCCTGCATATACAAATGCAGACTAGGGATTCGTTTCGTCCACCGACCCAAGATACGATATACAATTTTCATTGTATAAAATATCGCAAACCATTAGCACCTTTTTCTAATGGCTATACGTCTATTTACGCAAGGGCATCATCAACCCAAGACTTTTATGATGCCGTCGTCCCATCTTTCCTTTTAGCACCATTTCCCGGATGACTAGCAGTTTATTTATTCAGCTGCAACTCACATCTCAATGATGCACATTATTCCCTTTCTTTGTTCTCAGCTTCGTTCTCATGGCCTTGTCCCATGAAAATAGGCAATAATCACACATACACATACATTACCAAGTCCTTATTCCTTGTTTTCACCACGAGAGAAACACTTTCTCTCTCGAGGAAACTCACCCCAGTTGCGAAGTGGCTCTGCATCGAGCAGAACAACGAGGAGTCTAAATACAACCATCGATCGCGGCGGTCGGTTCACCTCCCGCTCTGCGTATCGCTGCGGAGACGCGTATACATCCCAAAGTCGTGTTTAAGTGTGTCAAAGACGGATAGTGTTTCAAAACCTGACCGTTTCCAACATCAGTGTTCGAAATAGTTTATGTATTTTAAACAGTGTTAATAAAATAAATAAGTGAACATTTATTAAATGGAACATCATCATCATCATCGGCACTACAGCCGGGAACCGGTCTTGGCCTTATTTAGCAAGTCCTGAGGCTTGTTAAATTTTCCATAATGATTTATTTTGTCTGGGCAAGGTCATTAGTCTTGCGCCAGGGGCTCCCCGACGGGGAATCGAACCCCGGTCTCCCGGGTGACAGGCGGGTATGCTAACCACTATACTATCGAGGAGCCATATTAAATGATCTTCGGTTTGTGTTGCTTTTACCCCAGATGGTTCGGTTGCCGGCAAGTATTACACAATCAATTGTGTACACAGACGCAGGCCCATGCATTGTTTGTTTACTCAGGAGATGCAGTTGCGACGCTCGGATCCATCCTCGATCACCGGACGATCGTATGCGATGCATACACATACATGCGAAATGTATGCCATATTCCCCGGTCCAATCACAATTGACTGCCTCGAGTTGATCGTGCAGCTCCTCCCCTTTTACGGTTTTCTTTGCGATGTCTTTCTGTCTGCAGCGAATGAAAGTCAGTCAGATTAGAGTCGCCCAACTAGGCACCCGGGAGGTTTTTGCGTAGTATCGTAGAGAGAGTCAGATATTAATCTGGAGATCAATAACACCACAGGGGCGTTGAACAGTCGGAGTGCGGTTGTTTTCTACAAACTAAATTTTGTCTTGCCACGATCGCGATTATATAAGTTCTTTTTGATTAAATGTTTAACGTGCTATAAGTTCCTCTCGGCCAAATGTTTAAAGCAGTTAATCAATATTAAAAGTCTTAGTGTTTTGTTCCTGATGAATTAGATCCATCCACAGAACTTAGATATTCTATGTACGCATTTGATGTAAAGTGTAAACAGAGTGAACATTAACTATATCGTGTAAAATAAAGAACATTAATGCAGCAGAACGTCGACACTTGTGTTTTACTTGAATCACTCATCCGTGGTGCGCTGCCTTTTCCTGTGTACGTAAGTGTGGAGTATGAGCAACATTCCAGTCCGTGGTGTGACCAGTAATTCGACTTCCCAGTAGTGATATCTTTTCTCAACCCGCGCCCATGTTTGGTGCAAATGATTAGAGAGATTTACCACAGTACCTCCAATTGAATCACCCAGTATATGGATAAACAGAAAAACAACTCCGTCGTTTTATTTCACGGAAGTTGGTGATCGTGTGCTATTTTTGTGTCACCGGGTGAGCGGCCATCGTGAACAATTACGTCGGAACAACGTCGGGGTGTTTAGCCAGTTCTGTGTCATACGTGGACACCCTTTAGTTAAACACCACCCACAGCCCCCCCCCCCCCCACGGAGGTTCGAATCGGAAAATAGTTTACCTGCGGAATTCTTTATCTCAGAAGGTACTGTGGGGGTTCTTTAAAGCTCACCTGAAGAACCAGTCATAATTTCAGTTTAACTTCCAATCCCCAAACCTGCAACAAATATTCCTCCCACATGCCATCCTCATTTCCCTGCATCATGCAACGCCGATTTGCTTCTTAAAGCATTTCGGTTCACATCTAACATGAACCATTAACAATCTTATCGATTCTCCTCGCCGGCAATTGCTGTCCCACATGTGCACAGTAATTTTCCTGTATGCATGTGTCTAGCTTTTTTAGCTCCTCAATAGTATACTGGTTTTTCTAGCTTTTTTAGCTCCTCAATAGTATACTGGTTAGTATACCCGCCTGTCACGCGGGAGACCGGGGTTCGATTCCCCGTCGGGGAGCCTCTGGCGCAAGACTAATGACCTTGCCCGAAAAAAAAACAAATCATTATGGAAAATTTAACAAGCCTCAGGACTTGCTAAATAAGGCCAAGACCGGTTCCAGGTTGTAGTGCCGATGATGATGATGTGTCTAGCCAATCTTTTGCCCAACGACAAAAACAATGGCAAGCAGTTTGCTTACACAGCTGCGATACTAATTACCGGGACCCATTTGTCCATCGACAAACAATCACCGCTTAGCCGCCAAAACCGAATTCTTCAGCGTATACACAAAGCAACAAAGAATTCGGTTCTTCCCACCGGTAGAGACACTACTTACAATTTCCATTGTAAGTATTTAAAATCCATTAGCACCTAGTGCTTCTCTAAGGAGATACAGCTTGTTTACTCAGCTGCAGTCTCATTGCTATGATGCCCTTGGTCGATTTTTCCCTTTGTTCTTTGTCCCTGGTGCAATTTTGTTTATCCTTCGTTGCAGCGCAAGACAAACCGATTTACACGATCAACACACACACACAAGCTAGGATCTATGTACCAGAGATCTTCTCCCATTGGACACTGGCCAAAAGGAAAATTTCATTTCCTTTTCACCACACTACCAAACTCACCCTGAACTGAGTGTTGAATCAACGTCGGAATTCAACCCTCGATGAGTCTTATTCCAACCATCGAGCAGTGCACGTCAAATCGCGATTCATCGCCGCGAACGTGCGTTTGGGGGGTGCTAACAACCCCGAGTCAAAATTCAAACGCTGAGGAGACAAGTCGAGTTAATCACCTGTGATGCAATTGTGCGTTTTAACTCAAGAACCATTTAATTTTTATGTAAAATCACTGTAATACACTTGTGCGTTTTACCCAACAACCCTTGTAATAATCATCTCTGTAGTGCACTATTAATAAAGAAACATTAAAAAGTTAAAGAACGTTTAATCAACAAAACCAACCAACGTGTTTTATTTCTCCAATATCCTCTTGGGTGATCTGTGTTTTGTCATTCCGCAGTGGGGGTTTTACGGAACCCGCGCCCGTGCTGGCGCATTCGTAAAAATCAACCCCACAGTACCATCATGACTTATCTCCGTTTAATTCAATTCAATTCGACCCAAATCTCCTACCGCCCAGCCATTTCTTCAGGTTTGCAAACAGTAAATAGTTGCAGGCGACCAAACCTGGAGAACATGCTTGATGAGCAGTTCGTAGCTCAACTTGTGGATTTTCTGCATTATACTTAATCAGCACACGAAATTCACTTTTTTCCATTTTCAATAAAATTCACTTCTGCTTTCAATGGCTGTCAAAGACAAACAAATGGCGCAGCTTGCTCAAACTTTGACAGTAGTCTATTTATAGATTGCAGTTGACGGGAGCAGTGCATTTAAAGTTACTGCGCCGAAAATTCAAAGTCACTGACTTATAAATCTACGCTCCTATTTAAGGAGTAGTAACTATATATTTAAAAAATTATATTATAGCCGTTTGTCATGGTAACAAGGCCATTTGTTTGGATGGTAAATAAAAATATTTAGCTGACTTTGAGGACAATGATTGGATATCAAGTTTGATCCACCGCTGTTTTCAAATCTGACAATGTGATTAACGTCACAAACTAAACGGTTACAAGCTGTGTAAACAAGCATCCCTTTTAATAACTCACTCAAATAAAAGGTACCAATTACTTGGTATGGATAGAGCGATATCGTTTATCCGAGTAGCGGGTTCATTACGTTTTCATAACCGACCGCATCCTTGTATAATGTATACGTGACTCCTCATCAATTTTGCATAATGACACTGTAAAGGATGTGTGCGTCCGCTTTTTACCTCGGTTTCCATATGGATGAGCTACTTCATTAACGACGCTAATTGATTTAATATTAATTTGTTGGGTTTTATTAATTTCCGGTTTATAAAAAAATATCTTATATATAAAAAACTGTTTTTTATTGATAAATTCCAAAACAAATATTTCTGCCGCGGATTAAGGCACATACAGCTGGTTTTGTCGGGGGGGTTAAATATTATTTCTGCGTTTGATTACAAAATGACGTGACAATTGGGGAAAAATTAATTAACCTCGCATATGGTTGGCAGAATTAATATCCCTTAAAATATTCGTAATGAAAAACGTGACAATATCAATGTGATCGGTGATGAATATTATTGAAAGGCGCAACCTTCAGGAATGCTTTGTTTGTTTATTCTATAAATAAAGCGGTTTTCATCATTTTCGTCAGCAGACCAAAGGTCAGCTATGCTGTAAAATCAAGCAGATAAAAGCTTATATGGATTTTTGAATTTACTATCTCAGTGACTAAGATGAATGGTAAGAAAGCTTGTGATAATGGCGATTCATCTAAAATGTCTGCGTCGTTGCGGCGATTGAATAATAAAGGTGAGTGTAAAATCGTGGGAAGTTTCGAAACTTGAAATTCATTTCAAAAAGGCGAATCGTTTCCATTTTTTATTTTTGGAATTGTGCCTATGGGGGAAGAGGTATGTGTTGTGCAGGCGTACTGCATCGGTTCTACCTCCATCCCATGTGCTTCAGTGTGTGTTGTGATTGTACCCAGAATTTGAACTGATCACCATTTAATCAGATTTAATTTTACACTTGAAATGAATACAAAGATTTCTTCTCCTTTTGATATTTAATTAAATTCGAAATCATTCTTTCTCAATTCATTGTTTCTTTATTTACAACAAACTAAAATGTAGGCATAATTAGAGTATAAATGTACGATTAAAAAGTTAAAGGTAAGATTACTGTTCTGTAACACTGTAGATAGTTATAACGTAGGTTATCAAATATTTATTCTGTAACACTTTGGCTCCAGCCGTTCACTGAGCTCTTCGCTCTATCAAATCTACGCACTCGATAGCGGCTGACTCTCGACTGACTATCTCTTGGGACGCCCCATGAGAGATTTATTAATTAACGTGAGGGCACGACCTGTCCTCACGGAATCCAAGACGCGATTAAACTAGGAAAATTTCATTTCCTTTTCACCACACTACCAAACTCACCCTGAACTGAGTGTTGAATCAACGTCGGAATTCAACCCTCGATGAGTCTTATTCCAACCATCGAGCAGTGCACGTCAAATCGCGATTCATCGCCGCGAACGTGCGTTTGGGGGGTGCTAACAACCCCGAGTCAAAATTCAAACGCTGAGGAGACAAGTCGAGTTAATCACCTGTGATGCAATTGTGCGTTTTAACTCAAGAACCATTTAATTTTTATGTAAAATCACTGTAATACACTTGTGCGTTTTACCCAACAACCCTTGTAATAATCATCTCTGTAGTGCACTATTAATAAAGAAACATTAAAAAGTTAAAGAACGTTTAATCAACAAAACCAACCAACGTGTTTTATTTCTCCAATATCCTCTTGGGTGATCTGTGTTTTGTCATTCCGCAGTGGGGGTTTTACGGAACCCGCGCCCGTGCTGGCGCATTCGTAAAAATCAACCCCACAGTACCATCATGACTTATCTCCGTTTAATTCAATTCAATTCGACCCAAATCTCCTACCGCCCAGCCATTTCTTCAGGTTTGCAAACAGTAAATAGTTGCAGGCGACCAAACCTGGAGAACATGCTTGATGAGCAGTTCGTAGCTCAACTTGTGGATTTTCTGCATTATACTTAATCAGCACACGAAATTCACTTTTTTCCATTTTCAATAAAATTCACTTCTGCTTTCAATGGCTGTCAAAGACAAACAAATGGCGCAGCTTGCTCAAACTTTGACAGTAGTCTATTTATAGATTGCAGTTGACGGGAGCAGTGCATTTAAAGTTACTGCGCCGAAAATTCAAAGTCACTGACTTATAAATCTACGCTCCTATTTAAGGAGTAGTAACTATATATTTAAAAAATTATATTATAGCCGTTTGTCATGGTAACAAGGCCATTTGTTTGGATGGTAAATAAAAATATTTAGCTGACTTTGAGGACAATGATTGGATATCAAGTTTGATCCACCGCTGTTTTCAAATCTGACAATGTGATTAACGTCACAAACTAAACGGTTACAAGCTGTGTAAACAAGCATCCCTTTTAATAACTCACTCAAATAAAAGGTACCAATTACTTGGTATGGATAGAGCGATATCGTTTATCCGAGTAGCGGGTTCATTACGTTTTCATAACCGACCGCATCCTTGTATAATGTATACGTGACTCCTCATCAATTTTGCATAATGACACTGTAAAGGATGTGTGCGTCCGCTTTTTACCTCGGTTTCCATATGGATGAGCTACTTCATTAACGACGCTAATTGATTTAATATTAATTTGTTGGGTTTTATTAATTTCCGGTTTATAAAAAAATATCTTATATATAAAAAACTGTTTTTTATTGATAAATTCCAAAACAAATATTTCTGCCGCGGATTAAGGCACATACAGCTGGTTTTGTCGGGGGGGTTAAATATTATTTCTGCGTTTGATTACAAAATGACGTGACAATTGGGGAAAAATTAATTAACCTCGCATATGGTTGGCAGAATTAATATCCCTTAAAATATTCGTAATGAAAAACGTGACAATATCAATGTGATCGGTGATGAATATTATTGAAAGGCGCAACCTTCAGGAATGCTTTGTTTGTTTATTCTATAAATAAAGCGGTTTTCATCATTTTCGTCAGCAGACCAAAGGTCAGCTATGCTGTAAAATCAAGCAGATAAAAGCTTATATGGATTTTTGAATTTACTATCTCAGTGACTAAGATGAATGGTAAGAAAGCTTGTGATAATGGCGATTCATCTAAAATGTCTGCGTCGTTGCGGCGATTGAATAATAAAGGTGAGTGTAAAATCGTGGGAAGTTTCGAAACTTGAAATTCATTTCAAAAAGGCGAATCGTTTCCATTTTTTATTTTTGGAATTGTGCCTATGGGGGAAGAGGTATGTGTTGTGCAGGCGTACTGCATCGGTTCTACCTCCATCCCATGTGCTTCAGTGTGTGTTGTGATTGTACCCAGAATTTGAACTGATCACCATTTAATCAGATTTAATTTTACACTTGAAATGAATACAAAGATTTCTTCTCCTTTTGATATTTAATTAAATTCGAAATCATTCTTTCTCAATTCATTGTTTCTTTATTTACAACAAACTAAAATGTAGGCATAATTAGAGTATAAATGTACGATTAAAAAGTTAAAGGTAAGATTACTGTTCTGTAACACTGTAGATAGTTATAACGTAGGTTATCAAATATTTATTCTGTAACACTTTGGCTCCAGCCGTTCACTGAGCTCTTCGCTCTATCAAATCTACGCACTCGATAGCGGCTGACTCTCGACTGACTATCTCTTGGGACGCCCCATGAGAGATTTATTAATTAACGTGAGGGCACGACCTGTCCTCACGGAATCCAAGACGCGATTAAACTAGCTCATCGAAGCTACAGAATACCGCATATTCCATCATCGCTTCGATGACCATATTTGGTAAGATATCCCTTCTGCGTTTTGACCAACACAACAGGGGTTGAAATACACACACGATGATTGCTTTTGCTGTTCATCGTGTTTATCCGCAAGTATGCAAGCATAGCATAGGTTCCCTTTAAAGTTCGCAGCAGGTGCGAGTATCTCTGCTACAAAAAGGGTTGAAGTGTTTGCACGATCAACGTGTGCGTAAGGCATTATTGCCGATCGTGTGCTTTCCACTTCCATAAATGGATATTTTCCTTCGACATCACTGTGTGGGCTTCACGCTGCTTGGGCGCGATTTGCCGGCGTTCCATGGTATAAATCGCCATGCGCGTGTGTGCGGAAATGCTTTTGTCTTATGCGCATGGAAAATGTAAGGGAATCATATCGTATGTGGTAAACACATTAGGAGGTATTTCTTTGATACTTATTGGGCAGTGTTGATTGCTGCATATGCAACCGGATTTGCCTTCGGTGAACATGGTGCGATTCGCACGACTATGCCCTTGTAGGGAACGTCTGTTGTTGCTGATATATTTTTCGTATCAGCAGACATTATGCTCCACAGGTTTTTCGTGGTTATTGGAATGACCAATGCAGGCAAGTACACGCTTTTCATGAATTAGGGCGCACGGGGAAATGGTTACCTGGTGGTAGCTGAGCAGGTAAGTAGTGGTGTTTGCAAGAACCGGCACAGTACTCACCCCCCCCCCCCCCCCCGGCAGTGACGTAGTCACGATAAAAAGGTAGGGTACGGTTCGCTCCGTTAGCGATGTGAACGGGCAAGGTATCGCTCTGCTGGCGATGTGCACGAAAAAGGGAAAGAAAACGAAAAAATTATAACTTAAAATGTACTATGTACAACTAATGGGATGAACCATGGATCCGATTACGCCGCGGTGATGCCGACATGGGCAAAAGATGTGCGGTACGGTTCATGGTGGTATTTGGGATTGGTTATGGGCCGACGAGTGGTATTTTTCCAAGTAATCGGATCCCATGTGGCTCGTTGACATTGGTTTTCCCAAAGTGTCAGAAGTTAGAGATAAAGAACGCTGGCATTGGTACTCCAAGGTGCCAGGATGTAGAGTGAAAGGTCGCTGGCCTTGGTACTCCAAAGTGCCATGGTGAGAGATGAGGCCGGCGTCTTACTCTTGTATGCTACGTGCAGTAGCTGGTGGTGAGTAATGAGCCGTCCGTAAGAGTGGTGAAACGTGTGAAGTCGGATGTCGCTGAATGAAAGTGGGACGCAAGTCGAAAGTAGTCAAATGTAGTCGGGTGGTGCAAAAGCTTCGCTGGCATTGGTGCTCCAATGTGCCATGGTGTGGGATCAGGCCGCCGTATTACTGTGGTATGCTACGTGCAGTAGCTGGTGTTAGTAATGCCGTCCTGGCAGACTGTGACAACGCGTGGTGTCCAATAGAGTTGCGATGTGGGTGCTGTCGACAGGGGTTGTATTGAGTCGCAGGGAAGGCAAAGGTAGAAAATGGTTAAGCGTGCGAAAGATCGCTGGCATTGGGACTCCAAGGTGCCAGGACGTAGAGTGGGGTCGAGAAATCCACTGGCATTGGTACGCCAATGTGCCAGGATATAGGATGAGGCCGGCGTTTTACTGCTGTTTGCTACGTGCAGTAGCTGCTGGTTAGTAATGAGCCGTCTTCGAAAGCGATGATAGATTGCGAAGTCGGGTGTCGGCGAACGGGGGTGAGAAAGGAAATCGAAAACAGTCGAGTGTAGTCAGGGGGTGCTGAAGGCTCGCTGGCATTGGATGTCCAAGGTGCCAGGGTGTGAGGTGCACTAACTCGCTGGCATTGGTACTCCAAGGTGCCAGGATGTGGAGTAATGGATCGCTGGCATTGGCTCTCCATTGTGCCAGGATAAGGATTGTGGGGGGTGAGATCGCTGGCATTGGTACTCCAAACTGCCAAGAGGTGAGGGTCGGGTGCGCGCGTGTGACTATGAATCACGGAAGTCGAATCTGAAGGTGCCCGTGGAGCCGAGTGTCGCTGAACAAGAGTCGAAGATAATCGGGTGTGTGGTGAGCGGAGTCGAGTGTGTGCTGGGAAAGGTTGTGCACAAAGCTATTGTACCCTGAAGGGGTTTACAATAGCTTTGTGCTTTTCAATATGTTCTTCTGATAATCATTGTTCTTTCTTTGGGTGTTAAACTATCGTGGTTGTTTATGTAAATCATCTTAACTTTGATTGCCCCTTTTTTGGTTTTTAATAAATTCGTATATTTAACTTAAAATTCATAGTCCCTAATTAATAGTAGGGTTCTTAGCATTGAGATCATTAATTTTTTGGTTATTTTAACGTTTTGTTTTGTCCGCTTGTTTCCTTATTTTTATATTTGTTAGATCACTTCCGTTTAATATTGGGTTCATTCTTATTTTCATACCAAATATTTTGCTCAAAGATATATTATATTTTGTTCAATTTGGAAATATTATATTGTGGACATGAATTGTGCAAGTAGTTCTCATATTGTATTTCATATATAAATGTGTTTGTAATTATTGCTATTATAAAATAAACCATTTGTGTATTGTATGTATATAATTTAATGTATTAAAGGAAGATTAAGGGGTTTTAAACCGATGTAATGCTATAACAATTAAAATCGACACGTAACTTCCTAAAAAATAAAGTGTTTCAACAATTGAGAACTGGATGTGATAATTTGTTCTTCGAATTACTAATTAATTTTTGCAAAAAAAACACAAGCTTAACAATTAAAGAATGTTTAACATATTCTTAAAAATTTTAAGTTTAAAAATATTTTGCTTTTTTTTTTTTTTTGCTGGTCACTTTACTGGAATGACCAATGCAGGTAAGTACACGCTTTCTATGAATTAGGACGCGCGTGGAAATGGTTACCTGGTGGTAGCTGAGCAGGTAAGTAGTGGCGTTTGCAAGAACCGCCACATGTCCATTTATCGGTCTCGAGTGTGCTAAATAAGCCAAGTAGTATGCCTGTTTTTATATTCGCATGGGAATACAATTGGATTCGAGGAAAAATATAATGAACAAACGACCCCAATCGGCATTATCTATTCGTCGTAGTTTACAATAAACAAATAGAAATCATAGGAGTCTACAAGAAAGACAAAAATCGACTGAAGGAAGGGCGGTCAAAATTTTGAACAAGAGGTGAAGAGAGAAACAACAAAAAGATGATTTTGAAGAGCAACTAATCTACAGCTAGGAAAACCCACAAGTACTCATATGTGAATACAACGGATAGCTTATAGTCTAAATTGTGTTAAAGTGATAATTCTTGACCTAGCTGATTCGCTCGCCAGTGAGAAATAAGAAAGCAATGTATAATGTAAATCGAACCCGCGAATAAAATCTTCGAACTAAAGCAGAGATAGATCAAACCACGACTAGGTGTATACGAAGATTCATATAACATAAGCTGTAGAATAGAATTTTATGATTTGTTTTATCCGATTCTCGTTTGTGGAGTGCTCTGTGCTATTAGTTAAGGGGTCCCAATATATCTCTTGAAAACACGACACTACTTCCTCCCCAGTAACTTTGTTACAGTCATATTGTATGGAAGAATATTGCATGTAAATTGATTCCAGCGGGTTGAACAAGGAGGTGATATTAAGTTCCGGTTTACTTGTGGGGAGGTTTTTATGATGGCATAAGCAAGGATGCGGGTTCCATAAACACCCACTGAATAGCAGAGAAACTGTTCACCAACAAGAACGGATAAATAAGGAAAACGCTGGAGTTGTTTTGCTGATTTAGTGTTGTTTTTTTTTCCACTTAATTATGGTGTCAACACATACACTTAGTTCACATTATTGGTGGTTCCTAAAATATATTATTTAACTGGATCACTTTCTACCGTAACGTTGTCTATAAAAATAACGATGATATTTTGTTAAACTAATATAAACTATACGGGATCCTTTGGAGACGTACTCCTTTCATTCTTTCCGAATCGCAATATTTGTATGTTTCACAACGTCTATAGATTTTTGTTAATTTTCAACCCTTTTATCAAAAATAAATTCCACTTCACGAAACATTAAATCAATTCCACTTCATTGACACTCTACCATACCGTCTCATTCAACATGTGTAAAACTAGAACCACGACTCGACTGACTCCTTCAGCGGTTAAAATTCGATTTCTAATACGCGTGGTATAGACGACGAGGGGTGCAAGACGACCTGCGACTCATTGGGCGGATAAAATCTGACTCCTAGTGAAATGCAATCGAACTCCTCTCGAAAACTCGGACGATCGCGGTGATGGTAGAAATTTGACTCGGTTGAAAAGGCGCGACCGTCCGCTATGGAGATTGACATCTGACTCAACGATGCAATTCACATCCATCAGATTCGATGGCCGCGAATTGCATCGATAATGGAGGATTCTATATGTGTCCGTATAGGACAAGTACAATGCCCTGCGATGAAAACGATGATCGGTGATTAAACAGAAGTACGATCGTCGGGGCAAGACTAATGACCTTGCCCGGAAAAAACAAATCATTATGGAAAATTTAACAAGCCTCAGGACTTGCTAAATAAGGCCAAGACCGGTTCCAGGTTGTAGTGCCGATGATGATGATGATGATGACGATCGTCGGGGGCGATGTACCCATACATCGTTGATGATGTATGCCAGAGATCGAAATAGATTTTTGTTTCAAAGTAAACAAAAACGCTATTTCACAGATCAAATGGTGGCACACATGATGTATATGATGTGCCTATGATACAAAGGGGGTCGTTATGGTATTTGCCTAAGATTCCTTGGAAACACCGATGTAGGCAATATCCAATCTAGCCGTATGGCTCCGGTGCACAAGGAGGCAAATTATTAGGGTCAGGCTGGATGGCTGTAGGTTTAGATCAATATGCGGGTAAGTAAAACGCACACAGCGAGATACTGTATGTTTAATTTAGGTTTTCTGGGGGGTCATCATATGCATGGCATGGGTAAGGTTACCTAAACAATGATCATATCCATGCCCAAATTCATAATCGGTTGATAACCGATAACGGGGAATTGTCGCAACTGTCGCGGACCTAAGGGTATAGGCGCGATACACAATTGTGAACTGTGGAAAGAATATCGGCTACAGCTATGTCAACAATACGCTCGCCAGCGTTTGTTTATCGGTAATTGAAGACAGGCTGAGCCGATAGGAGATGTGTGGGGGTTCTGTGGGGCTTTTCAGGGCCCGAAGAGCCATGCATCGCTCGATCCCCACTATTCCAGGCGAACGACTTACCTCTCGGTCGAACTTCAGCAAGGTTGCGTAACCTTGCTACGGCATTTACCCCCAGCCAAATCGCCGGAATTAATACGGTTACCCAATCGGATAACTGTTTTGAATTTCTGTTAGGCAGCTTACCTATTCTGTAGGGGTTTTCCTTCCAAACCCCTTTTTCTCCAGCATCACTACTGAAAACATTAAATCCACGGCAAAGCTTATCACCTTGCCGTGGCATCGAAAACTCACCCTCGGTCAGACATTATTTCCTAAAAAAACATTAAACCCACGGCAAAGCTTATCACCTTGCCGTGGCATCGAAAATTCACCCCCGAGACGTACATCATTCCCTAAGAAACATTAAGCCCACGGCAAAGCTTATCACCTTACCGTGGCATCGAAAATTCACCCCCGAGGCGTACATCATTTCCTAAAAAAAAGCATAAGTCCACGGCAAAATCATCACATTGCCACGGCATCTGAAATCCTATCTTTAGGCATACATTCTGCCAGGGCATCTCGTTTCCATAGCCTTAAGCTATGGAAACAACAATCAACAAGAGTTCCTTGTGACTCGTTGTATTTGTTTACCCTCGGCATAACATGCATGCGGCTATTTGCCCCTATTGATTTGCTACCGCCGACAAGGTTTCTGCTGACGCAAACCAAACATGTCCCTGATTACCAGCAATCGCTGGCTCCCAATTATCGGTCCCCATGTTCAGAGACCGTAATCAAGCAACGATCAAGATGCAGCCAGAAAATGTTTACTTTCAACATCTGGCAATGGCTGCACCCTATGTTCGTTGCAATGTTTAATCATCGGCAACCGAAATGATGATTTATGGCCTTCCATTAGGATGACCAAATCATCGGTTTGGGTCTTTCACACCCCAGATGCTAGTATTTACATTCTTAGAAAATGCACTAGCGATGTGCCTCCATCCACCACGGTCGCCGAACGATCGTATGCATGGCATACCCACACATGCGTAATGTATGACTACCCCGTCCGGTCCAATCACGATTAACTACTTCAAGTTAATCGTGTAACTCCGCCTCCTTTCCAGTTTCTTTCGGGGTTCCTTTCCTTTTGATGACTTCCAATGGGATTAGTCAGATTTCAGAGTCTTGGAGTAGTGGCCACATAGAGAACGCAATCGAGTAGTTGTTAATTTGTCAATTCAAATTTACATTGATATTAAGATCGAGTCTAGTTATACCATTGTCAATTCCAACTTGCGTGATATTAAGATCGAGTTGTGTTATAGTGTTGTCCCGAGTTTGTTCCGTGTTGCGTAAAGATAACCTTTTGTGTCGCACGACTTTTTCAACACATGTATTGCAATCTAACCAAGGGAACTAGGAAATGAGAATACATATGTGATCACCTTAAGTGAAAGATGAACTCAATAACATCTATCTATTAACGCTGTGGAAACGTCCAACTAACATAGTAATTACGTGTAGAATGCCACTGGTGCTAATGTGAAGTGTGAAAATAAATTGTCTTACTGAAATAAAACATTTGTCAGCGTAAATCCTCCAGTGCCTTTTATTTATCGTTGTTCTTGGTGCCGGCGTTTTTATAGACAATTCGGTGAACAATCTATGGCGTGTATGTGAAACCGTGTCCTTGTTGACATCCCAACATACACGAACCACATTGGTGACCGCGACTCGTGAACACGAGCCTGAGCAAACGGTAGCTACGTGGTGCAAATCGTGCTTAAAGTTTAAATTCCCGCGAATTATCGCTCGTGGAGACATTTAATTTAACCGTGAGAGAACATACACGAAACCTTTTGTGCCAGTGACAAACTAAGTGCCAAAGAAGACAATTAAAGGGTACGCCCCAACGCCAGCCCATCAACAGCACCTGGCGAAACATCACCACCACATCTGTTCGCAGAGCTAACCAGCCCCCAACGCTCCGGTACCCAACATCACCGGACTGGATCATACTTTACCATCAGGAACTCATCCAGGCGTCCACGGATAACCGCAAGTTTTTAAATATTTTTTTTTTTTATTACTTTTTTCCTTTTTTTTCTGTGTGTACATCTCCGCGAGCCCCTTCTGGGCCAATGCAAAAATCAGTATATTCTTAAAGTTTTCGATTATAGACGTATAAACTTTAATTGTAAAAAAGGAGCCGCTGGCTAATATAATCTTTAAGACGAGATTGAAAAATTGAAATTTATAAAAGCGAAAAATAAATGTACCTTAAAATGTACACGTTTACACGTAATACAGTTACCAGGTCAATTAATTAATGTTTAGCAACAAACACCCAACAAGCGATTGATTAACTTAAAACAAACTTATTCACTACTAGTGGTTTCGGTGGTGAAGAATTGTCATTTTTCTTTTACACTAAACGAAAGTTTAGTAATCAAAAAATTACGTAAGAAGAGGAACAATATAGAACAAACAGTAACATATTAAATAATTTTTGACTTTTGTCCTTTTTTTAATCCCCTTGTATTTTTGATTTTCAAATTGTGTCGAAATAACAACCTTTTAAGGTATTTACAAACCATATATAACTGAAAACAACCAAGTCACGTTTATTTTATACATCCCTATATTCCTTTCTGGATTAGGATTAACCACATTGTAAACTTCCTAAAATATAAAATACACAAGAAAGATATCCTTTGTTTCGTCAAGCATCCATAGTCGTGTGTAATAAAGTACTAAACAACAACCAATAACTCAGAAACAAATACACAAACATAATTGTTAAAATAAAAAACCAGTAAAATTACCATACCAAAAACTCGATTGTAATTGTAAACGCACTCTCTTACATTTGTAAACCCCTTCAGGGTACTAACGACATTTTTTTTTTAACTCTCTTTTTATAAGTACACATACACTCGTAATAGCAATATCTATTATTTTTTTTTTTTTTTTTTCTCGCGTCGGTTTTTGAAATCTTTTTCCTTTTTTTTTTTTGGTTTTTATTTTAAAGTAAAACGGAGTACACAATTAGTAGTACACAATACCCGGATCGATAATAACACGAAAGCACACTTACATTCGCGACTTCTAAGAACTCCACTCGACTTGGCACATTCCTCCTTTGACTCCGCACCTTCGATCGCTTCTTTTCATCACAATTTGGCCCCTTAGCCCCACTATATTCAATTCTTTTGACTCATCGGCCTCCCTTCACCTTTCTTCGCGTCCTCTTACGCTTTTAACTTTAGTTTCGCGTCATACAACCCACAATGGTCAACACGCGGAACGCCATGGCCAAAAGGGCTCAGGAACAATCCGAGCCTCTCGAATTCCACGACGCCTCCAGCGTCGATTTCCCAGCTGAGCAAGTCGATACTGACTTAGACTTGCCCGGACAAGCTACTCCCCTGGCACCACCCGTTGCCCCCAGCGTCGTGAACCGACCCCAGCCTACTTCCACAGACACACCCTCGACTGCTCCTAACGCCTCTAGTACCGGCCCTTTGGTAAATTCCGGCATTTTAATGCCCACAACTAGTGCCGGTACTTCCAGACAAGCCCATAGACCCCCAGAGCCCCAAGAATTCCACGATGCTTCCAGCCTGGGGAATGAGACTCGTCCTGCTAATATAGGACTTCCCCCTTCGATGAGGAGGACCCAGACCTTTGGTTTGCAGTGGCAGACCACATCTTCCAGGCCTCAGCCTTGCACGACGAACAACTTCGTGCAGTCGAGCTGTTGAAAGTGCTTGACCGCACTCAGCGACCGCATGTTGCCCACATAATAAGGTCGGCCGGCCGCAACCCATATAGCAACACGCGTGAAGCTCTGCTCGACGCTTTGGACGAGCCTGGAAGTGTGCGGCAACAACGTTTAGCCGCTGTAACCAACCTTTCTGGGAAGAGACCATCTCTTTTCCTGACCCATTTACGCTCTATAGCGGGGACCAGGATTGGGGACGACCTGATAAAGCCTCACTTTTTGAGGTGTCTTCCCCAACATGCCCGTTCGGCACTAATAGCCCAACCCAATCAAAGTTTGGGCTATTTATCCAAAATTGCGGACGCAATTATGGAAAGCTCAGATCAGTATTCTGAGCCTCTTGCGTACCAAGTAGCGGCGGTTTCTCAACACGCCGCCCAGCCTGCACGGCACCCTCGTCTGCCTTTCTCAGCCCCTCAATTGGTCCCGACTCTCCGTTCTCCTCAAACCCAATTGCCTCTTAGAGGGCCCGCCTCAACCAATTTCCCTCAGGGGAATCCAGTGGCAGGCCCCAACCCTAACCAAAGAAATTCGCCCACACAATTAACCCCTGCTGACCTTCGGGCGCTCCAAACCTCACTCCTCCGCGAGATAACTCAATTGCGCGCGGAGGTGAGGAACAATCCTCGAAGCGCCCAGAACCGAGCCATGCCGAGCCGTCCTCTCAATCGGCAGAATTCCTACCAAACTGCCCCTCAGAGGGCCTATATGCCTCAAAACGCCCCACAGAGGGCCAATTCCTCTCAAAATGGCCCTCACCGGGCCAATTCCCAGCGAGCTCCGGCTCGACCTCCCCGTAACGGCAATGCCAATAGGCAGAATATACCAGATAATGCCGTTACTCTACCTTGGTGCGCCAATCACCAACGATATGGTGATCGCGCATTTAACTGCAAAGCGCCTTGTGGTTGGACACAACCTTCCACCAACCAAAGGCGCTCTTTAAACTAATTTTGCCGACCGACACCCTCGCGCAATCGGCCGGCACTCATACGATAAGTCGCCTAACCATCCGGGATTCAAAACTGAATATCGCTTTTACTGTCGATACCGGCGCCGATATTTCAGTCCTCCCGCGATCGTTTGCTCCGCGCAACCGCGTGCCAGCCGCACTTAAATTGTCAGCCGCAAATAATACGCCGATACTTACGTACGGACGTAAAAAGCTGACACTTCACTTGGGTCTTTGTCGTCCGATCAATTGGCGTTTCGTCATTGCGGACGTGAACGAACCCCTGATAGGTTCCGACCTATTAGGTGCACATAATCTGTTGGTCGATTCGACCCATAACAGACTTGTGGCTCCAACCGCACCCCCCTTGCCCATGACGGCATCACCGGCGGCAACTTCAGGGGCCACAGAGTGCATAGACCCATTCCAGGTTATGGTACAGGAATTTGTGAGTACAACAATTCCTCTGCCTAACCAGCGCCGACATAAAGCCACGGTGTTTCATCATATAGAAACACGTGGTCCCCCTGTGAGCCAGCGTCCACGTCGACTGGCTCCGGAAAAATTACGTGCGGCGCGCGCGGAGTTCGAGCATATGATCGAACTAGGTATCTGCCAACCGTCGGACAGTCCCTGGGCAAGCCCACTCCACTTAGTGAAGAAACGTTCTGGTGAGTGGCGCCCATGTGGCGATTACAGGCTGTTGAACGCAGCAACTGTCCCGGACAGATACCCAATTGCACACCTCTACGATTTTTCGTACAAGTTACGAGGGTGCAATGTCTTCACTACCCTGGATCTCACCAGGGCATACCACCAAATTCCGGTGGCACCAGAAGACATCCCCAAGACCGCAGTCATTACACCTTTCGGACTCTTCGAGTTCAAAGTGATGACTTTCGGTCTCAGGAATGCCGCACAGACATTCCAGCGGTATATCGACACGGCTTTACGAGGTCTTAATTGCTGCCATGCATACCTTGATGACATTCTCATCGCCTCCAAAGACCTCGCCGAACATAAACGCCACTTACGTCAGGTCCTAGAGCGCCTCCGCGAATTCGGTCTAGTCATCAACCCAGAAAAGTGTCAATACGCCAAAGAGCAAATCACCTATCTGGGTTATGTCGTTGACAACCAGGGCATTCGCCCACTACCGGACCGTGTGGAGGCCCTCATGAAGTATCCCAGGCCTACTAACGTGAGTGAGCTGCGTCGATTTCTGGGCATGCTTAATTTCTACCGTCCAACCCTGAAGAATGCTGCCCAGATTCAAGCTCCGCTCAATGAATTTTTAAAAGGAGCTAAGCGCAATGATAAGCGCCCCATTAATTGGACAGAAGTCTCAGATCGAGCATTCCAACTGTCCAAAGAACAATTGGCAAATGCCACCTTACTCCGATACCCTCTCGAGGGAGCGGCACTTTCTATCCAATGCGACGCATCGGATACCGCAATCGGAGCCGTCCTTGAACAGGACATTAAAAGCCGACCGGAAGCACTCGGTTTCTTTTCAAGGAAACTGAGTCCTACAGAGCGACGTTACAGCGCCTATGATCGCGAATTACTTGCGATCTACAACGCTGTCAAATACTTCCGTCACATGATAGAAGGTCGCTCACTCTCCATTTTAACAGACCATAAACCGTTGGTCTATGCGTTCTGGAATAAGTCGGGAAATGCCTCCCCCCGACAAGGGCGTCAATTAGACCTCATCGGGCAATATTCTACGGAGATCAAGCATATCTCCGGTAAGCAGAACGTCACGGCGGACGCCCTTTCTCGAACTCACTTGCGTACCGCCTTGAACAACACTGACCTTGCCCTAGCTCAATAGGAGAACGAACAGCTCAAGTCCCTCCTAACTGCCGATACGGAACTAGAGCTTAAGAAAATTACTCTTCGCGACCCTTGGGCGAAATTTGGTGTGATGTTTCAACTGGAACTGCTAGACCTTACATCCCTGAATAACTTCGTAAGGGCGTGTTCCAGGTGTACCACAACCCTGCCCACCCCAGCGGCCGAGCAACAGCCGCTGCTGTCCGTCGCAAATTTATTTGGCCCCGGATGAACAAAGACCTCACCGGTTGGGCCCGTGCTTGTCTCCAGTGCCAGCGCTGCAAAGTAGCGCGACATAATGTACTGGAGCCAGCGCAATTCAAGCTTCCCACGGCACGCTTCGCCCATGTCCACATAGACATAGTGGGACCGCTTACTCCATCAAGAGGATTTTCTTATATCCTCACTATGATGGATCGCTGCACGCGATGGCCAGAGGCGACACCCCTCCGGGCAGTTACTGCCGAATCAGTCGCCAAGGCCTTTTATTCAACTTGGGTCACACGCTTCGGTGTACCAACCACCATAACTTCGGACCGAGGTCCACAATTTGAGGCGACAATTTTTAGGCAGCTAACAAATCTTCTCGGCTGCCAAAGAAGTCGTACCACCGCCTACCACCCGCAATCAAATGGGATGATAGAGCGCTGGCATAGATCTCTTAAAGCCTCACTCATGTGTCATAATGACACACAATGGTTTGACGCCCTTCCAACCGTCCTCCTCGGCCTGAGGACAAGTATTAAGGAGGACCTAGGTGCTTCGGCAGCAGAGCTTACCTATGGTACCAACCTCCTTCTTCCAGGAGAACTTTTCCTGAATGGCGAAACACCGCGTGACCAACTTCGCGAATTGGGACATCTCCGTGACCTACTACGTAAGGTTAGGGCAACCCCTGTAACCAGGCACGGCTCCAAAAAACTTTTCGTCCACCCTGAACTGCACAGCTGCACGCACGTCTTTGTCAGGGTGGATAAGGTCAAAAAACCCCTCGACCCACCTTATGATGGCCCATTCAAAGTCTTCCGCCGCATCAGTGACCGCGTCTTCGAGATCGACATTAGAGGCAAGCGATCCACGGTCAGCGTCGAAAGGCTTAAGCCCTGTTTTCTGGAAGCTTCCGCTCCAGAATCACCTCCACCTACTGACACCACTCCTACTCCACCAGTCCAACCTCCCCGTACTCGCGCTCATACGCGCGCCCATAACCAACTAACCACCCCCTAACCTGCCTTACCTGTTTCGTGACTACGTCACTGGGGAGGGAGTGATGTGGGGCTTTTCAGGGCCCGAAGAGCCATGCATCGCTCGATCCCCACTATTCCAGGCGAACGACTTACCTCTCGGTCGAACTTCAGCAAGGTTGCGTAACCTTGCTACGGCATTTACCCCCAGCCAAATCGCCGGAATTAATACGGTTACCCAATCGGATAACTGTTTTGAATTTCTGTTAGGCAGCTTACCTATTCTGTAGGGGTTTTCCTTCCAAACCCCCTTTTCTCCAGCATCACTACTGAAAACATTAAATCCACGGCAAAGCTTATCACCTTGCCGTGGCATCGAAAACTCACCCTCGGTCAGACATTATTTCCTAAAAAAACATTAAACCCACGGCAAAGCTTATCACCTTGCCGTGGCATCGAAAATTCACCCCCGAGACGTACATCATTCCCTAAGAAACATTAAGCCCACGGCAAAGCTTATCACCTTACCGTGGCATCGAAAATTCACCCCCGAGGCGTACATCATTTCCTAAAAAAAAGCATAAGTCCACGGCAAAATCATCACATTGCCACGGCATCTGAAATCCTATCTTTAGGCATACATTCTGCCAGGGCATCTCGTTTCCATAGCCTTAAGCTATGGAAACAACAATCAACAAGAGTTCCTTGTGACTCGTTGTATTTGTTTACCCTCGGCATAACATGCATGCGGCTATTTGCCCCTATTGATTTGCTACCGCCGACAAGGTTTCTGCTGACGCAAACCAAACATGTCCCTGATTACCAGCAATCGCTGGCTCCCAATTATCGGTCCCCATGTTCAGAGACCGTAATCAAGCAACGATCAAGATGCAGCCAGAAAATGTTTACTTTCAACATCTGGCAATGGCTGCACCCTATGTTCGTTGCAATGTTTAATCATCGGCAACCGAAATGATGATTTATGGCCTTCCATTAGGATGACCAAATCATCGGTTTGGGTCTTTCACACCCCAGATGCTAGTATTTACATTCTTAGAAAATGCACTAGCGATGTGCCTCCATCCACCACGGTCGCCGAACGATCGTATGCATGGCATACCCACACATGCGTAATGTATGACTACCCCGTCCGGTCCAATCACGATTAACTACTTCAAGTTAATCGTGTAACTCCGCCTCCTTTCCAGTTTCTTTCGGGGTTCCTTTCCTTTTGATGACTTCCAATGGGATTAGTCAGATTTCAGAGTCTTGGAGTAGTGGCCACATAGAGAACGCAATCGAGTAGTTGTTAATTTGTCAATTCGAATTTACATTGATATTAAGATCGAGTCTAGTTATACCATTGTCAATTCCAACTTGCGTGATATTAAGATCGAGTTGTGTTATAGTGTTGTCCCGAGTTTGTTCCGTGTTGCGTAAAGATAACCTTTTGTGTCGCACGACTTTTTCAACACATGTATTGCAATCTAACCAAGGGAACTAGGAAATGAGAATACATATGTGATCACCTTAAGTGAAAGATGAACTCAATAACATCTATCTATTAACGCTGTGGAAACGTCCAACTAACATAGTAATTACGTGTAGAATGCCACTGGTGCTAATGTGAAGTGTGAAAATAAATTGTCTTACTGAAATAAAACATTTGTCAGCGTAAATCCTCCAGTGCCTTTTATTTATCGTTGTTCTTGGTGCCGGCGTTTTTATAGACAATTCGGTGAACAATCTATGGCGTGTATGTGAAACCGTGTCCTTGTTGACATCCCAACATACACGAACCACAGTTCTCTATACCACATATAGAACCAACCCACAATGCCAACCAATCTCGACCGCTAACAGCGCGTCACCCTACCCCACCCTGTAAACATGCAAAACAAATCCCAATCTGCAAGCGCATCCAGACCGAACTTGCAAGAATTCATCTCCCAATCTGCAATAAAAAACATTTTCCAAACTCCCAACAGAATACATTCTAATCATCTAATACATAATACATTTCCCCAAAATCGCTTCGGACAATTCTATTCCGTCCTTGCGACCAAGCAATCCTAATTTCCCCGGAAATCCATAACGATCACAACAACCAAGGCCCTTGATCATACTCGGCTATGCCGCCAAACCAATTTCCCAGTATACACAACCATCGAATCCAACTCAGCTTATACGCCCAGGATTCGCTGGAACTGAATTCCTATGCAAGCATAGGAATTCATCAGCCGCTTTCCAACGTCCAAGAGAGTCGGTCGTGTCCGCCATCCATCGTACCGTTTGCACGGTACGGTGCGTACACACAAAGTATCTACGCGAGTCCCCCTAACCCGTTAATCCAGTACTGGTGGATTCCCTACCTGTCGATTCTCCACTCCACATAAATCTTCGGTTAAACACGTATCAAGAGTGCTCTTAAGAAACATTAACGCTAGCGTCATGCAATCGTCCCTTAGTGAAGAATCAATGTAAAACCCGCGGCGACAACAGAAACGTGTTCATAAACATAACAAACAGTATCGCGAAACGAATCCTCGAAGTTTTAAGTTTCTTTTATAAATTACCAATTGTGAACTCTCAAAGTATTTGGCTTAAGATACATTAAAATAAAAATCATTTGGATCGGGGGTAACAGCGTGTTTAATTCCTACTATTTTCTCCGGTGCGCTCGGTGTATCGTCCTTCACTGGCGTTACATAAACAGTGTTTGAATGAACCAATCGATGTTGGGGACAGGAGCGAACCTTGTGCCGTACGCCGGCACCACATCCTCCTCGTACCCCCTACAGATGAACCGGTTCATGGAATATGAACCAGGGAAATTCAAAATGTATGGATGCCGTCGGGTAGGTTTTTTTTTAGGTAAGATGCTGCAGGGGAGCTTACGCCACCCCTAATTGCAGGTAAGTACCATGGCTTGGTATGGTAAGAGGAAGTGATTAATTTAAAGAGGGTGGGCGGTTGTTTGGGAATGTATTAAAGAACCGCCACACACTAACGACGAGTGGTTTGCTTTACGTACGGATTACATCATAGGCACTAATCGTAGCATTTTGGGAAGTACTGAAGAACTTCATGTGATACCACCCTATGAAAGGTTTAGAACCAAAGCACAGACATCAGACTACAGCCGCGTACACGCGAAAACGTTTCAACGCACTATTTAAGTTGCGGATTGCTACGTTAATGTTTGGGTGTACGGCTCTGATGAATTATTTTTGCGATTTTCTTTTAGTGATGTGTTTCTCACTATGGTTGCATGTTGATATATGTCTTTTAAAATCGCCACTGATTCTTCGTTTATGCAACATTAAATGCAATATTCCAGTGAGAATCGTCAACCATCGTAGGCAAGTAGGGGACTGATTAGAAGTGCTAGTCCAGTACCATTGGGAAATTGGAAGTACTGAAATATGGTCGCACCGTGACAGACAAAATAAAATGAAATCCAAGAAGACTGGATTCGCCTGGAAGCAAAAAAGAAAAGAGGGATCATCGTCGACAAGTGCAGAAAAGAATCCCAGGTGGCGAACATCAAGGAAAGTCTCACAACAAACCTTTCCTAGTTAGGCGATCGTATGAAGTGTCGTCACCTAGCAAGTTCAAGGACCACGAGCTCATTCAGAAGACGATTCAATAATGGACCACCTTTCAGAAAAACGGACGAAGAAATACTTACTCAATCAGGCAAACATTACACTAGAACGAAGCACTTAGGCTAGAAACTAAACTGCAAATCAGAAGGTAACATTGGAATTTACAGCATGGCTGCCGCACGAAGGGGTACTCCACACTGCACAAGTTGAATTTCCTGGAAGAAGTCGGCAGCGCCAAATACCTGGAAGCTGCTACATGTCATGCATTTTTAAAAGGCATATGTGATTGCGTGCCAAATTAGATTAACGCAGATTATAAAACGTCAAAGACATAATATGCGTAAATCGATCGACCGGTGTTATATGAATTCCCCCTTACTAACCAGTGAAGTTAGAAACCGCCTGTACTAAGACAGTAGAAACTACAAGGGGAGACGTTTCTTTCTGTTTTCAGATATTTAAAAATAGGGCCCAATATTCTTATGGATGTGGGGGGTACACACTAGAGCTACCAACCCCAATACATTTGTGCATTGCGCATTATGTTTGGAATCAATTAACGGGTTGATTAATGCTAAATAGATAAATCCACCGAATAAAAACGTTATGTGTTATGGGATAGTTAATCGAACGACTGGCTCTCGGTGGGTCCACAAACTCCCAAGCCAAAATTGTATATGATACCCTGAAAATAGATGATTTCACGAACCCTTCCTTCTAAACCTTATCGCCGATGCTACCGTATGCCGGCTCGATGTGTCGTGGTATCTATTACTTCTAATGCGGAAAAACACCGTTGGTGTATCTAAGCGAAGAAGAACTGATTATGAAAATCCCTGAGAACTGGTAGAGGGAATCTTCTGTGGTACCGGAAAAACCGAGAAAGGATTGGAAGGATTGGATTCCCTCTAAAGTGACACAGCATCTCCCTATTCTATACAAATTTATCAACTAAAGAAGTGCCTACGGATCCCTTGAGCTGCACAACAGAGCTGACGCACGTTAACAAAAATGGAGTGGCAGGAGACCATCACTTTCTTAAATGAGACAAGAACAAATGTGTCCTTCATCGTGCCTCTGGCTTCTGGTCATCATGCGACAACCAGAAGCACCCACATCCGTGAGGATGTTGGGTTCGGTCTCAAGATATCTGAAAAAGGGTGAGGTGCATTTGTGGGGAACGAAGTCGTAACACCGACATGGGCGCAGGGTTCTACTCCGTCCCCATCACTAATCAAATGTTCAGCCGCGAGAAAGTAAACTTGTAAAGCACAAACCGAACTCGAAGACGCAACGTCCACACCAGGAGTAAGTAAAGCATAACTTGTCCTTAATTAATTTTCAATTTATTTCGTTTTCGTTAATTTTAACACTTGTTTATACATTTACGTTAGATTTGTCTTTAGTTTTTGGGTGAATATCAAAATCGAACAACACATAACTCCGGGTAGGTATTTATTTACGCGTCTCCGCTGCCGGCGGAGAGCGGGAGTGACGCGTGACCGTGGCAGTCAGCGGATGGAAATGCACTGACCGAGGATAGAACTCTGACATGAATTCTATCCTAGGTTAGGATTAAGAAAACAAGAGAAGACAGAGAAAAAATTTTCTCTTAAGGTTGCGACCACCAAGGAAATGCACTCTTTCAGTGCAATGGTATGCGTAAGTAAATGTATCGCCATTAGGAAGAAGTGCTAATGGTTTTTTATTTACACAATGGGAAATGTGTATCGCTGGCGATGCTAAAGGGATCGAATTGTATACCCCATCACACGCGAAGAAAAACGTTTTATGGCAGTAGACGATGGATGCGTGTATTTGCTTTTGTTTGTACATGGTGCAAGTCGGGGAAATTGGCTTCAGCGTCGATTGCGTTAATTGAATGCAGCTGCTGGTATTTTATTGCTGGGAGAAAAAGGTCGCCGGCCAATGTGTACGTAAAGAAATTTATCGTACACATGGCGAAGTTGGAAAATAGACGGCGCAATATTTATGGTCCCTGTCATGACGATTACATTGTATGCAAACCGAATCATTTTGTTTACAGAAATTGGTCTGGTACCGAAGGTGCCGAGTTGGTTTGATATTTCTGATAAGGTAAGAAAGAAATCTTATAGGAATTGTATGCGAAGATATGCATGAAAGGTAAGTTTTCTTTTCCAGCGAATTTTAGGTTATATAAATTTGATTGTTTTAGTGCGTGGAGCATTTAAGATGCTAATGCGATTGCTTAAGCGAAAGCTTATGCAGACTGGCTAGCAGTTATTGAGGTTTTTTTCAGGAAGGCGAACCGTGGGGTTTGGCAAAACCGCCACACATTTACTAGGGTTGTAGCAGCACTCGTCAATAAAAGCAAGCTAGTGAATGTAGGTGTGCATCTTTTGACAGTTACTAACCAAAATTTCAGCCATTTTGGATGCGTAGTTTTTATTTGACAGTCGATGTGTGTTTTTGTGAAAATGGACAAAATTGAGTATCGAGCTGTCATTAAAATGTTGTTTTTGAAAGGCAATACGCCTACGCAAATCAAAGATGGGTTGGACTCTGTGTAAGCGGACTCTGCACCATCATTCATCAGTGAAATTTTGGGCAGCTGAATTTAAACGCGACCATGAGAGCTTGGGAGACAATGAACATTCGAGACGTCCAAAACCTGCAACAACTGACGATGACATCACTTAAGTTCACCAAATGATGCTAGATGACCGCCGAATTAAAGTGAGAGAGATAGCAGAGGCTATGGAAATGCCCAAAGAACGTGTTTGTCACGTATTAAATCAAGATTTGGGCATGAGAAAGCTGTCCACGCGTTGGGTGCCGCGTTTGCTCACGTTAGACCAAAAACGTGTTCAAATGAACATTTATAAACCTCTGTTGGCGCAGTTTATCCGAGTTTTAGCGCCGTTAATTACTGTCGATAAAACTTAGATACACCATTTTACGCCCGAAATATAAATACAGTCAAAACAGTGGACTGCAAAGGGGGAATCGCCTCCAAACAAAAAACTGATTTGTTTTTTGGCTGGGAAAGTGATGGCGACTGTTTTTGGGATAGTCATGGAGTTATCTTATAGCCCAAGGCTAATAACCTTGCCCGTAAAAATAAATTATTATGGAAAATGTAACAAGCCTCGAGACTTGTTAAATAGGGCCAAGGCCAGATCCCGGTTGTGGTGCCGATGATGATGATGATGGAGTTATCTTAATCGATTAACTTTACAAAGAAAAAACAAGAGCTAACTACTGGTCCAACTGAAGGTAGAAATTGCGGAAAAACGGTCACATTTACAGAAAAAGAAAATCCTGTTTCACCAAGACAACGCGCCGTCTCACACTTTAGCGATTGCCATGGCGAACATTCACGAATTACAGTTTGAACTGTTTGACCATCCGCCTTACTCACCAGATCTAGCCCCAAGCGACTTCTTTTTGTTCCCTAATCTAAAGATTGCGCCCGGAGGCCAGCGATTTTCGTCAAATGGGGAGGCAATCACCTTCGTGAACTGTTATTTTGCAGAGAAATACGCCAAGTACTATTTGGGCGAGTTAGAGAGATGGGAGCATCGATGGGAGAAGTGTGTAGAGTTACAATGACACTATAGAGAAATATAAAAATAAATTTTAAGAAAAAATGTCTTGTATCTTTGTTAGATCGGAAACTTTTCACCTCACCCATGTATTTAAGGATAGTGTGGACAGGGGTAGTTCGGCCAAAACTTCCATTGCAGTACCTGTTCAACAACCCTATCTGTACGATTTGCCCAAAATACCAGTTACAAGTAAAAACAACAACACTTCCCCCAATTTGTCTTTGGTATACCGTTAGCATTGACCCTAGCATAGGATGGAAAATGGTAAATGCGGTTGGTTTCCACACGCATGCAGGTAGTCAATTAACGGTGAATTTGGAACAAATTGGTATAGAAAAGGGATTATGAGTTGGTAAGGGGTTGAAAAGTACTGCAAAAAGTAAGTAATCTGTAGGCAGTCGTCGTCGGGTGGGATACGTCGCTGTTTTTTCGTGCCGTGAATTTATAAAAATCCACACACATATATAAATAAGTGTTTTAAGTTTTATTAAATACAATTCTTGCCGTGAATGTATAAAAATACACATGTATATATAAATTAGTGCTTTCGGTTATACGAGTATTAAATACAATTCTTGCCGTGAATATATAAAAATACACATATATATATATAAATTTGAGTTTTAAGTTTTATTAAATACAATTCTTGCCGTGAATATATAAAAATACACCTCTCAGAACCATTCGAAATCCGGGACGGACTAAAACAAGGGGATGGCCTCTCACCATGCCTTTTTAACCTTGTCCTCGAGTATGTTATCAGAAAGGTACAAGACGACAACACGACCGGATCATCCCTGAACGGGGTCACACAAGTGCTCGCGTATGCGGATGACATCGCCGTTCTGGGCGATAATCTCGAAACTATAAGTAAAAACTGTGAAATTATCATGCAAGCAGCAGAAGAGGTGGGCCGAGAAATAAACGAAGACAAAACGAAATATTTGATTACGACGAGAGCAGGTGGACCTCAGAGAACACATATAAACGTCAGGGGCAAGATATTTGAAAATGTCAAAGAATTTAAATATCTGGGAACGATACTGACGAGCAGAAACGAAACGTCAAAGGAAATTAACAAAAGACTGCATTCCGGCAACGCTAGTTGGCATGCAGCCAGTAAACTCTTTTTTTTTTTTTTTTTTGTACATTTCTGTATTTATTGACCATAAATAATTTTTACAATAAGCAATACAGATAACTTATGATACCTTAGCTATAATTGTTTACATAGACTTACTAGTACATTTTTCAAACAATATGATAAAAGTTATATATTGGTTATGGATTAAGATTTTAGTGGGTAGAGCTTCCTGGAAAAGGTCAGAAAACCAGGATATAGTTATTTACTTAACCTATGCTAAATTGCTTAACTTAACTTAACTTATCTTAACTTAGTCTAGTTACCTAATTATTATTGAAATAAGTTAGTGTGGTGTGGAAGGGGGTAGCATAGTGATCAATGGGTTAGTGAGGATATTGTCAGTCAGGGATGTGGGTTGGGGAACTACTTTCCGTTTGTTCGTTGAAACGCAAAATATTGGAGAAGGGTTGAATATTACTATATTTAAATTGGTGAGGTGAAAGCTCTGTATTGTGGTATACAATCTCATTAGAGTTATTAACCAATCTGCCAGAGGTGAAGAACGTTCTGATGTGGAGACAGTTCGGGTAGGCAGTTCGGTTATCTGACGGAGTCGATGTGAGCGCATTTATTATCGGGTTGGGATTATTGGGAAGATTTTCGATAAATTTGATGGACAGTTCGAGAAAGCGTCGATCTATACGTTCAATATTAGCGGCATAGTAGAGCGAACTACTGTTGTAATATTTGTGGGAGTTGGGATGTCGGTTGAGGCCAGTGATCAGTGTGAAGCATTTCCTTTCGAAGATGCGTAGCTTCTCCATTTGGGCGGGTGTGATATGGTACCATATCGGGCATGCATATGTGAGAGTGGGTCTGATTATCTGTTTGTAGATAAGTGATTTAACTTTGGTAGAGAGACCATTCGGCTTGTACATCACTTTTCTGCAGAGATTAAGTTGAATTGCGGCTTTGCAAATCGAGTTTTTGGTGTGGGCGGAGAAGGACAGATTGTTGGTGAAGGTTATTCCCAGGTACTTTAAGGTTTTGGAGGGTTTAATTATATTGTTATTTAACTTGATTCTGATTTTGTTATGGCAGCGTATGGTGTTGTTAGTACAATTCGCATTTCTGACTTTAAACACTATGAGTTGAGTTTTGGCTGGGTTGAGTCGGATTTTCCACTTAGTAAAATATGCAGAGAGATTCGGGAGGTAGCTGTTAATACAGTTTCTTGCCTCCTTGACAAACTTGTTGCTTGAATAAATTAAAGTGTCATCGGCATAATTCAGCATTACTGTGTTAGGTGACAGTGGCTGCAGGGTGTCTGAAGTATAAAGGAGGTATAATAATGGTCCGAGAATGGAACCTTGAGGAACACCCGCGGTTATACTGTATGGTGTCGAAAGAGTTGAATTTATTTTCACCATGAACTTTCTATCAGAAAGGTAGGAAGCGAGAAGTTTTATGGTGTGGGTGTTTAATCCGAACATTGAATTAGCTTATAGAGCAGTCCTGCAATCCAAACGCAATCGAATGCTTTTGCTATGTCGAGAGAGACGCATATTGTAGGGGATTGGTTTTGGAGATTCATTGTTACATCATGTGTCAGTTTTAGCAGAGCATGACAAGTTGAGTGTTGTGGACGAAAGCCAAATTGAGAATTCGGGATAAGGGAGTTGTCTCTAGCAAATGAGAGAAGATTTTTGTATATCTTACATTCCAAAACCTTACTAAGCGAATTTAGCTGTGATATGGGACGGAAGTTAGCCGGGTTGTTGGAACAACCGGATTTACTAATAGGGGCTATCACCGCTGTTTTCCAACATTTTAGGAAATGTGAAGCGTTTATTATGTGGTTGAGAAGAACGAGAATGGGGAGTAAATTTTCCGGGTGAAGCCTTTTAAACAGAAGGTTAGGGATTCTATCCAAGCCTGTAGATTTTTTATTGTTACGCGAAGTAATCAATTCAGATAATTCTGTAAAGCTTAGGAATGTGTCGGTTCCCATGGGATGTGACGCTTTATTGGTTTCGTTGAATTCGGTAATGAATGGTGGGAAGGATGGCTCAAGTGTGCCTGAGATGAATTCATTCACGGTGTCGTGGAAATTAGTGACTGGGAGGGAATCGTTTTGTTTATGAGTTTTACAGAAGTGTTCAGCGAGACAGTTTGCTATATCAGTGTCCGATTGGGCGATGTTACTGTTAGTTGGTTGGATGAGATAGTCTATTCGATGCTTGAATTTACGACCAGTTAGTCGATTTATATTTTTGAATAGGTCACGGTTTGGTTTGATACTGTTTAGAGTAGACGTGTAGGTCTGATCGGTGAAATTTTTAAGTTGTCCATTTATCAGGGTGGTCAAAAGCTGTATCTGTTGTTTAATAAAGGGTGAGTAGCTAATATGCAATTTACGTCGGGGTTGTTTTTTTATGCGCAATAATTTTGTGAGGAGGTTGGGTAATGGTTTTCCTAAGTGGTTATGAGGGACGATCGTAGGGGTATAGTAAACTCTTAAAATCCAAACTGCTATCACGTAATATAAAGCTCCGTGTCTATAGAACCATAATCATGCCGATTGCTCTATACGGTTGCGAAACATGGGCTCTCACAAAACGGGAAGAGAACAAATTCCGCGTATTCGAGAATAAAGTTTTAAGGGGTATGTTTGGCGGCAAATATGACAAGGAGTCAGGACAATGGAGGGAACTGCACAACCACGAATTGGAAGAGCTATACCGCAAACCTACAATAGTGAGAGTAATCAAGTCGGGAAGATTAAGATGGGCCGGGCACGTAGCGCGAATGGGCGATGATAGGACCGTGCATAGAATTCTTGACGGTAAACTAACGGGGAAGAGACCGACAGGACGGCCGCGACGGAGATGGGAGGACAATGTTAGATTGGATCTCGAGGAGATCGGATCGAATGATGGAACGTGGAAGGAGAGCGCACAGGAGAGGGAACAATGGCGGAGCCGAGTCGGTGAGGTCATGCACTTCCGGGTTCCTACAGGCCAATAAATAATAATAATAATATATAAATTAGTGTTTTAGGTTATACGAGTATTAAATACAATTCTTGCCGTGAATGTATAAAAATACACATATATATATATATATATAAATTTGTGTTTTAAGTTTTATTAAATACAATTCTTGCTGTGAATGTATAAGTGTTATTAAGTTGTATTAAATACATTTCTTGCCATAATTGTATAAAAATACACATATATATATATATATATATATATATATATATATATATATATATATATATATATATATATATATATATAAATAAGTGTATTAACTTTTATTAAATAAAGTTCTGTTAGTATCATCTAAAGTATTTTAATCATCGTTGTGGTTATATTCCTTAAAGTTTAAATGATTAAAAATAATTTACGATAAAGAGATTAAATATCCTTCGACTTTGGGAGACCAATCAGGGTAAGTAAATTATAACAACAATAGTTATAACAATAACATTTTTATATATAACAGCAGTAACTTTATGAATTTCGACGAACTCAGAAATCGCGGTAGTAGACAACGCTATGACAGAATAACTTGGGTCACAAAATGACAAAGTATCATAAGAGACGCACTCAAATTGCCACAATCGAATTGTGGTAGAATTCACCATAAAGGATATTAAACTAGAAAAAATAAGTTGACATTCCCTTAAGTTTCTTTTATAATAAGAATGTGCTAAAGCAAGTTTAACCACTAGTACATGTAGAGTAATACCTTCCAATTGAGAATAGAGTTTTGATATTGATATATTAATGAATCAATAATGTTCACATAAAGCTGCTTTCACCACAATAGACAAACGGTGACACCACACATGCCACTAGGATATCGAAGTCTAACTAACCGCGGAAACATTGATTTTTCCCTAACGTGGTATTTCAATGCAGGAGTATTGTGTTGCTCCTAGATATACTACAAGTTTTTAGAAAACTTGTTTTATTTGGTTCTTCTTTGGCCTCTTGATAGAATTGTCCATTCTACTGTCCCACCAACAACGATGCAACATCATAGATTGAAGATAGAAAGTTTGGTTATTTTCCCAAAGTTTTCTTTTTAACACTGCGAACATTAATCACATTGAAATAAATCGTCTGTCAGCATATAGAAAACTTTTTTGTGGGTGTTTCTGCAGCTGGACTCTTCTTAGTTAGAGATCTTCCTGGATTTTATTTTCCTTTTTCACTGTTTTGCTTTGCTTTTATTTTCACTTCCTTTTTTAAAGGAATATCTGATATGAGAATACGGATATTCGACATTACTTGGTTCCGAAGGAGTAAAAGAAATACAACTTCTGCTGCCCAAGATGTATTAGTCAGTTTTGGAAAAAAAAAGTAAATACTTCTGGAGCTAAGAATATTTTGTAATTGCAGCATGACATGGAAAGAAGGGCCTCATTTCAATCAAAGTTTGCGTAAGGCGCCCCAACAGCGAAACTTTCTCACAGTTGTGAAGCTATTTATTTAAAAATTAACTGGCTCTAACTGATATTTTCTTAGTTACTGACAAGTTAGTTGGAAGTAAGCCCAATGCGTCCGATTGATGAAGTCAAATCGATTACAACTATATGAGGCTATTAAGGATCTTGAATAAATACTTGTTGTTTCCATCAAATGGCGTTACCAGAATTGTGTATATGTGGTTTAAGATTGAATCTACAAGAAATACCATAAGCAAATATGAAATTTTGTACTATGCCATTTCGCGGAAATGAGAATAATATTCATAGTGTTGAACATGTAAAGTTTCGTGTCCAAAGAGCAAATTGGAATTTTTTCAAATATTTTAATCTGCAACCGAAGCGCACTCACTAAGATTATGTTCTGGCGGAACATGTTATAATTTGATGGTGAATAACTCAGATTTAGGAAAAATCGAAAGAATACTTTTTTGAAAGAATTAATATAAAGGGGTACATGGTCTTCCTACAAAGTCTCACGACTGACTAATTCTAATAAGTCACACACAAAATAATTTGTTAAACGGTGCTGCCAAAGTGCGATATTACAGAAGGTGAATTTGCCTATATCTAACACGCCTTCTTCAAATTCGACGTTCTGCACTCTCAACAAACCCTCAATTCCATATTCATCATCCTCATCGGTACTACAACCGGGATCCGATCTTACCCTCGTTTAGCAAGTCCCAATGCTTGTTAAATTTTCCATAATAATTTGTTTTTCCGGCAGGGTTGTTAGTATTGCACCACAATTCCATATTCAACATGTGTTTAAATTGCGCTTGTCACGGTAACGCATTTGTAAGCGCATCACCAAACGGTGTGCGCACCAACTTTCATTTCCTTTCTTGAAGTGCTTGACCAACAAATGTTACCTCGTTGCATGGTGTTTCGTTCGCAAATGACCTACCGCATTTTCAGCTATCGCTTTATCTCCATGATTATCAGTTCCAATCCTCAGACATGAAAACTCAGACATTTTTATATCAAGCGTTAAGCTTCTGTTGTCTTTTATTACATGACCACCAGGTAATCCCCGCACCCATCAATATAAACAAATGTCCCGTATACGATATTCTGTCTCTTAGATCTGCTGCGTGCTCAGCGCCTGAGTATCCAACTATGCCGAGTTTATGTTTCTTTGACACAAGCGCTTGATTGTGTGTACCTCTCAAATAACACGTTTTGCTGCTACCCAATGTTTTCACCATATTTTACATTACACTGCGCTAATCTGTTTACAGTGAATGTAATGTTTGGTTTCGTGGCAACGGCCAAGTACATCAATGAACCTATTATCTGTGTTGCATCCCGCTACATGAACCCCATAATTCATTAACGCACACGTTGCGGTCATCCTCAACTCATAGTTAATTAATGGTCATATCAGAGATGTTGCAATACTCATAATATTCATTCGATTACTCATTAATTTCCCACCTATAACGCATGCTCGCTTCCTAAAGCTACACGCTTATCGCGTATCGTTAATTCATATTCACATTGCACACGAAGTAATCCAATCATAACAATGGACGTATAATATCGCATGACGCATTGTTGCTTCCCAAGTCCACACGCTAAATACATTATTTTGTTTCGTATTCAAAAAACAATCTCCGCACCTAGCATGAGGCATTTTCGCACGGTCTCATATTACGAATGTATTTTCTGCTTCATATCCGAGAACAGGTGTCACACATGTCTTATGACACTGCCCGCACCTTCAAAAGTAATTAGCGACCACTTAACGGAGCTTCGATCAAAGTGCTGAGATCTACGAAAAGCCAGACATAGCAACGAAGCACAGATCGATCAAACAATACGAATGGCTTGGATGCGGCCCATTGTTCTTTAATTGGTTAGGTCAAATGCAAAACTCAATTAAGTAATTGCTTAAGCTAACGTCGTTGCACCTTAAGTGGGGCAATTAGGTGGCTATGATAATTGAGAAATGCGGTTGAGTCGTTTTTCATTTCATTTATTAGGCTTAATCCAAGCTTAAGTTATAATAGTATAATTTAATACCTTACAGACTAACTTAAAATCTAAAGTAGTACTAAAAAATATATATAATTAAAAAAAAGAAGAAAAAAGGAAGACAAAACAAGGAAGAAGGGGGGGAGTTGGGGGTAGGGGAGGTAGGAGGCTGGAGAAGAGCGAGTGTATGTGGGGGTGGAAAATGTAGCATTTGTGAAACAGCGACAGTGAACGGCATATGTGTTGGAATGTATCCTGGTTGTAAGGTTATAGACGGTGGGCGGGGTAAGGCCAGGAAAAGAGAGGACGCGGGAGTTTGAGTGCAATAGATGTAAGGTAGAAATGGAAGGAGGTTGGGTAAGAGTTTGCCCACCTCAGCATTCGCGAAATGGGTCCATTAGAGCCGTAAGAAGTGTGGTGGGTGGGCAAATAGAAGAAATGAGGGTTTCGCAGATAACGAGGGTGTGTGGAGTGCGATGGTGGAGAGCAAGCTTGGGCAGCTGATTATCCCTGAGAGGAGACGATGTCTGTCGGCATGAATTCTGCACTCCTCAAGTGTGCTAAGGTTAATCAGATGGAGCCGGCTTGGGTATGTGGGGAGAATACGAGAATTCTCCCAGTTTATTCCGCGGAGAACAAAACGCAGAAAACGACATTGCACGCTTTCGATTCTGTGGATATGGGACGAGTAGTGTAGAGACCAGACCTAACTGGCGTATTCAAGAAGGGGGCGGACGAAGGGTATGTAGAGAGAACGGGAAACGTAAGGATTAGCGACGTTTTTAGACCAGCGCTTCACAAACCCAGGAGCAGAGTTGGCCTTAAGAATAATGTCATCAATATGCGGGATGAATCTAAGCTCCCTGTCAAATAAGATCCCGAGGTCACCTATAGAGGGTACAGATGATATCTGCTGGTTTGGCAGGAAGTAGGAATGCGTGGGGGGGGGGGGGGCGTTTGCGAGAAAAGGTGATGGAGTGACATTTGACAATGTTGAGCTCGAGGCAGTTATTACGGCAAAGTTGAGAAGCTGTCGAGATCCGTTTGGAGAAGTGAGGAGTCGGGAGGAGAGATGGTCGTTTTGTAGAGTTTGGTGTCGTCCGCATAGAGGGGGATGGATGAGTATTTGATAATGGTGTCAACGTCATTGATGGTAAGGATAAATAGGAGGGAACCTAGATGACTGCCTTGGAGAACCCCTGACGTGGGAAGAAAAGGATTGGAAAGGGAGAATCTGAATTTGACACGGTAGGATCGATCTTTCAGGTAAGAAGATAACCGCTTAATCAATAAGGGTTCGAAACCCAGGGAGGACAGCTTAAAAAGGATGAGATTATGGGAGATTTTGTCAAAGGCCTTGCTGAAATCAGTGGTGATCACATCGACTTCATTACCATTCTCTAAGGCACGGAGAGTATGGGATCAGAGCTCGACTAGATTGGTTGTGGTCGACCTACCCGAAAGGAAACCATGCTGGTTGGGTGAGATGATGGATTTACAACGGAAAGATAACGCATTGTAAAGAATGCCTTCGAACAGTTTAGGGATATGAGACAGTTTGGCGATGGGACGGTCGTTGCTTATATCGTTTTTAGGTCCCTTTTTGTGTATGATGGTGACATAGGAGGATTTCCAAATACTAGGGAAGATACCTTGTGTAAGGGATAGATAGAAGATTTTTGATAGCGGGAGAGAAAGAGAAGAGGAACATTTCTTTAAAAGGACAGCCGGTAGTCCAGTAGGTCCAGGGCTGAACTCGTCTTTGAGTGAGTTTAATTTCTCCTCAACTACGTGATGCTGAATAATTTGCGGGGTGACGGGGCCAATGAAGAATTCGCGGCAAGTCTTTGAAGTAAGACGGGTTAGGCTTGAAGGAGATGTCCATGAAGGATTTATTAAAAAACAAAGCGGATAGATTGGCAATGGGTAGGGGGTCGGTTGAAGTAGTCGCGCTATAAGAAAGGGAGTTAGGATAGGCGTCGGATTTACGTTTGTAATTTATAAAGTGGAAAAAAGATTTGGGGTCATTCATCAAATTGGATTGTGTTTTTGTGAGGTAGTTGGAGTAGAGGGAGTTGTAGAGCTCGGTAAATTTATAAAAGGAACCGAGATAGTTGGAGTAGTGTTTGAAGGAACGCGTTTTTAGGTATATTTTCCTCAAGTTATTTCTCTTGTTCCGAAGAGTGCGGAAGGTGCGGTTGTACCATGGGGGCGATGAAACCGATGACCTGTGATGAGAATAGGGGATGATCAAAGCGAAACGCGGTTTTGTTAAGATGCTCATCTAGAAGATGGGAGTTAGCTTTGTGGAAGTTGCACTTTATTAGGGAGCATATTGAGATTTTTATGGAAAAACAAGTTGCGGAAGCCAAGAAAGTCGGTGGGTAGACCTTCCAGCTGGATGGAATCCATTACGCTGGTTTTCGTTTTGCCTTCATAACAGACAGAGTCAGATTTGTCGTTGAGGTGTGAAAGATAGAGGCGGAAATTCTCGTAGGTCATTTTGTTCCTAAATTTAGACAAGGCATACCGATTATCAGAAGAATTAATAGATTGTTTTGTGAGTCTGATAGTTTGGGTTAAGACTGGGTCTGGGGGAGGGACGAGATGGGCGGGAGCGAAATCTGGGTGCGGGGGGAATGGTGCTAGAGATGGCCTCGAGTTGGTTTCTGTGGATGAGTGGGGCGTGTTCAGATAGGGGGGGGGGGGGGGATAGTGTGACCTGTAGGAGTTGGAATTCTTCGCGCCTGTTTTGAGGTCGAAGAGGGAGAAGGAATTCGAGATGTGACAGGGGGTGCTGTTGGGCAAGCGGGATTGTTATTATTACGGGGGCTTTATTATGAGCGGATGACGAGGAGGTTTAGAATAACGGTGGCTATCGCGATTGGGGCAAGGGAGAGGAGTTAGATTGTGGATTGGCTTATGATATTTTTTGGCTCAGGTCATCTTATGGTTGGGTTGGGGTGGGCGGGATATGCGGGGGGTGGTTATGCGTTGGCTGGGGACGAGTTGTAATTGGGAAGGAGGTGCCGCGCGGGGCTAGTTGGTGTTGAGGACAGATTTATGGGGGGTGGCTAATGCTATGTACTAATAATTTAGAAGAGGGGACATGGAGTTTTGTTGATAAAACGGGGTTGCTGTTTCTTATTAACAGCCTTTCGATCCTGTAGTAACCAGTTTTATTCGGGTGGAAAATCCAGTCGTACCTGGAGGTAAGAACTACGCGAAAACTGGACCTATTTTCGGAGAGGGGAAGCACGATGCAATCTGTTACGGGAATCTTGACATTTTTTCCGAAAGAATTTCGAAATCCATTCGGAGTACGCAAATTTGGGGCACCCTTTAGCAAATAAGAGGTAGTCGGATTATTGGAACGGTTGAGTTTGTTAATGTGCGGGTCCAAGAAGTAATAAAATGGACGACTGAGGGATTCTTATCCGCGAGGAGAGTGTGGTGAAGTAGGGAGGGGTTGGAATGTGTCCGCGTTGTGTCGTTCGTCGCACAAATACAACTCACATCGCGGAGAGGGGTGGGCGTTGGTAAATTCTAATTGTAGGCATGAAATCGTGCCATCAAGCAGGCCTAGGGGGCCCGACTCGCCTAGGACAGTGTTGAGTTTTTGTAGGACAACCTCGAGTAGGGGTGGTTTTGAGAGGAGGAGCGCAATAAGGTTAGTCCACCAGTAAGGCTGTTCAGTCTGGGGAGAATATTCTCGAAAAGGGGGTTGGTATGGCGAATGGGCGACCGAATGAATAATATTACACAATCATTACCAATATATTAATAAAAAATTATATGAAATACTGTAACTGATATCTATGTTTACATAATAATTTCAAGACTGAAAACCTAAAATTTATAATGAATATAAGAATTTAAACTTTTTATATGAAAACCAGAACTTAAAAGAAAAAAAAGAAAGAAACATTAAAGAGCACTCTTCTATAAACTACGAATTAAACATACTCTTTAAATACTATTATACACAAATACCTAAAAATTCTAATTTATGTAAAGAAATCACGACGACATGGCTCTTTGCCTTTTATCGCGCCAATTCCGGCAAAATAATCTGTGTCAGGTTAATTTTCTTTCTTGAAAGAGGGGAGGATGTAGTGCTCCACGAAGCCCTACCGTTTCCCTCAGCCATACATTACCCACGTTCTTCCTATAACTCCATCCATATCCCCAATAGTGAATCCAATGTTGAACAAATTGAATCAGATGTTCAATTGTCGCATTGATTCAAATCCCAGGAATCCTTAAAATGTAAACATCACAACGATATGCATTGTATGTTCAATTATAGACTTCCAAAATCCCCAAACTAAATGTGCGGACCAGATGGCCCATCTTCGAACGAATTGAGAATCATAAAATCCGCGTCTGCAATTTTATGATCCTCTAAGAATTTGTTTGCAGAAATTTGGTCCCAGAAAACTCCATATCCATTTACACCTTTCAAATTCAAATACAAACAAATTGCGCCATAAAACGAACCACATGTTCATTTCATCGCGCATCAACATCTAGGATCATAAATGCGCATCCGCAAGGTGCTTTATCTATTGTTTCCTGCCGAAGTACATTTATGACTTTTGTTCTTTTCTTTTCCTTTTTGTGATACCAAATGATAAACAAAACAAATGAATGGCGAACGGCAAGTGAGGCAGTCAAGATTTTGGTGTTGAGGCAATGACTACTAAAGACGAGTCTTGATGGGGTGCCGTGCGAGGCAAGACGTTTCGCGAAGTCGAGAAAATATTTAAAGTTTTTTGTTTAAATTAAAAAAGTTTCAGTTGTGTAACTTACATACTTGTTCACTTATGTATAGTAAACATGTTAATTAAATAAAAGACGGTATTAAAAAAAAGTGTTTTAATAAATAAGTTCGCTGCTCTTCCTCAATTATGAGAAGCACGGGAGCGACTTTTATTACAACACTTCCACAAAACTTAAACAAAGTGATGCCAAAGCGCGAATTGTAGAACGTGATTTTGACTACATCTAACAGAAACAGTACACAGAGATTGGCTTAGAAGTTGTAAAAATATTAATTTTCATGATAAAAAACGATCTGGCGTGTCGAAAAAGGTTGAAAACGAAGAATTGGACGAATTTGTAGCGGCCCTCGCGAGCGACACTACGCACCTGCTAGCCACCCACCAGGTAAACCCTCGTTTTTAAGCCTTCGGCGACAATAAAGCATGTACTTACCTGCACTAGCATATAGAACAACAGCAATGTCTGCTGATACATAAAGTGTATCAGCAATAACAGGCATGTCCCCTAATAGAAACTTTGTAATAACATTTATAAGAATCCAACAGGGGCATAATAAGACCGGAAAGGTACAACCTACCTGCCCTTACGACTAACCACCAGCTGCAATACTTAACTGCGCTGTTCAAAGATAGCAAAACCCAAACACGCTATAAGAAGTACAAATTGGTCGCACATCTAGCAACCAACATGGCATTATTCCCTATCAAGAAAGCGATCATAAGAAACGGCGACTATGCAACGAGAAATGTTTAGATTTTCTCGTGATACGTACCCGAAATGCCACACACGGGCAATAGAGAACTTGCCAGCGTAAATACACGCACGCCGGCGCGACTGTGTAAATGCCAACGGCTGCAATGTGCAAGAACGGCAATAATGCTACAATGTAGGCGCTGATCATGCAAATACATTAACCACAGAACAACTCGCCCCAGCTGCGAAAGTGTTGTTTCGTATGTTTACCCAATGTATTGGTCCGCATACTGGGCGACACAAACTATGAGCACCAGAGGCTTTGTGTTCAACCCTTAGCGAATGGGGAATCACCAAGGAAGAAAAAATGACCAAATATGGTCATCGAGGCGATAGATAGGTTTTTGGTATCCTGTCGCCTCGAGAGAAAAACCAGAACGTTTTCGGACACAGTGTGTGAGGGTTGAGTGCGAAATCCAGTAGATTGACCATATTAATCAAATACAACGTGTACAACATCAGTAAGCGTGAATACTTTAAATTAAACTCATGTGTATCACACCGTTTAGCTTGATCATTTATATCAAATACAACGTGTACAACATCAGTAAGCGTGAATACTTTAAATTAAACTCATGTGTATCACACCGTTTAGATTGATCATAATAATCAAATACAACGTGTACAACATCAGTAAGCGTGAATATTTTAAATTAAACTCATGTGTATCACACCGTTTAGCTTGATCATTTATATCAAATACAACGTGTACAACATCAGTAAGCGTGAATACTTTAAATTAAACTCATGTGTATCACACCGTTTAGATTGATCATAATAATCAAATACAACGTGTACAACATCAGTAAGCGTGAATACTTTAAATTAAACTCATGTGTATCACACCGTTTAGCTTGATCATTTATATCAAATACAACGTGTACAACATCAGTAAGCGTGAATATTTTAAATTAAACTCATGTGTATCACACCGTTTAGCTTGATCATTTATATCAAATACAACGTGTACAACATCAGTAAGCGTGAATACTTTAAATTAAACTCATGTGTATCACACCGTTTAGCTTGATCATTTATATCAAATACAACGTGTACAACATCAGTAAGCGTGAATATTTTAAATTAAACTCATGTGTATCACACCGTTTAGATTGATCATTTAAATCAAATTCAACGTGTACTACATCATTAATCTATGTGTGAATTAATATTAGAAATACAATTATTAATCTATGTGTGAATTAATTTTAGAAATACAATTGTTATACCAATTACCTTCTATGTTTCATTGGATAAATCAAATTAGTATTAGAAATACAATTATTAATCTATGTGTGAATTAATATTAGAAATACAATTATTAATCTATGTGTGAATTAATTTTAGAAATACAATTATTAATCTATGTGTGAATTAATTTTAGAAATACAATTATTAATCTATGTGTGAATTGATTTTAGAAATACAATCATTAATCTATGTGTGAATTAATATTAGAAATACAATTATTAATCTATGTGTGAATTAATTTTAGAAATACAATTGTTATACCAATTACCTTCTATGTTTCATTGGATAAATCAAATTAGTATTAGAAATACAATTATTAATCTATGTGTGAATTAATATTAGAAATACAATTATTAATCTATGTGTGAATTAATTTTAGAAATACAATTGTTATACCAATTACCTTCTATGTTTCATTGGATAAATCAAATTAGTATTAGAAATACAATTATTAATCTATGTGTGAATTAATTTTAGAAATACAATTATTAATTAATGTGTAAAATACAAATAAAAGATAGAGCTAAGAAAACACCAGTGGTTTGTATTGAGCATCGCAGTACGACCAAACCGAGCAAGCAGTTGGGGACGTCTCGGTGAACCTGTGTCGGACGGACACCCTATCGAGACGAGGCGTGGGGCTATAAAACTAACACCACCACCACAAATTAATTTATAGAAACTCGTGTCACCCGCTAGATAAACTTGGATAATCATTATAAACTACTCACACACCAGCTTTGAAGCGTTTGAAAGCAGTTTCCCAATAAGGACGATCGATTTTTAAAGTTAAATAATGGGTTTCTTAAAGAAGACGATACGTTTAAAAAGAAAAAATATGGTAGCCATATTTAAAATAGTAAAAAGTCACTAATTGTAATTTGTCTTTAGTATAGTTTGACTTTAAAATAGTTGAATATTGAAATAAAAAATGTATCGTTACAAACTTTTTACTTTTATCTCAATTATATCGTATTGCATTTGATTTTAAAAACATATCGTCTTATTGGACCCTTGATTCATAAACATTTCCAAACTTATTATTAAGAATGATTAAAAATCACGCAATTGGGTACCGTACTATTCAGTGGGACTGGAAAGGAATCATTTATCCTGAATTACTTCCGAGCGGCCAAGCATTGAATTCGGTTTCATGCTGTTAACAATTCCAACGCCTGAAGCCAGTAATTGAGCAGGAATGGCCATTTTATCCAATTGGAAAGATGTTATGTTCCATCAAGACAACTGTGGGGGTTCTCTATACTACATGGAGAACCAACCCACTACTTCAGCCTTATTTCGACCGCTAACAGCGTGTCATATATATTCCCCAATTTCTTCTACCAACATTATTCACCCGAGAATCATTGTTTTCCCAAAGGACGCTTAGCTAAACTCATTATATGCAGACAATGCATAATTGAGTTTAGCTACCTTTTTGCCATACGGCAACTCCATTTTGCTAACCCATGAGATTTCCACGGGAAATCACATTATGTCGGTTAGCAACAACAAGTCGAATGAGACGACGCTGTTGCATAATGATGCAATCGCTGGGGAATTTATCAAAATAGCTAATTAGTTCTCACGATTAATTACCCTAGCCAATTTAGCGTCATTTCGGTTTTCCCAAACCATCTATTCGCTTGGGATCAATGATCCCTTTTCGCAGGTGAATAGCACCAGCTACATCTTCGTCTCCTCCATAATTCTGTCTCCTTACAGGTCAATGCACGCTGAGGTCACCACATTCACCGAACTGAGTCAGTGGGATACCTCAGAGCTGCATTGATTCATGCGCACACAACCAAACCCACCCCGGGTTCATAGTACTTTGTGTTTCTGTTCTCTCATTCTCCCATGCTCGTCCACTATCAATTAACCGATGTATTCACCATACCTCGACGGGCGTGGCAATGAGAGCGCAGAAGCGTGATCTCTATTGGTTGTCCTGTGTGCAAAAATAAAATCCAAAATTTCATCCCTAATTGAGATCAGTCACTGTCCAACCACAGTATCGTATACACGCTACGCCGCTTAATAAGTCGTTTTCCATCCACCAAACGGTGCAGATAGAGTCGAATTTTACACTGCATGGATTGAGCATAAAAGATCGAATAACGTCGAGCGTAGTCGTGTGTGTTTTATTCTTTTTCAACTTGGGAAAGTTTCAGTTTATTTTTTCACGGAAACTTATCCGTAAATCTGTGAAGTAAAGTAAATAAATCGTTATTATCGAAAACAAATAGTGCGGCACAAAAATGGAAGTGAATTTAATTCGAAACTGGACACATTTAATTGTGGAAGGGTGTTCCTGAGCTCCTGCTCAATAAAATGTTAATCGCTGTAAAAACCAAAAAAAGGAAGGATTAAAATAAAAAAACATTATACAAACAATATGCCGGTGTTTCTTTGATGATTTATGAACAGTGTTCGGCGTAAATATCGTTGGGGAGTAAGTCCATCCGTGTATGGCATAATACTTTCACAACCCCCACACAACGTCAGGCCTTATACCTCCATAAGGACGTAATGCATTTTTTACCTTTTAGTCCAGACCGAATACCATCTTTTTTATCAGTGCGAAATTTTCTTAGTGAACAGTTATTCAAAGACTCTTTGGAAAATATTTGATTAGTTTCCGAATGAGAGAAAATGGAATTTTAAATATTTAGCAAAAATACAATAAATTACATAATTTAAATGAACTCAATTGGTTAACATTTTCATTTACGTATGAGTCTTCTCATTATTTACAATTTCTTTCCTATTTTATGTCTCCGCGCGGCCCTCTCTTATGTACGGTTATGTTCGACTCCCTGGCCAACATTTTCACTTATCAAGTAAACTTTGACAGTGGAAAATAGTAAAAACTATGATGGATCAGAACTTATCACTAATGTCTATATGTGTAAAGTGTTGTAACAGTAATTGAAACACTTCTAATTTTTCACTACTTTGTTTCCCGACACATTAAGTTAAATATTCCCAAAGCGTTAAACCTGGTATCTGAGGAGTGATATTTTTAAAGAGCTAAATATATAATTGCAATAACTCCATGGGAGAGATGATATAAGACTCCTTTTGAAATGCAACAAACTGTAGAATAAAACGGTGAATGTTTCAAACAAACCCGCCAATCGAACCTATATTAAATCAAAAATATTATAACAAATGTAAAAATAATCGAATTGATCTTTTCGATCAAATATATTCGAAATCTGATAAATATGAGACTATTAGATGAGTTCCAGACTACCAGAGATAATTTCAATTTTATGCACACTGCCAATATAGCTTTTGTGAAATCTTACGTTTTCTCGAAAAGTTTTGTCTTACCTTCCTAATCTCCATGCTAGGCTTCAAAACTGTTTTCAATGGAAAATCCAAGTAGATTATATTAGCATTTTTCGAAGCAACGCAGAGCGTGGATTCAAAACTTCGCTGGGAAGGGTTAGAATTAAAGCGTAGGGGCATCAAACCACATCCGAATGTACATGAGAATATCTCCTCGCGTTAATACTCTGTGGTTATGACATATGTTGTTGTTGTTGTTTGTTCTTGTTCTTTGCAATCCTAATTGTATGGTGTTGAGTGAAGGTCTTAGTCATTATTCCCTTCTACCAACTTTCTTTCTTTTTATGCAGGCTACCTTCCAACAAATTGGTTTAAGTATATTTTTAAATCTGTATGGGTCTCAAACCCAAAGCCTGAAATCACTAGTTAGAGGTTAAGAATTACCTTTTAGGCCACTAATTGGTTATGCGATCCAGGAATATCACTACCCCATCTAGTATTCACTATCCTGACATTATCTTACGTGATTTTAAAATAAATAGGCTTTTCGACTGATACGCATCGATTATTTTACTTTTTATTGGCATATAGGAACTCAGAAGTTCATGACCTCACCGACTAGGCAGCGCCAAGGTTCCCTGTCCCTGGCACTCTTCTTCCACGCTTAACCAACTGATCTGATCTCCTCGATGCCAAACTTTACTTTGTCCTCCCATCTGTGTAGTGGCAGTCCTACCGGTGACTTTCCCGTTGGTCTTCCATCAAGAATTTTACGCACGGTTCTATCGTTGCCCATTCTGGCCATATGTCGGGCCTAACTTAATATTCGCGACCTGATTACTCTCACTATTATAGGTTTGCGGTATAATTCCTGTTCGTGGAGTTTCTTCCATTGTCCTGCCTCTTCATCATATTTATCGCCGAATATACTTATTAATTTAATTTAATTTTTTGTAATCCTATTTCTTAAGTTAGTTCGTAAGTTTTTTTTTTCTTTACTTTTAATTTCTTTTTCTTTTTTTTTTTTTTCTCTCAAACGCTTGTATTAAGTGTAATAAACGAGGGTTCTGCTCTCACTAAACTAAACTAAACTAAAAATGTATTCTCAAATTCGCCTAATTTGTTTTCCTCCAGTTTTGTGAGAGCCCATGTTTCGTATCCGTATAGAATAATCGGCATGATTATGGCTGTATAAACACAGACATCCATATTACGTGATAGTAATTTGGATTTCAGCAGTTTGCTGACTGCGTGCCAACTGGCGTTCCCGGAATGCAGTCTTTTGTTAATTTCCTTCGACATTTGTCATTGTTACTGGCCGTCAATATTGTTCCCAGATATTAAAACTCTTTAACTTTTTCAAATATCTTGCCCCTGAAGTTTACCTGCGTTCCCTGAGGTCCACCTGCTCGCGCAGTAATCAAATATTTTGTTTTGTCTTCAGTTATTTCTAGGCCCACCTCTTTTGCTGCTTTCATGATGATTGCACTGTTTTTACTTACATTTTATAGATTATCGCCCAACACGGCGATGTCATCTGCATATGCGGGCACTTGTGTGACCCCGTTCAGGGATGAACCGGCCATGTTGTCGTCTTGTACCTTTCTGATGACATACTCGAGCACAGGGGTAAAAAGACATGATGAGCGGCCAGCCCCTTGTTTTAGGAATTCAAATGGTTCTTAGACGTGGTTTTCTATTCTAACTCGCCCTTTGTTTTCGGTCATTCAGATTTGAATGAGGGTGGCATATTTTTCGGAATTCCTAGCTCAACTACAATATGGTAAAACGTTTGCCTTGCGACTGAGTCGTAGGCTTTTTTGAAGTCAACGAACAGTTGGTGAACCGTCTCTCCGTATTCGCATTTCTTTTCCAGCAATTACCTTGCTGTGAACATTTGGCCGCTTGTTGACCGGTTCGTACGGAATCAGCACTCGTAGTATTACAGTATTTTTTCTGCGTACGGTGTGATTCTCCCCAGTATGACAATTGTTCGAATTTTGTGTGTGTTGGGAGCAATGATATTCCTCTGTAGTTTTCGCAGTCAGATTTTTCGCGTTTTTTTGAAAATGGGGACGACTATTGTGGTTTTCTATTCTTCTGGTGTGACTTCCTTATCCCATATTGATTCGATGTGTTGGTGGATCTTTCGAGCGGTTGTCTCCCCTCCATGCTTCATAAGGTCTGCCGGTATACAGTCGACTCATTGAGCCTTGTTGTTTTGTAATCAATTTACTGCGTCTACAACTCCGTTCAAAGAGGACTCTGGAATCTGAGGTTCGGCTATATGTACGTCTGGTGCGATTATTTGTGGTTGATGGGTGCGCACATTGAGCAGGTTTTCAAAGCACTACTTACATCTTGTCTCGATGTTGTTTGTTTCTGTGACCAGACATACGGTTGCGTCTCGAATTATTTTGGCTCTCCCTTGGTAGTCATTTATAATTGAGTTTATGTCGTCATACACTAGGGGTATGAATAAGTTGGTTTTGGTTTCATTGATAAGAACAATACGTAATTTGCTAGGGAAATTAATTTTTTTTTTATTCAAAATGTTGTCTATCCACTTCTACACATCTACACGGTTACGCTGTACCTAAAATTGTGAAATGCCCTAATTAATGTTGAGGAGACCATTTCTAGTGTTGGCGACGCGTCATTGGATTATCGGTAAGAGGCATACCTTCGCAGCACACTAAATTCCGAAAAGCGCAACATAGCAGCGCACTCGATTCAACGGAAGACGCCGTAACGTGCAAATTTCCAGGAAAATGCCATAAGCAGCCGCGCACCAATTGTAGGAACACTGCAACAGCACATCGATGTGAAGTGTTTTTGTAATATTTTGAAGTTCTAGAATCGCTTAGTCCTCCTCTCATCAGATAGGATTAATTATAAATAAACCGTCATAGAATAGGAAGAGTGTGTCTATTATTTAGAGGGAAGTCGTTTCGATACACTCCCTTATCTTCAGGCACCCCAGAGGATTTCCCTCCACCAGTGGTAAACGATGCTCAAAATTGGATTCTTCTTCGTTCCAGTACCCGAAAAGCCTTTCCTCCAACTAGTGGGATGGGACGCCGCGCGAGGGAAAGGAGGAATAGATACCAGCGTATGTCGAACCAGTGATACGCAATGGAGTCTAGATATGGTCTAGGGAGAAGGTGTTTTGGGTATCAGGTTTTGTTGATCTGATCTATTTTCAAGTATTTTTGATCAGCTAGCCACCTTTCTTACACTACTATATAGTCGCTGAGAGCCAGTCGTCCGGCTGACCAACATCTCCTATACCTGACAGTTTTTGAGTACCCCTTAACCCTGGTGGGGAGAAGTACTTTTGTTGTACAAATAAATAGAAGAAGAATATGCGTTGGACGTTTTTTTGCGAGTGAATATTTATTTCTTCGTACGCATTATTGGTAAAAAACGAATTTTTTTATTCCATCTTACCAAATTGTTGCAGCCATAAATCATCCAATTGCAAGACCGAATAGATACTCGTACAATACATTTCTGTCCGGTTCATTCCAACCATTTTATTTTGATGAGCTGACCGCTGATAAAATTAAATTGCCACCTTTGTATCTTTCTTCGGAGCTTTTGCAACAGTACTTGTCTCTCTTTAACCGCCAATAACTATCTCATTTCTTTTTATCACACCTGACTTAACTCTGATTGGCATTTCACTCCCAGGTATTGGCTTGAAAGATAGTATTGAGTTTATTCGATGCTGTCTTACCTGTCCTTATGGTAGCTAGCTCTACCTCACCAGATATTGACTTGCTTGTCACTGCCTTATATAACACTACCCATTATTGTTGGTTGCCTCATACTACCTCATATTTCATTACTTCACTTAGCCATACTCTTTTTGGCATTACTGTGGCTAGAACCACACGCTCCTTATCTGGCACTACCTGATGCGTCTAATATCACTTTATGTGGTTGTTACTATCTTCAATATTTCTACCTCACCTGCTACTACATTGCTTGCCACTACCTTGCCTGCAACTACCTTACCTTCCACTACCTTACCTGCCATTATCTTACCTGAAGATTACAGAGTGGGACCGAGGAACTTGCTAACTAGAAATTCAATTCACACACGTTAATGTGTATATCGATTTAATATCCTTTTCATCATCGAGTACAATATTCAGAGAATGTTTGATTGATTATTTCATTCCATTTATCAGTATTAAACTGCAACAATTCTGTGCCCTTATGGGCAACAAACTTTTACTATATATTCTGGTCGTGGTTTATCACAGCCATTTCATTCCAGTATCTCCTTTCCTGAACTAATGTCTTCTATTGCAGGTAACAACAGATATCATAAATGATAACTAGCGACCTTATACAAATTTCCCTCAACAATATTTTTTAGTAGACCCATAAATTCCTGTAATGTGAAGTCAATTGATATCTACCTTCAAATTTTCTACCGAGCTATCAGTTCGTGTTCTCTTATTTCATGGAAACATCCTTTGCAAGTATTGCTGATACACGAAACATGAAAATCCGATTCGTATTACTACTCGAATAGGATGAAATCATGTTTGTCATAAGTTGCTGTAGGGAGACAGGGAAAGGGACTTACAAATGCACGTAGAATCCTTTTCTCCTTTTCGTATTTTCACTTGGAACAGATATCTCTATTAGTAGGGAACATGTTACTGACGGGCAAATGTATTTCACAAGTACTTGATATCGTCTTATTAAGGTACATTTTTCGTACGAGTGCAGAAGATTGCCCCTAGGGACGGACCATACAGACCTTGCATTCTAGTGGAACTGAACAACCCAGTGATATGAGTATATTTCGTTACCAAGTGAAGTATTATAGAAGTGAAGAACTATTCGTATCACCGTAAAGGATATCCCATTTCTGTGATACTGCGAAACTCTTTCCAAGCTTAAAGTTATTGGACCTTTATTGTGTGTCAAATTTCCCTTGCACTTGATTGTGTATTATTTACAAACAACAGGATGGGTACTTCCTATTAACTTTTTTCTTTGACTGGCATAGTATCATTAAGACAAATTATAAAAAAATTAAGCCATATACGAGCGGACTACAAATATTTAGGGACATATTGCCGAAGCGTCTTTTCTGTTTTAATGAGATGGTGCGAAGGGGACACTTGAATTATAGACACGAATCTTGAACATGTTTAAGATCCATTTGGTAATTGGACAGGGGGTAGACCCCTACTTCTCTAATCTATACAAGATTTCAAAGATGACACTCTTTCAGGAATGTGTACTTTATATCACCCTATTTGTAAGTATCTCACCATTGATCTATCGCTCTCTGTCAAACCCTCTATATATTTTTGTTCGCATATACATTTTGTCCTTATATATATTTATCTCTCCTTCTTCTCTCACACCTCCCTTTGTTCCAAATCAGAGATGTGTTCTTGTTAGTATATACCATGTCTAGGTCATTCTGCAAGTTCTTGTGGACTCTGGAGCCATCGAACTTCTTTTTTTTTTATTTATTTATCTTCTTAGTTTCTAAATTACATGCTAGACAAAAAATGCTTAAATTCTAGCTTAATTATCTTATATTATAACTTACTGATCCTACGCAGACACTCTAAGCTAAACATTACATAACTATTGTATAATTTGCCTTTCGGCGACAGAAATTTGTTTGTGGCTGTACTTATGAATGACAGAGAAAAATTTGGAATACTTTGTGCCGAATTTTTTTTTGTTTTTTCTTAAAATTTAACCTACTTCCATTTTTTTTTCTTTTTTTAATAATTTTATTTAAAAGCACTTAACTTAAATCTTATACTACCCTAAGTCTAGAAAAGCTAAGTCTATGTAAGCTGGCTGATGATAATGTTATTTTACCGACATTGGTATCCAGCTCTTTATTTGCCATTCAACCACCAGAACTGTTGACGCCGTAAAATACTATCATCCCGGTATCTGTGCGAGATAGCCCTGTCGGGTTCTTTCAAACTGCGCTTACAACCACCCACAATTCTAACCCCAACTCCATTCGCCAACTCGCAGTCACCTGCAAATATTTCCTCCCCAAGGGCATCGTTGATGCATTTAATGCATCACCAAATTCCCTGAAAATAATTCGTTAACTTGCAAGCAATCATCATAAATTAGGAAACCTTATCGGCTCCCCTGTCAGCCAGCGTAGCCTGCCACACACGCGCTCAGCAGATTTTCCTGGCTTATCCACATTCACGGCAGTGTTTTGTCCAACCGACAAAAGCAGTTTACGCATCTCGTGTCTAGCCGCCAAAAACCAAATTCTCCAGCGTGTAAATGTACACACAAAGAAGTCGACCCCTGTCGCCGGCCAAATACCGTCCACAATCAGTATTGTGTAAGTATCTAATTTGCTATAATTACCACCTGTTTCCCCAATGGCATGCAGACTATTTACACAGCTGCATGCACGTCTCCTATGATGCCCTCTGTTCCATTTCCTTTTCTCAGTTTCGTTTACCGATGACCTCGTAGCATGAGTAAGCAATGAATCAACCAGCACACTACCTAAGATCAACCCAGAGAGATCCTCTCCAATTGGTCACCACAAAGAGAAACTTCACATTTCTCTCGAGAAGGAAAACTCACCCCTAACTGAGAGTGGACTCACCACGAGTCTCTCGAGGTTAATCATTGAGTACGGCGGTCGAGAATCATCCCCCAAAGTGTGAACACTGTTCAAGTTTAACTTAAGTCGAGTGCGCACCGTAGTGCGCATGAAACCCAAGTCATGTATAGTCGAGAAATAACCATCAACGAGTGCGCACACGGGGAGTCAAGTTTTAACCAAAGCGAAACCCATTGTCGAGAATCATCCCCCAAAGTGTGAACACTGTTCAAGTTTAACTTAAGTCGAATAATAGCCACCAGAGGAGTGAGTCAAATGTTTTAACCTGAGTGGAGTGTGCACGGTAGTGCGCACGGAAGTACACACGAAAAACGGAGTCGAGTGTAGTCGAAAAAGTGCGCGTGGAATTATAAGCGAGATTTGCATTGGCGTGTTAATTGTATAGAGAAGGTAACAACGTTCGATAGTTTGTTTTGTGAAGTGTTGCCACTGTAACTGCAATATATCAGCTAATTAAAAACAATACCTTTGGGACAATATTTTGTGTGTTACAAAAATAATTGGTCTCGTTCACTAACATAATCCGACAGTAAAACGGTTAAAAAACCCATGTTCATGTTCTAATACAACCATCGATCGAAACAATGCGCAAAAATAATCTCCTTTAAGGAAAGTACAAATGTAGAGGCGACAATAAACAATAGAATTCAAACAGTATATCAGTGTTTTATTGTATTAAATTCGGTGGAACAATCTGTGGAGTATTAGTGAACCCGTTTCCGTGCCGGCACACCAGCTAATTACCCCCACAGCCCTACTGAAGCGCAAGAGCTCTTCTTCGGTGCGCGTTATTTCCCGGTCGTAGCACAATCGCCCGTCTACGGATGATCTCTTTACATGATAGATCAGCGGAATTCCGGATCTATGCTGTATAAGCCCTTCCTTGTCCAAATCAAGGAACGCCTCTGATGGAACAAAACCGTTGCGATGCACGCTCTCATAGTACAGAGTGGTCTTTGAATAATAAACGCCGAAAATTAGGTCATCGGACGAGCTAATTGCTCTCGTAATATGTCCGCTAATTTAATCATAAAATTATCCACCTTATTTATGTACGCTTCATTATATAAAGTCTCATTTGAATAATACTTTTTATAGTCCGATTCCGGTGTTCGATATAATCTGAGACAACTTCTGAGACACTTCCTTTCGAACACCCGAATCTTTTCCATCAAATTTAGACCTATGTTAAACCATACGGGACAATCACATATGAGCACTGGCCTGATTAGCGTCATGTAGCATATGACTATTACAATACTGTCCAGTTGGCTACTGTGAAATAGCCTCCTTCTCATAGCAAACGCTTTCCTCGCTGTGGCCAAAGCACCCTCTACATGTCTGTTGAAATACAGATATTGATCTAGCCAGATGCGAGGTTATAACTAACTTTCACCAGTTTTTCCTTGTGTCATTCGTGACCATAATCATGCCGATTGTTCTATATGGATGCGAAACATGGGCTCTCACAAAACGGGAAGAAAACAAATTCCAGGTATTCGAGAATACAGTTTCAAGGAATATCTTTGGCGGTAAATATGACCAGAAGGCAGGACAATGGAGGAAACTCCACAACCAAGAAATGGTAGAGCTGTACCGCAAACCTACAATAGTGAGAGTAATCAAGTCGCGAAGATTAAGATGGGCCGGACACGTGGCGCGAATGGCCAACGATAGGACCGTGCATAGAATTCTTGACGGTAGATCAACGGGAAAGAGACCGGTAAGACGGCCGCGACGGAGATGGGAGGACAATGTTAGGTTTGACCTTAAGGAGATCGGATCGAATGGTCAAACGTGGAAGGAGAGTGCCCAGGACAGGGAACGATGGCGAAGCCGAGTCGGTGAGGTCATGAACTTCCGGGTTCCTACAGGCCAATAAATAATGATAATAACATTCGTGGCTTTATATAATGGGGTTCTTAATAGGGTGGCTTCACATTTCTGGAAGTTGATCTTAAGTTTCCAGCCGTCGCAATAGAGCTGCACGTTGTTGAAGTCTCGCTTTGAGTTGCAGTAGCTAGGGGTCAATTAAGGTCGGATCAAAGGGGCTGTGGAGAAGGGGCCCGAGGGAAAAGTTAGGTAGGTATCCGAGGGCAGAATTGGCTTTCCGGATCGTCTCATCAATGTGAGAAAGAAAGTTAAGCTCCCTGTCCCAAAGGATCCCAAAATCTCGAATACGTTGGACAATGGTCAGTTATTGGTTATGAAGGGTATAGGCACCAGGGGATGAGTGAACACGCCTACGGGAAAATGTTATAGATGGACATTTGACGATGTTAAGTACGGATCAATTTTTGTCACACCAAGTTAAGAAGCTGTCAAGGTCAGATTGTAGCAGTGCAGAATCAAGTGGTGACTCGATGATCTTGGATAACTTGGTATCATCAGCGTATAGGGACAAGCTGGACTCCTTAATGACCCTATCTATTTCATTAGTGGCAATTAACGAGGCGGCTAGGAAAGGGTTGGTTATCATGAACCTGAACCGAACGGAATAAAGTCTACCCCTTAGATAGGAAGAAATCCATTTCAGCAATCCAGGTTCGAAGTCGAGGGCGGGTAATTTGAAGAGGATTAGATTGTGGGAGATTTTGTCGAATGCTTTACTGTGGTCATATCGACGTTGTTACCGTGTTCTAGTGCTGAGAGTGTAAAGGAAGTGAACTCAGCGAGATTGGTTGTAGTTGATCGGCCACTGAGAAAACCGTGTTGCCTTGATAAAATAACAGATTTGCAACGAAGTTTAGTGAGAGCAGAACCCTCGTTTATTACACTTAGTACAAGCGTTTGAGAAAAAAAAAAAAGAAAAAGAAATTAAAAGTAAAAAAAAAACTTACGAACTAACTTAAGAAATAGGATTACAAAAAATTGCATTCGAATAAGTAAGAAGATAAAAAGGTGGGAAGGTGGCTGTGCACGTGATGGGGTGGCGAAGACCGGGTAGTGGGATAAAGGGGCGGGGTGATAGGAATGTATACGGGTAGTAAAAGTGTAGATAGTGGGTGGGGGAAGGTCACGAGGGGAAAGACAGAAGACGACGTTTGAGAGCAATAGAAGTGAGGTAGAAATCGAAGGAGGTGGGGTAGGAGTTTGCCTGCTTAAGCATACGTGAAATTGGTTCATTACAACCGTAGGAAGTGTGGTGGGAGGGCAGATAGAAGAGACGAGGGTTTCGTAGGTTGCGGGGGTTGGTGTTGAGTGCGATGGCGGAAAGCAAGCTAGGGCAGTTGATTGTGCCGGAGAGGAGACGGTGGATAAAGAGGATATCGGCAAGAGTTCTGCGTTCCTCAAGTGTACTGAGGTTGATCAAAAGGAGCCGGCTTGTGTATGGGGGAAGAATCCGAGGATTCTCCCAGTTCAGTCCACGGAGGGCAAAGCGCAGAAACCGACGTTGCACGCTCTCGATTCTGCGGATATGGGACGAGCAATGTGGAGACCAGACCTGACTGGCGTATTCAAGAAGGGGGCGGACGAAGGCAATGTAGAGGGAACGGGAAACGTAAGGATTAGAGAATTCCTTAGACCAGCGTTTCACAAACCCTAGGGCGGAGTTGGCCTTAAGAATGATATCGTCGATATGTGGGATGAAGCTAAGCTCCCTGTCAAATAAGATTACGAGGTCACGTATTGAGGATACGTATGAGATCTGCTGGTTAAGCAGGAAGTAAGGGCGAGGAGGTGGGGGTGGACGTTTGTGGGAGAAGGTAATGGAGTGACATTTGGCAACATTGAGATCAAGGCAGTTATTACGGCACCAGGTTGAGAAGCTGTCGAGGTCCTGTTGGAGGAGTGAGGAGTCGAGGGGAGAGATGATTGTTTTTAGAGTTTGGCGTCGTCCGCATAGAGGGATATGGATGAGTGTTTAATAACAGAGTCGACATCATTGGTGGTTAGGATAAAAAGGAGGGGGCCTAGATGACTTCCTTGCGGAACCCCAGAGGTGGGAAAAAAAGGATCGGAAAGGGAGGATCTGAATTTGACACGGTAGGATCGGTCTTTCAGATAAGAAGATAACCATTTGATCAATAGGGGTTCGAAGCCTAAGGAGGACAGCTTGAAAAGGATGAGATTATGGGAGATTTTGTCAAATGCCTTGCTGAAATCGGTGGTGATAACATCAACTTCGTTGCCATTCTCTAAGGCACGGAGAGTATGGGATGAGAACTCAATCAGATTGGTTGTGGTCGACCTACCCGAAAGGAAACCGTGCTGGTTGGGTGAGATGATGGATTTACAACTAAAAGATAACGCATTGTACAGAAGCCCTTCGAACAGTTTGGGGATATGAGATAGTTTGGCGATGGGTCGGTAGTTGCTGATATCATTTTTAGGTCCCTTTTTATGTATGGGAGTGACATAGGAGGATTTCCATATACTAGGGAAGGTCCCTTGAGATAGAGATAGGTTGAAAATCTTTGATATCGGGAGAGAAAGAGAAGTGGAACAGTTCTTTAAGAATACAGACGGAAGTCCATCAGGTCCGGGGCTGAACTCGTCTTTGAGTAAGTTTAGTTTCTCCTGAACTACGTGACGGTGAATAAGTTGAGGAGAGAAAGGACCAAGGGAGAATTCGGGCAAGTCATTGAAATACGACGGATTGGGTTCGAAGGAGATCTCCGTGAAGGATTTATTGAAAAACGACGCGAACAGGTTGGCAATAGTTAGGTTCTCGTTTGACGTAGTCGTGCCATAAGATAGGGAGTTTGGATAGGCGTCGGATTTACGTTTATAATTTATAAAGTGGAAAAAGGATTTGGGATCGCTAAAAAAATTGGATTGTATTTTAATAAGGTATTTGGAATAGAGGGAGTTGTAGAGTTCGGAAAATTTATAAAAGGCCCCGAGATAGTTGGAGTAGTTTTCAATGGATCGCGTTTTGAGGAATATGTTCCATAAGTTATTCCTTTTGTTCCGAAGATTGCGGAGATTGCGGTTGTACCATGGCGGCGAAGAAACCGATGACCTGCGGCGAGAATAGGGGACATATAAGGCGACGGCATAGTAAATCTCCTTATAGAGAGTGGCCGTGGCTTCTTCTACACCCAAATGATCAAAGCGAAACGCTGTTTTGCTAAGATGTTCATTTAGGAGGCGGAAATTAGCCTTATGGAAATTGTAAGAAAAGCAGTCAGGGGGTAGAGGGGGCTGGATTTCATGGTCGAGATATAAGGATAAGAGCAGTGGGGGGTGATAATTGTCAATGATAGAGAGGGCGTGTGGGCTAGGGGCAACTGAGGACATGAGTGGATCGGTTGTGAACACGAGGTCCAGCTGTCTCACCATATGATTTGGGACATTGCTAATTTGATGGAGGCCTGAGTCGGAGAGTCCGTTAATAAAAATACGTTCATTAGAACTAGTGGGGTTAGAGACGTAGAAGGCTAGTTCGTCAGCTGATGTCCATTGAAGGTGGGGCAGGTTAAAGTCGCCAAGAACGACGATATCGTCTAATGCGGTGCTTAACACTGTAAGGTTATCTACCGCTTCTATTGCGAGTTCGTATGACGCGGTGGGTCGAGAGGGAGGAATATAAAACAGATAATAAATAGAGACTTAGGGCGCTTGTCAATTTTAATAGCGACGTAGTCGAGATCCGGAGAAGAAGAGATGGCAATTAGAGATGAAGTGAGTCTGTTATGAGTGGCGAGCAGCACTCCACGGCATGGGGAGTAGGGACCTTCTCGATGAGCGTCGTCATCGCGAAAAACGTTGAAGGAAGGAGGGAATAGTTCAAGACTACTGATACTAGGGATAAGGTTGGTCTCCGTCAGAGCGTATATGTCGAAGGGGAGGGAGTGTGCCTTTTCCAAAGTCGAATGTGTTTTGGAGCGAAGACCCCTAACATTCTGATAGTAGACGGTTATGGGGAGAGTGTTGAAATGATTAGAGGGACCAAAGGGGGGCTGAAAGGGGTCAAAAGTAATATTGATTATTGGGAAAGGTAATTTTGCTGTCAATATACTGGCGAAATGCTGAGAGATCACTTAGCACCTTATTTGGGGGCATATCGAGATTATTATGGAAGTTGATGAATAGGCTGCGAAGGCTAGGGACGTCAGTAGGTAGACCTTCCTGCTGGATGGAGGCCATTACGCTGGTTTTCGTAATACCATCGTAACAGACGGAGTCGGCTTTATCGTGGAGGAAAGCAAGATAGAGGCGTACATTCTCATAGATCACTTTGTTTCTAAATTTAGACAGGGCATACCGGTTGTCCGAAGAATTAATGGTTTGCTGAATGAGTTTAACAGATGGTGGTAAAACTGGGTCGATTAATGGTCTAGGGGGGGGGGGGGGGGGGGGGGGGGGGCGCGAGGTGGGCGGGGGCGAGGACTAGGTGCGGGAAAGAGTGGGGCAAGAGGCGGCCTGGTGTTAGGACCAGTAGGTGAGTGAAGGGAGGAGGGAGGATTAAGAATGTGTGACCTATGGAAGTTAGAATATTTCGCGCCTGTTTTGAGGTCGAAAAGGGGGATGGAATTGGAGACCTGGGCCGAAGGTGGTGTGGGGCGAGCAGGTTTGCTATTATTTTTACGGGGGGCTATATTACGGGCGGACGAGGAGGGGATTACAGAGTGGTGGTGGCGGACGTGGTTGGGGCTAGGGAGAGGAGCTAGGATCTGGTTAGGCACAGGATATTTCTTGGATCGGCCATCCCCTTGACTGGATCGGGGTGGGCGTGGTAAGCGAGGGAGTCGAGGGCGCAGTGGTAGGGGACGATTTGCTGTTGGGACGGGGAGAGCCTTGGGGGGACGTGCAGGCGGGATAGTGTTGGGGATCGGTTCAGGTGGGCGTCGGTTGGGACTGTATACTGAGAGATTGGGGTGGGTGGGGGGGGGGGGTGGAAGTTTGGTTGCTGGGATGGGGTTGCAGTTTCTCAACGACAGCCTACCAATCCTGCAGCACCCATTTTTGTTCGGGTGGAAAATCCAGTCGAACCTGGAGGGAAGAGAGACGCGGAAACTTGACCCAAAATCGGAGGGAGGAAGCACGATGCATTCTGTTATGGATATCTTGAATTTTTTACGAAAGTATTCCGAAATCCATTCGAAGCTCGCGGATTTGGGGGCGCCCTTTAGCAGATAAGAGGTTGTTGGGGTATTAGAACGGTTAAGTTTATTAATACGGGCCATCCATTCTTCGCGGGTCCAAGAAGTACCAAAGTGAATAATTGGCGGGTAGACATCCTGTACCGCCACAGAAAACGGAGGAGGGGGTGCTGGTGACTGAGGTGAGGTAGGTAGGCAGGGGGATGCGGTTGCGTTATTGAGTTCTTCAAACAAAGACAACTCACATCGCGGTGAGGGGAGTGGGTTAGTGAATTTAAGTTGTAAGGATGAGAGGGCGCCGTCGAGCTGGCCTAGGGTGGATCGGGAAACCACAAGCTCGCCAAGGATAGTATCGAGTTTTTGTAGGATAACGTCGAGTATGGGGTCGGGTTCGGAGATGGTAGGGGGGTATAGAGAGGAGGAGCGCAGCAGGGCAAGTCCTTCAGAAAGGCAGTTAAGCCTAGAGAGAATGTGAGAAAGGGGGTTAGTATGCGGAACGGGCGGTCGTTTGGAAGTCGACTGAAGCCACCTGTCGAGGTTCAAGCGGATGTTGTCGTTCAGATCTTGTGTGAGTGAGTTGAGGGAGTCGTTTATCGCATGGGTCAACTGGCCAACGACCAATTTATTGCTGTCACCAATGAGGGTCTTGATGTCGGTTAGAGACGCTTGGCGGAGGGAGCCAACGTCATCAATGCACTTAAGACTACTCTCAAGATGTAAGATCCTTTTGGTGATTTCTTTGAGGTTGGAGTTGTGAGAACTCTCGTTCGCGTCGCTGAGGCATTTAATAGCTAGGGGGATGTGGGATAGCGAAATATTAAGACATTCGTCGCAAAAAAAAAAGAAGATTGTCAGGGAATTCCTTTACAAAGTGTGTGTTTCGCTTATTGAGACCCACACAGGAGGCGTGAAAGGATTTGCCGCAGATGCCATTACAGTTGACAAAGTCAGCATTATCGTTACTAACCCCACAGGTTGAGTTGCCACAAGGCATAATGGGAAAGATTGAGTAAGTGAGGATGTAACAGATAGAATAGAGGAGAGAAGAAAGGGAAATTAAAATCTGAGATAATTGAGAGAACAGATATGACAAGAATCAAGAACGTTCTGAATGATACGAGGAACAGGCGAGGAAAAAGAATATGACTGAAAAGTTATAAAAAGATAAATTATGATTATAAAGATAGTAAATAAGAGTAAGTAAAATAATAAAAAAGAAGGATAAAGATCTACAAAAAAAAAAAAAAATAATGAATACAGAGATAGTAAGTAGGAGTGAGTGAAAAATAGTGACATAAATAAAGAAAAACAAAAAAAAGAAAAAAAAAACGAGAATTACAAATAAAAAAACTAAATAATTAAAGATTAACAGTGAATTAAAAATAATTAAAAAATAAAGAAAAGAAAACGAGAAATTACAATTAAAGATCTAAATAATTAAAGATTAACAGCGAGTTATTATAGTACAAAAAAAAAAATATATATATATATTAAAAAAAAAAAAAAAACGAATGAGACTCAGCCGTGAGTTGAACGTAGGTCCAGCCGTGTCCAAGTGCAGCGTCTTCCTCGTTACTCCGGCAAGCTGCTGAATAACGGATGGATTATTGAGCCTATTACGTGACGTTCTTAAATCGTATATTATTGAAAAGCTAAAAAGTGCCAAATTTAATCCGTTGATGACGGTTATACTATAACCTGTCACTCGATTCTGTCCTCAGCTCTTCTTATTTCTCTTTCAATTTATTCACTATAGGCTGTATCGTTAGAATTATGGTTTAAGTAGCACCAACCGTGTAATCCTTGTAGTTTACGTGTTTTTGGTGTGTTTTGAATGGTTTTTCACTGTATAATAGCCAATTTCAAGAAATCGATCCCGGTTTGTGTGGTTTTGTCGCCTGTATCGTTAGAATTAAGGTTTAAGTAGCAGCAACCGTGCAATCCTTGTAGTTTACGTATTTTTGGTGTGTCGTGGACGGTTTCTCTATCAATTGTAGCCCATTTTAGAAGATCGATCCCGCTTTTTTGAAAACTAAGAGATTCGTATAGAATGATTTTGAGAATCTTAGGTAAGTGGGAAAGTTTGGCGATGGGGCGGTAGTTCGCGACATCGGTTTTGAACCCCTTGTGGATGATGAAGGAGCGTTTCTAAATGTAGGAGTATACGCCCTGAGAGAGTGAGAGATTGAAGATCAGTGAGAAAGGAGCAGAGAGATTGGATGAGCATTTTTTGAGGAGGATTGCAGTGATTCCATCAGGGGCCGGTGTAAACTCGTCTTTGAGTTGCAGTAGCTAGGGGTCGATTAAGGTTGGATCAAAGGAGTTGTGGAGAAGGGGCCCGAGGGAAAAGTTAGGTAGGTAGTTAAAGTACGACGGGTCAGGTACAAAGGATTCATTAGTGAATGACCGCTTGACTTGAGTGGCGAAGAAGTTGGCAATAGTAACAGGATTGGATGAGGTATGAGAGTTTAAGGTAAGCGATATGGGGTAACCATCGGATCTACGTTTATGATTGCCGCCCTGGATGAAGGTGTTGAGGTTCGTTTTGAGATTGGTCGGAATTTTGGTAGAGGATGTTGAAAAGCTCCGTGATTTGGAGGTGACAGCCAAGAAAGTTGGAGTAGTCGGGTATAGTTCGATTCGACGCAGGGAGCGAACCTTGCGATTGTACCATGAGGGGGAAGATGTTCTTTGCCTAGAGTGGTGAACGAACAGGGAAATAGAGTAAACGATTTCGTTATATAAGTGGATGATGGCATCTTCAACGGGTAGGTGATCGTAGTTGAATGCAAGGGGGCCTAAGCAGTCGTTGATGAGGTGAAAAATAGTTTTATGGAAATCGTAGGCGTAGTGATTGAGAGAGATAAGGCGATGAGTGGCTAGATAAAGCTAGGAGAGTAACAGGGCGTGGAAAACGACTAGTGTAATGGGTTAATAGAATGAACTTTGATAAAATTGTGATATTTGTTTGATGTTATTGTGGCGAGGGGCGGCGAGAGGTGGTGTGGGGTGAGTAGGGGGAGTGTGACTAGGATCCGAAAGAGAAAAGACAGAGCGCCGAACATCGACGCCCAACTTCTCAACAGCCCCTACATTTCAAAACAAAATCATCAGGAAAAAAAAAACTTCTTTTGACCGTGTTTTGGGATGCTCGTCGAGTCATGTGATCAATTTTATCGAACGAGGGGCAGCGGTAAATTATTCTCAGTACATACAGACTCTGAAATACTTCTAACGTCGACTTATCGTGATAGAGGGAACCTGGCGCGAATAATTTTGTCGCATTAAAACACTCGTCCCCATACGTTACACGTAACTGAAGAGACTCTGTGGAAACTTGAAGCGATTCCAATCCGTCTTTATTCCCCTGATCTCGCACTATGCAATTATTTTCCTCTGGTCAAGAGAGAACTCAAAGGTAATCATAACAGTCCGAACGATTAGGTGAGGGCCACTGTCAAGTCCTATATTGGGAAAAAGTCTAACGATCTTTTCGGTGCCGTAATAAAAAACTTGTTATACGTATCGAGAAATGTATTAGGTTAGGCTAGGTTGAAAAATAAATATAAGATGTTGAAGCTTAAGAATTGTACTTTAATATACTTCCCTCGATCTTGCCGTTTTGTTTTTGTTCGCGCAAACATGTTTGCATTACTTTTCAGCCTTCCCACGTATTTTCTTTGTAGCACAGAAGCTCCACCCTAATGTTGCACATATCTACAGAAAGCTCTTGCGTCATTGCGACGGTGATGCAGGGAAGATACCGCTTCAGAATGAAATGTGAGGTGAAATCTAGAGTGGAGGGGTGAATACAACGATTACTTGTATCATGACCTTATAGTAGCTAATACAATAAATCTCTTGGTGTTGTGCTTGGATTGGCATGACAAAAAGAATAGACTGAACTTTACTTTTTAATTACAATCTCGGCAATACAAATCAAACCCTCACACTCGCTCGACATTCTGCAGCACACAATTTCTTCTGGTGTTACCTGTTGACACGACGATTCTATACTGACGTTTTATAGCCTTCTTGTCAGACGAACAAGTGGATGGGGGCGGACATGTTGGGTAAAGTCTGTGCTTTCAACCCGGCGAAGGCCAGGACGATCCTTGTCCCTGTTCATCCAAGTTGACATGCAGTCTCCACGTGAAACCCCTGAACATCTACTTTGGTCGTCGCCAAGTAGTGAACCAATGCATGCAGCGACATCCTGAGAAAGGTTGACGTAAGGTTAATAACCTTGCCCGGAAAAACAAATTATTATGGACAATTTAACAAGTCTCGGATAAGGACCGCATACCGCTGGAGAGCCTTGCTAAATAAGGCCAAGACCGGACCCTGGTTGTAGTGCCGATGATGATGATGGTGATGATGATAATGGTGATGATGATGATGGTGATGATGATGATGATGATAATGATGATGATGATGATGATGATGATGATGATGATGATGATGATGATGATGATGATGATGGTGATAGACGAAAACGTTCATTATTTTTGCGTACGTAAGCATCCTTTATAGCCGCCCGTCGCTTCCTGTGTGGCGGAATATGCGATAAATATTCAACTCATTTTTCACGCTTAGACGAAGTCCCTTTTCAGCAACTATTTGCCACTGCATTATTGTATTTATTGTCTTCAGATATTTGGAACAATCCGCCTAATTGAAAACGGTCCACTAACCTCAAAGCTACAGTCATTATCAAATCAAAGGCGTGCGGCAACCTTATGCTATTTTTACATTTATAACCATGGGGACTGTTACTTGGAAATTCATAGTATTATATCAAAGAATTAGGCATGTTTGTGCCCTATAAAAGAAATCAGATCCCACCAATTTGCAGTTCATTTCTCAACTCCACGTCCATCTCTATACCAAAACAAAATTTGTTACAGGATGGCAAAACTATGGGAGCACTATGGAGTGTTTCCGGGGCACTTGAATTGACAACTGTTCAAAAACAACTCGAGCAGTTATCTGATAGCTCCTTATAGCGCGGATACTTTTCAGACAATTATCCTTCATTTGCAAAAACAGTAAAACGGAAAAAAAACTAAATAAATATTTAAATAAACAAATGGAAAAATAAATAAATAAGTAATTAAGTAAATAGAAAAAAAAATTGAAATAATATTTCGCGGTTTCGTTTAAGGAAAAATAATTTCTTTAAATTGAAAGTGTAGGGAGATTTTTTTTATGTTAACAGAAAGAAAAAATATATAAAACTAAAAAAAAAAAGACGTTTGCATAATAAAACACCGTTATACGGACCAAAACTTTCTGATTATATACAATTAGCCAAGTACCAAAAGGTAATTTGATTTAAAATATTTTCCAAGGGCCGTTAAATTACCTTATGAGGTAACATTCTAATACAAAATATCACAAATAATATTTTTAATTATGCACATATTTTTAAAACAATAAAGGATGAAAACACTGTGAAGATTTACTTCTTCGTTGGAGATTAGACCTCGCCTTTTGGTCAGCATAAACTGGTTCACTATTTATTCCGGAATGCCATTCAACCATGACTGTCGTGAAAGTAGAGTTTGTAATTGATAACCATAAAGAAGTTTGCGTTGGTGAAACCTGCATGAGGCCTATGTGAGGCCATATTTCTCGACGAAATGCATAATCTAAGACTAACGAGTGTTGATTGAGTATTGATTGAATGGGTATACACGTGTCCTTGCATAACTGCACCGTGTGCAACATTCAATTGCCATTCACAGCACTTTACCTAAGTAGATCACATTCAACTGAATTGCTATGGAACATATCCAACGAATTCTATGGGCTGTAGTGATTATAAATGATATGAACAACCGGACGACAAATAGAAAACAATTATCCATTGCATGTAACAAATGTCTCCCACAAGGAACAAAATATACTCAAGTTGTTCTTCGTACAATACCGTGTTCCTTATCCGTTAAAAGGACACCGTTCATCGAATTTCCTTCCATGCCAAACGCTTACCGATGGCTTAAGGCTACATCGAGAACGGCAACTCAGCCAAGAATAATTTAGAGATGTTATTGCACTACCGTCGCATCGGTTGCAACCCTTTGCCGTTGATGAAACTCGAAACGAAGCTCACGTTTGAAAACCACTCAGGCTCACATATTGACGGCACACAAGATATATTAACCATCTTTGTGATCCATACTACATCTACTTGGCATAAACAACGTCCAGGCCTACATGTTGCGCAATACCACCATAAAGGACGATACTCCCGTGACACTCATATCAATATATTCATACCATTACAACACAGGGTAGTTTTGAGACAGGGACGTGTTTGACGTTATCCAGAGACGTACCAAGGGCGACTATTATGATATAATCGAAAGATAGTTAGTCATTACGTAACAAGGACCGATCAAAATGTTATGTCAATGAATTAGCAATCACATCAGAAGCTGTTCATGGGGGTGGCTGTTTGATTGATGCTCCACAGTCGTTTGAATGGTCCTCGTTTAAGCATTTTGCAACTGCTTGGTCATCTCTTTCATAAACTGAAACCTTCATTTCCCCATCAAGTCGAGGAGATTAAAAATGCAGATTTCGTTAAAAAAAAATATTATGGCCGAAGCTACCATATAAAATTACAGCTTGACGATTGAAGAGGCTGGAGGATTTTTTTAACAGCCATTATTAACGCACTTGTGGGACTGAACGTGCTCCACAGTTTTCACTATCCACCAGGAAAACGGCATCCAATTAAAAATAAAGAGCTGACAAAAGAATACGTCCGAGTATATGCTTTTTAAGGTCTATCGTGCTAGGTCAGTGGTCCTGTGATTACCGTCATTCTTTTTGTTGATCATCGTCGTTTTAAATTATCAAATGAACAAGTCCATTGCACTACTGATTGTCCTGAAACTTTGGAAGGCGAAGGCAAATTCCACATTCCTAGAAACGATGAACGAAATACTGATGGACAATGCAATATACAGCCAAATGTATTCTCTATAATAAAGGGACGTAACACGATTTTTGCGATATCTTTCATTGTCAATACTCAGCGAGAACGACGGAAAAAAGGGTGGATGAGGAAAATTAGTACGAGGGTTGCCTTTTATATTTCGGGATTAGGGAACAAAAACAAATATTGATCATCGAAAATCACTTTATTGTTTTTCAAAATATTCCCCATGAAGATCTATACACTTTTGCATGCGTTTGAACCAATTGTCGAAGCACTTTTGCCACTCTGATTGAGGTATCTCCAACACATGCATTCTGAATGCAGCAACCGCTTCTTCAGGTGTCGAAAAACGTTGACCTCTCAGTTTGTTTTTTACGTACGGGAATAAAAAGAAGTCATTCGGTGTCAAGTCAGGACTATACGGCGGATGACCCATCAAATCGATGTTTTGGGTGCTCACAAATGCAGTTGTCGCAGCCGATGTGTGAGAGCTCGCATTATCGTGGTGAAGAGTGATCCGTCTTCGGCGGTTGGTTTTCCTGATTTCTTGGAAGACAACTGGCAAACAAATGGTTGTGTACCACTCAGAATTGACTGTTCTGCGTTGTTCTAGTGGTACGGTTGCGACATGTCCAGTTTTTCCGAAAGAAACAGGCGACCATTTGCTTGGAAGTGCTTCGTGCGCGAACAACTTTTGTTGGATTTGGCTCATCTTGAAACACCCAGACAGTCGACTGCTGTTTACTTTCGGGCTCATACGCGTAAATCCACGATTCATCACCTGTCACGATGTCATAGGCGTGTTTCGAAGCACTGCGACCGTATTTATTGAGCATTTCTTTCGACCAATTGACACGAGCCTTTTTTTGGGCGATTGACAAATTGTGTGGGATCCCACGCGAACAAATTTTTTTGACAGTCAAATGTTTATGCAATATTGAATGTATGCTGGTCCCACTAATGCCTAAGGTTGTCTCAATCTCACGATAGGTCACATGACGATCTTCTAATATCAGTTCGCGCACAGCATCAATGGTTTTCGGAACAACATCTGATTTTGGACGACCTTCACGAAATTCATCTTGGAGTGAACTACGACCACGATTGAATTCACCATACCATCGATAAACACTGGTCCTTGATGGAGCTTCATCGCCAAAAATTGAATTAAATTCATCCATGCTCTGTTGCTGAGTTAATCCACGCCGAAAGTTGTAAAAAATAATCACACGAAAATGTTGACGATTTAATTCCATTTTTGGGCCGAGATGAATCTTTTACGTTACTGTACACAACACAAATAGCGCTCGTATGTCAAAACGTTCTGAGTGCGTATAACCTCAAAAGTGTCCAACTTTACGACAGAGCTGTCAATTGCCGAATTGCAACACTAGGGTTGCCAAATCCCGAAACATAAGAGGCAACCCTCGTATAGGCGCTCGTTTGGTTGACTGTTGTAGTCCCGATGGAATTTAGTTGGATATTTTAGCGTTGTGTCTTCTTAATGTGTTCAATCACGGTGTTTTAGGCCTTTTTCATTCTAACAAATGAAGATCTGTTCTTGGAATAAAGTTCCATAGAACAAAAGTTTCATTTTTTACTGCATTGCATTCTGTTCGCACCTTGTACGGGGCGTTCAATAAAGACTGACACTCGTGCCATAAATCTCCTTACTTACAAGCTTAGCACGTAACAGTTGAAACACGTTCAATATAGTCTCACCGCAATGCATTGCATTTGTTCCATTTCATCTGTCACATATTAAGGACGATGTCGTGCTCAAAGCCATGTTTAGAGAATACTTGCAACACTGCCTTTAAAGTCCTTGCGGCTACACTCGCACTAAAAAAATTACCCTTGAGCTCTGTTTCGACCTGGAGATAAAAAAAAAGTCATTCGGAGCTAGACCTGAACTACAAGGTTGATGCTGTAAGAAGGGTTTTTTTTTTATGGTTAGAAATTCATTGACAATGTGCCCCAAATGTAGCTACGTATTGTGATGCAATTTTCAACGGTTAACAAGACCTGGTAGCCCTTCCGGAATGTCTTGCCTCAGTAAATCGGACTTTTCATGTGGTACAATCCAATAGAATTAATTCGACTCAATTGGAATCACCACATATGTCTGTGTACTACAAAAAGTGCTGTAATTACATGCGGCGTCTTAGGAGGTGCAAGAATTATTTCATTCTATTTAACCTGGCCACTAATTAAACCCATATTTGTTCAGTCGGGCCTGAAACAGCCCCCCCCCCCCCCCCCCCCCCCCCCACCTGGTTGATTGTCTGCGAAAACGAACAGTGAAATTCATTAGAGATACAGGCACCTGTTTCAAGGCCACCGCTAAGTTATAGTTGCAACGGAACCTGCCCATCTCTTTTATCTTCTCATTCCACGTCGCAATTCCACTATAGTTGTTGAATTTCCTCTTATCCAAATATTATGCCACAAGAATTGTCAACCAGAGATTACGCATCAACAAACGTCAGCCATACGGATAAATACAAGCGTTCTTTACCCGAACCATATAAATATTGCAGCTCTGACCCATGTGCTTCCCCTGTCATTATAATGTTTAGGCATTCAACGCCACTGCACAGACATTTTTAATGTCTCGAGTTTTATAAATCAGACAATGGTTCTACAGCCGACTTACACAAATATAGTATTTTCTGATTCATGAGTCTAGTCATTACAGAATGTTGGAGACGGAGCAGCACACGATGGCAACACTGGATGCGGACAGCGCAGGCCCTACTGAAATGCAGTCATGACAACACAAATAACAAATGCCAGCAAACAGCTGACATTTCAATAAGATCTAATTCGATGTCATTGCTGAAACATGTTCTTTTCTACCTTTCGTGTAGCGTGCAGATGTAGAAATCTAAATATATCAAGTCAATCCTACAATAAAAACTAAACATTAATTAATATCGTTCAGTGTTTGTTTTCTCACTCTTTGGTTGTTATTAATGGTCGTCCTTTAGTTAGCTACTTAACGGCTTTTTCCTCGTGAGTCGAGCAACACCAATAAACCCCCAGAGTTGTTTGGGTATCCAAAACTGATATACACATTGCGTGGAAACATTCTACCGGAACCTTCACCAGATAAACACTCTAGTTTAGTGATCTCCGGGCCGCTGTCTAAATTCACAGTCCCTGGAGGAAGTACCCCAGGAAAATCGTGAATAATATAATAAAATCATATTCATAAAGGAAACAAGACGTGTTTTCATTTTTTATGGACGAAGGATATCTAAATATCACCTGGCCCCCACGGAAGACCAAGTAAAGACATCAAGACGAAGGTCGAATAAAAGGACGTTGCTCTTCCCTTTGAACTCAGAGGAAGCACGGCAACGACCCCTTTTGTAGGGCACGTTTTCAGGAGCGGTCAAATTTTAAGAGATCGCCTTGTCCTTTTAAGGACTAGGAGACACGCTTCCTGGAAATAAAAACCCCTACAAGAAACACAACAGCGGCACTTCGATCCACAAGCATCGAAAAAAGGGCAAACTAAGTTGCAATGGCGACCAGCGATATGACTGTTCCGACAATGAAACGGACACGAGGAGTCATCAAGGGATTCCCTACGCGGTTGGAGGAGTTCGCGTCCAAGTCGAATGAAGTGACCAGGGAGGAAGTCGCAATCAGACAGCGCAAGCTGGAGGACTCATTCAAATCCTATGAGAGCCTTCAGGAATGTATCGAGGAGAACGACCCGGACCTGAACATCGACAGGGAGAACGAAGAGCGAGCAGATTTCGAAGAGGGATACTTTTCGCGCAGGGCAAGCTCAACCAGCGGTTGACCATGGCAACAGGCACAGGTTCCACCGCATTGGATACGTCAGGAGACACCCTGGGAACGGCAACTACTACAACGTTAACAGCGGAGCAACCAGAAATGGAGAGGCTGCTTGACACCATGAATGCCAGCCAGAGGCTCATGAACAGCTTGGTGGAACAATTGGTTACACGGAGCCGACAGCAATGGATTTCACGAGTGGAGCGACAACCCGACCGGTCAAATTGAGGCATATCGACGTGCCTACCTTCGATGGGGACTACCAGCAGTGGGTATCGTTCCGAGACCTGTACCAACCACTCATCCACGACAACCCCCAGTTATCAGCAGTCGAGAAATTCCAATTTCTCCGGACTTCTTTATGGGCGGACGCACTATCAATGGTTCACAATGTTCCGGTCACGGCGGCAAACTATCTGGAGGTCTGGGCTGCACTGGTCTCGCGCTATGACAAGAGGAAGTTTGTGGGGGTACTATGCGGATGTCGGCAGGGACATGGATTCACTACACTCCCACCAACGATTGCGTAGCCGGAGATTGCCCACCAAACCAAGAGGAGAAATAAAAAAACTCACTGATGTTGTCAGTCATCCACAAATTGTTTTATTGCTTTATTGTCACTTTTGGATAGGTAAAGATTGTCTATACATACTAAAAATATGCCACACACCAATTTCTTTTGATTCCCTTTTATACGTTTATTTGTCGGTTAATTCCCCCTTTTGTCTAGGATTATTGTAGTGTTGCGTTTCACTTAACCACGGGGAACCTCGACGTGATGTGCGCGCCTTGGTAGTTGGATGACGACTGACTGATGAAGGAAAAAATGTATTCTACTTTCGAATAGCATTGCTATGTTTGCATAGGAACTCAGTTCCAGCGAATCCTGGCCGTATAAGCCTAGTTGGATTCGTTGGTTGTGTATACCGGGAAATTGCAATTGCTTGGGCGCAAGCAAGGGATATCGTTTAGATAGAATTTTAACCGAAGTCATTTCGGGGAAATGTGTGCGGCTTGGTATATTTGGCGTTGAGGTTAATGTTCCGTTGTGGATTTGAATATGCGTTAGGAATTTCGGGGAAATTAATATTGCTTGGTCGCAAAGAGGGAATATGGGTTAAGTAAGGAATTGACCGAAGCAATTTTGGGAAAATGTATGTGGGATGATGTAATTGAGGGAAATGATGAATATTCCTTTGTAAATTGGAATATGCATTTATTTCAGCTAGGGAAATGGGTTCCTGGTAGGTATGGGGTGTATACAAATGCAGATTTTGCATGGGTCGTTGGATTAAGGTGACGCGATGTTAGCGGTCAGGGTTGGTTAGAATTGTGGGGTGGTTCTCCATGTAGTATAGAGAACCCCCACAAGTTCATCGTGGAGGCACATCTACGAGCACTAATGACGATTCCAGCTATGCAATCACCAGGTGCTACACAGTTCCGCAGATTCATCAACGGCCTCTTCGAGCAGGTTCAGACCTTGCGAGCATTGGGGCTACCAGTGGAGCACTGGAGTTGTTGGCTGGTTTGCACCACAGTCGAGAAGTTCGATAGTGAGACTGGGCAGTTATGTGCTCGAGAAACCAGCAGGAACGAGATGCCGACGTTCGAGGAGCTGACTGAATTCCTGGATGCCCGCCTCACTGAGCTAGAGAACCTCCCGACAGCGAAGAACTATTCAAAGGGTCACTGTGTTCGGGACAGAGGTATAGCAGGCGGCACACCCAGGAAGTCGTACTCGGCAATCACATCAGCAGCTACGGCCAAGTTGTTCCGATGCAGCGCATTCAGGAATCTCGCCGCTCTACAGCGAGATCAGTTTGTCCACCGCCAAGGGCTATGCAGAAATTGCCTCAGTCCAGACCACAGCATTAACCAATGTGAGAGAGGGAACTGCCGAGAGTGTAACGGGCGGCACAACGCCCTGCTGCATCAATCGGTAGACGTTCCGACGTTATCAGCAAAGGTTGGACCCTCAGGGGGATCTTGCGCGACAATGCAAACCCAGGATTCACTACTACCTACAGCAATAGTAACGGTGATGGGCGACAGAAACCAGTTGGTTCCTTGCCGGGTGCTGCTGGACTCAGGGCTCGACCACATCCTTAGTCCGAGAATCATTCATTCAGCAGTTGGGCCTGCGACGCACGCAGACGAAGGTGAAGATAAGTGGCATAGGGGAAGCGAATCCACAACTCAAGCGAGGAAAGGTCGAGATGCGAACAGGGGAAACAAGTATTCGGATAACGGCATTGGTGATGGGACGTTGACTTCGGATCTGTCGTCAAGGTTACTGGAACATTGCCTTTAATTTACTGGCATATTGTAATTCTTTTTGCTAATTTCCATCGGTGTATCTAATTCCTTAGCGAATTTCCACACACTAATTCAGATGAGTAGAAAAAAAAAAAAAAAAACACGATCGTAATTACTGCTTTTAGTTGTAATTCTTTCTATTTTAAAGTCTTTTCGGTTTTATTAATATGGCAATCGGAATAACTATTACCTTTCTCTTTTCTTTTTGTAGGGTTAATACAAACATTAATGTCACTTAGTTTCTTTTATTTTCTACATCACATCATTCGTGAAGAAATAAGAATCACCCAAGAGGTCCACAACGATCAGGAAAACAGGAGAGGGGGTCCCCGTGGCCATTTCCTTTTATACTCGTCTTCACACCCCAATTTTAAGTTCTCCTTTTTCGACAGATGTGTGCATTTCTCTTACATTTGGTGAATACCTGTGCTATGATGGATTTGAGTGGATAACTTACACTTACATTATATAACAACTTTTCCCTTACGGGACATGTCAATAAAGAGGGTCAAAAGAAATGTATGTATGGAACTGCACGTATTGTTTCTGGTGTTAAGCGTCGTCCAAAGGATGCAGTATTTTTTCTATCGAGGAATTCGAATATTATGCGGGAGAAATCAGGTGGGTACATCTCTTAGATGCTGTAAAGACTAACTGAACGAATCTCGTAGTACACAGTATTGGCCCTAAATCGGCCCCGCGCCTAAAGCACATCGAACTACTTTGAATCGGAATCAATAGGAGGGTACTTTTCTTTTGTTTAATCATATTTTTTTCTATCATTTTTAACCAATTAATTTAATTTAAATGTTTTTCGTATACGCACGACGTGTACCCAGCAAGAATTAGAATTCATAAATAACGCTTAAAATTAATGAGCCCACTGACATTTCAGCAATAGAAGAAATTAGACCCTTGTTGGGCTCTAATTAAAACTACCTTCAAATGATCAGTAAAGACGTAACAGATTCAAAATATTTTTAGCACAAAAGAAGGCAAATAACTTAAATGGTAAATGTCGTCAAAAACGGCGACAGGACTTTATTCATAAGAGGTAATGGTAATAGGTTTCGTCACCCTAATTACGTACTTTATTAAAGTTCAGTGAGCACAAAGGGTGCTAACATTTCGTGTCGCTACATCCTTTGTCCCTGAACAAAGGCCATTCGAAGTTTGGATTTTTTTTTAGGTCAACTGTCTCCGCCAATGCGGCACCCGACAAGTGATAATTTTCCTTTTTAATACTCCTCAGGATCACTAACTTACTGATTGTGCCCGCAACAGGATGGTCTTTAAATCTGCTACGCGTACATGGAGTCTTTTATCGCGAAATGCTTATGTCACAGGATGTTGCACATCCGACTTCGTCTTACTTTGTCACAACTCACTTAACATTTATTGGTAACCAATCGCGAATTAAATTAAAAATTCAAAACCTTCGCAAATCTTCGACGACATTGGATGGTGCAAAGCAAATCACCTTTACACACTGATGAGCGATTCTTTTGAAATGCGTCCTTTTGGAATACCATCATAATAAAAGGATACAAGGAGACATGAAAATTCCAAGGCGACGGGGAGAATTAAAGATAAGAAACTGAATGAAAATAAAGAAAATATCTTTTAGAACCAATAACATCCATACGCATTACTTACCGACGACGGTTAGAGAATTTGAGGCAAAGGATGTGTGGAATGATGGTGCATCTGCTGTTACCTCACAGGAAAAGTTCCCCGACAGTTTGAAGCCCACATTGCGCACTGTGACCTGAGTGTCATTGGATTCAGCCAACTGAAAAATAGCAAGAAGAACAATCTTTTTTTTTAGAACATGAAACACAATTTAGATTACCTGGGACATGTGATGGATTTCAATTTTGAAGTGTAAAAGCACAGTTCCGTAGGTTTTGTGGAATTAGATGCAGACAAGGATTATTTATGACTTAAGGAATGAAAGGGGAAAGGGAAGCGTACGGCAGTTTTGCACTTACATTTTGTGTCATAATGAGTACACAGTGATCATTGTGTATATCTGGAAAATTGGATAGAATTAGAGAGAACGTGAAAGATTCAACTTCATTGCACATAGGCGCCGCAATCTACGTGGCCATTAAATGTAGCACATTCCGGGACACAAAACATTATTACGGCAAAGTTTACATTTCCCCCCAGGCGGCAGCGTATAATTGTTGTGCACACAGCAGGTAAATCTACAATAATTAGACAACAAGGATGTAACCACAACCAGACAGGTATTCGTTAGAAATACTTGAAAGCAGACAACGTATTGTGCGCGTAATTTTCCGACCACAACATCGTGTCATTTTTCTGTATAATAGACGTTTTCCTAACACAAACGGATTTCTTGTGCTGACGTCTCATCGGGTGAATCAATTCTGCTGCACGGAGAGCACAATAATTTGTATACATTCAACATAAAACGAAGCTGTGACACTACATTTCGCTGTACTCGAGTACTTGGAACAATTAGAAAGGATTAATTGAAGATGCACCTGTGAATGGCTGAATTTTCACAAGACTAAGTTTCACAATTGGATTTACCCACCTCAGGTTAATACTAGTAAATTTTTCCCAACGTGTGTCATTGAAAACCGTTTGTTTTATTATCTTTGTTGTTTGTTTTTGCTTGGTTATTAGAGTGTGGTATGAATGGCATTATGTATAGGTACTCTTTAACTTGCACAGGTGTACACGAGGTACAAAGTTAATGTACTCAAAACGAAACCCACTCAAGAGTAATCTAATTTACCTCCATTACACATTAAAAGTCGATAATGATAATGATAATGCTGTAATACTGAAACGCTGTAGACATCGAAGACAATAAATATGTTCACTGCTGTTTGGATATGAAGTTTAGTTCCGTTACAGGAAAGCTAGGAGTCATTGTCGAATAAAGAGGATTGATCTATTGCTCCAGCTAGTTCAAAATCTGGTTGAGGAGTATTGAGCGTGACAGAGAACTTATAGTGCCATCAAGAAAAAGCAGACAAGCACTGATACTTGACTTTCAAACTTTTTTTATAAAAGAACACCAGCAGGCTTGGTGAAGTTGCGATATACTGTCACCAGGTTACTGCCAACAAGGATAACTCTACTTTCAAAGTTACAATGCAGAATTAAATAATGTTCTTATTCGTTTTTTTTAAAGGTTTTCTTTTTTTTCATGTGTGTGCCATATATTATGAGAAGAAGTAATGTATTGAACACTTTCATAGCTGATACCCACGTCTGATGAGATTTCTCCAACAGTCAGGGGGAACATCATGCAGATATCATGATAAATAATGGAACTTTGAGAGGTTCGTCATCGCATAACCGGGCTAGCTCTGGAGGGTCGGCCCACGCTCGACTGGTGACGGCATTTTGTAACATCAGGGGCATCGGTTTCACCAATACTAATGTAAACGCCGTCCACCAATATTTGCAAACAACGAAACCTGATATCCTTGCCCTAACTGAGACCCAGGTCGATTCGTCAACTGATTCGACATGTCTTCGTTGCTCAACATACGACTTACATTCGAGATTCCGTTTTAAGGGCGGTGTCTGCGTCTTCGCACGGTCCGATCTGGCTTGCCAGAGGATGGAGGCGTTGGAACCCAATAATATGGACATAATATGGTTGAGGGTCGTACTGAGGAATTCCGTTAAATTTCTTTGTTGTCTTTACCGCTCCCCGAATGACGATCGACCGGCGACATTTTTCGAACATCTTTCATATACCGTCGACTGGATACAGATCAACCACCCAGCTTCTGAAATTATTGTCCTTGGCGATTTTAATGTGCACAATTCCGACTGGTTGTTACATTCTAACAGAACCGACGAGGCTGGGAGGCTGGCGGAGATGTTTGCTGTAAGCCACAACTTGACTCAACTCGTGGGGGAGCCAACGCGAATACCGGATGCCCGAGGCGTTTATGCGAACACCCTGGATCTGTTTTTGACATCCGAACCGAGTATTTATACCGTAGAGGTCTCTGCGCCACTGGGAAACTCAGATCACTGTTTGGTATCTGTCGCGCAAGCAGTTGCATATCAAGCGAATAACCGGCCTAGGCAACTTCGCCATGTATGGAAGTATGGGGCCGCTAACTGGGACGATATGCGAGATTTCTTCGCATCGTTTCCATGGTCGGAGATGTGCTTCGGAAACTCCGATGTTAACGCTTGCGCGGAGTCGGTGTCAGAGATTATTCTTCTGGGGATGGAGATGTATATTCCACATTCCATCAAACGAAGTTCGTCTGATAAACCTTGGTTTGACAAAAAATGCGAGCTGATTACAGCGGCAAAAAATAGAGCTTTTAAACAATGGCGCTCCAATCCCACCGATGTTAACAGAACGAATTTTGTTAGAATCAGAAACGTGTGCAACCAGGCGATTGATACCGCGAAGAAGGCTCACAACGACAGGGTGGTCAATAAGCTCCTGCGGTGCCCAACTGGTTCGCGCTCCTTCTGGTCAATGGCAAAGGCTGTCAGCAGTAACTTTGCTTCCTCCTCTTTCTCTCCGTTGGTGACCGACAGCGGGACGTTGGTCACGAATCCAAAGGATAAAGCTAATGTGTTCGCGAATTTATTATCCGCGAATTCAAACCTCGATCCCGGCCTTTTGGAGCCACCTGTGATCTCGCCGGTACAGTCTTCCATGCGGGACGTGAGATTTCGTCCGCGCACTATTCAACGCATTCTACGTGAACTGGAATGTAGGAAGGCAACCGGCCCGGACGGAATGCCAGCAATAGTCCTTAAGAACTGTGCTCCAGAACTATCGCCGGTTCTTGGCAGACTCTTCCGCTTATCTTATGCACGGAGGACCTTTCCTGCCCGCTGGAAAATCGCTCGAGTTCAGCCAATCCCAAAGACGGGAAAAAAGTATCTCCCACAAAATTACCGTCCGATAGCATTACTGTCTATTTTATCTAAGGTAATGGAAAAAGTCATCAATACAGAGTTGGTTAAGTATTTGGAGTGCAACGGTCTTCTGAATGATCGTCAATACGGATTCCGTGGCAGGCGGTCCACAGGAGACCTTTTGACACTTATAACCGATATATGGACATCTGCGATTGAACGGCATGGTGAGTCAAGGGCGGTCGCATTAGATATCTCCAAGGCCTTTGACCGCGTCTGGCACGGGGCATTGCTGAGCAAACTTCGTTCATATGGACTTTCCCAACAGGTTTGCGACTGGACGGGGAGCTTCCTCGAGAATCGATCGATACGGGTTGTTGTGGACGGCGAGTGTTCGGATCTGTATCCTGTTAATTCGGGGGTGCCCCAGGGTTCTATTTTGGCTCCAACCTTGTTCTTGCTTCACATAAATGATTTGTTGGAGACAACGGATAACAAAGTGTTCAGTTTTGCGGATGATAGTACGCTTGTTTCCTCCTTTTCGAGTGATCGGCCGATTGGTGCATCAACGTCGCACCAGCTGAGATGTAGACAGATTGACTCTGTGAACCATGATCTAGATAAAGTCCTGCAGTGGGGAAAGGCCAATCTTGTCGACTTCAACGCAACGAAGACCCAGTATACAACATTCACAAAGAAAACCGGATCATCGGTTCCACAGCTGATGATGAATGGCCGGGCCCTCGAGGCTGGGGAAAGTTTGAGATTGCTCGGTGTCACGGTACGTGGGAATGTATCATGGCATAAACACGTATCGGGTATCGCCAGATCAGCCTCAGGAAAACTGAGTTATCTTTTTAGAGCCAAGAAATATTTTACTCCGGCCCAACTTCTTCTCCTATATAAATCTCAAATTAGACCCGCGCTCGAATATTGCTCTCATGTTTGGAGCTCGGCTCCTAAACATACCCTCGACCTACTTGAGAGCGTACAAAGACGAGCGATCCGCCTGATCGGGGACTCGGCGCTGACGTCGGGACTACAGTCGCTATCACATCGAAGGCGCGTGGCCGACCTCTGTCTGGTCTACAGATATTATCACGGGTGCTGTTCTTCGGAGATTCTTGGCATTGTTCCACGCAATTCGTTTTATATGCGCTCCACAAGACAATCCGACGGATCGCACCCGTTGGTGGTTCATCTCCCGACAGCGCGAACATCCCTGTATCAGAACTCGTCCCGTTACAGAGCGGGGAAGCTGTGGAACTCCCTTCCCACGCGAGTGTTCCCGGAGCGTTACAACCTGCAACTGTTCAAAAAGAACTGCAACAGTTATTTGATGGCATCTCGGGGCGCCCAGTCGACGCTATAGGTTCGCCTCTCCCGAGAGAAGTCTAATAAAAAAATAAAAAAAATAAAAAGTTAAGCGGTAATCACTTTCAGTAAGCTCTCGAACGGCACGGTGTTGTCATCTATACGACTTATCCTTGGATGTCGATCATGACTTTCGTTGTCGATACGTTCTCGCCCACTTTTAAAGAAAAAAAGTCCGAGGGTTTAACGCCTTCATTTGTTAACATTTTTATAATAATCCTTTGCGCAACAAACTTTTTTTTTTTTTTTATTTATTTATTTATTACCATGTAAGTAAATTACATAATAACTTAAATCTAATAGCGCCAGCAACTAAGGCTTTCGGCTAGTTTGGCATTAAATATTTATGTGTACATTTGTTTTTTTTTTTTGTTGTTAAATTACGTTTTGAAGTTTAACTAGGGTTAGTAGGTGGTAGAGCTTGGCTATGTTGGTTGCGGTTGGGTCGGAGATGATGTTTCTGATGTCGTCTTGAAGATGTCGGTGAGAGAGGGCTTTTATGCCTTCGCATTCCAAGAGGATGTGTTTGGATGACAATGTGGAGTTAGATCTGCAGATGTGACATGTGCGTGGGTTGGTTTTATTGATGAGATACTGGTTGGTTATACGTGTATGTCCAAGGCACAGGCGGAGAAAGCATTTGATCTGATCACGGGCGATGTTGTCGGGCAGGTGACGGGTTGTTTATTAGGGTTTATTGCTACATATGTATGGTTGTAATTTAACCATTTCAATTGTTCTATCTTTCGTAGTTCCCTTTCAAAGTACTTGTCTATGTCCTTATTGTTGTACACGTAGAAAGTTGTTAATGGCTCTTTTATAGCCAATTTGGCTGCGATATCAGCTGCTTCGTTTCCCCTTATACCACTATGACCAGGGACCCAGAGCAGTTTTACTTTGGATTGCTTCCGGATTAAGTTGTCCTGAATCATGTGGATTATTTGGTTTTTGTTATTCGGGTTCTGTATTGCTTGTATGGCGGAAAGGCTGTCGGTGCAAATTAGTGTTTTATTTTTCTCAACTAATTTGATTGCTTCCAGCACTGCTGTTGCTTCGGTTGAAAAGATGGAGCAGAATTCGGGTAAAAGTCCTTTTCTGATGACTGTATCTGTTCTGTTTACTACGGAGAATGCTGTACCTTCTTTTGTTTTGGAACCGTCGGTAAAGAGTAGGTCCCATTCCCGTGTTTGTTTCGTAATAATTGGAAGTGTTGTTGGTATACTTCTTGGTTAGTCGTGCTTTTGGGGAGCTGTGATAGGTCTTCTATTACACAATCTGTTGGTATTAGCCACGGGGGAGAATGTGCTCGTTGTCTTTGTGGTGTAGGTGTGGCGAGCAGTTCTTTTGCCAGTTCTATTGAGTGTCCTAAGGCCGAAGTATATTTTTGAGGGCGTTTTCCCTTAAGTATTCGTGACTCGACCCTCCGACTGGGTTTGTACAGTCTTTGTCCTTTTTTGGGATAGGCTGAATGATAGCCGTTTCACAACGCGCGGGATAATATACATTATTCAACGCGTTGTTAAACAGGACCGTGTATATATCTATTGCCATTGGGGGCAGGTTCTTGAGTACGATGTTAGGTACTCCATCTATTCCCACTGACTTTTTGCTTCTTAATGCGTCAGAGATACTCTGGATTCCTTCCCTTGTGATTAAAAGGCTATTAGCCCCACCATTAGCATATACAGCCACACAAAATTTGATTAATGAAATAATAATTTGGTTACCTGGGTTTTACCGCCGTTTTCTACTACTTTGCCTGGGAGAGTTGGAGGTCGGAGCAGCAGCTTCCATCCGACTCAGTCCTGGTTCTTCTTCCCTTGGGCCAACAATTTAGCACATTCAGCCGCAGCTTCCTTGGATGTCACTTGACGCTTCTTCCTCAATGCAAGACGTCTTCGTTTCCTTTGAAAGACAATTGGGGTTACCAATCGTTGGATTTTTGGAGCCTTCGATATGGCTGCGACTGGCCAGTCCGATCTTTAAACACTTGCGTTTTTACTTTTGTATTAAATAAGAAAAACTTTACTTCCACGAACACTTTTAGTGTTTTATAATTTTTATTTCGAGTCCAACTTCTTTTTCTCTTTTTTACAATTATTATTATTATTAATTTTACGTCTCCAAAAAAAAAGGAACAAGAACAAAAAAAAACGGGAACACCTTTTTTCTTCTTGCTTTTCCTCCACTGTTTTTACAACTCCCTCAACGGAACTCAAAACCGTATCTTTCAAAAAGGGTCAACCCTCCATCTCTCTCGCTCTCCACTCACGTCCACTTCGAAAAACAAATTCGAACTCGAAGAACTGCACGATCCACACCCGAATCAGGGTGGGTTCAGAAACTCACTTCAGGATCGTGCAATTCTTCCACCACCTTACCATCATACTATGTTAAAACAAAATTATATTAAATGCAAATTATTAAATGATGGTGGTGGCCGACGTACGTAACACACCTCCCCCCTCCACAAGACTGCGTGGCATTCTTAGGAGAGGAATGTCACGCCGGAGAGTGGACGGCGGAGAGCAAACAAACAAACAATTAACAAACCAACCAATAAATAAATAGATAAATAAATAAACATGCTTAGGTGTTAAGGTTAGTAAGGATTTTCTATATATTTAGTACTACTTATACATTAGGGTTAGTGAAACAAAATAAATAATGCTTAAGTGCTAATGTTAGTACGTTTTAGGCTACCTATATACTAGGGTTAGTAAAAATAAATAAATAAATAACACTGATGTATTAACCTAAGATCTCACCTAAATATTAATGTTAGTGTGTACCTTCTACTTCTTACATATTAGGGTTAATAAAAAATAAATGAATAAATAACACTTATGTATTAACCTAAGAGGGGGAACAACAGACAAGCACTCCACAAAACCAAGGACAACACAACCGTCCGCGGCGGGTCCGACACTCAATCCGATGGTTCGACCAAAAGCTCGACCGCCCACACGATCCGGTTAGGACTCCCCCGCCAAGGCGAGGTGATCCCCTCTCGTTCAACCACTCCAAAATGTCACTCGGCCGGCGAAAGCGTCCCGCTCCTATATATTTGATTTAGTCCTCCTCTTTTGGACTCGGTACTTGCCCCGGTCCATGGGTTGGTAGATCGGGGGGTTTGTCCCGTTTCGGCGGCAAAACCTACCATCACCCGACATTATAGTGCGCTTTCGCACTTGCATATTTGCGATCCAACCCCCAGCACTGGGGTTTGCCTCTGCAGTCTGCGCTGGGACTGCGCCTGCAGCATTAGGCCTGGCCTTAAAGACTTTTCGTCAGACTCTCAAGTTGGTCTCCCTCGACGAAGGTCCTTTACGAGGACGAAGATTCCGGAGGGTAACCAGAGTCTGGCCAGCTAGGATCAGGGGCTCCAAGTTATAGGAAGGCTTATCCTTCCCTTATTTGTTCTTTTATTAAAGGTGTTGTCTAATAACTATATTACCAACGTCCGCTGTTCGGGGTTCATCCGGATGACCTCGTGGGTAGCACGTGGTTACACAGCTTTTCGCAGCCCTCCCCTGTATGGGTAGGGTCTCCGGGCGAGTACCTGCCGCAGTATCGACCTTAACAGGTCCCTTTGGCACGTCTCCCCGTTTGGCTGCCACATGTTCAACCCTTCCCGCCCCATAGTTGACAAATTGAATGGAGAATGGCACGGGATTTACGGTCGTTCGGGGAAAAACCAAACAACCACCCGGCCCGTCTACCTTACAATTCCGAGACAGGAAGTCGTACCCCAACAATCCGTCTTCCTCCAAACCCGGCAAGGAGTCTACTATTTGGAAACTGCAGGGAATCTCATGGTGCAACTTGAAATTCCCAGTGCAGCATCCCCTCGACTTGCCTTTGACGAACAGCGCTTGGAGCTTTGTAGATTTATCCACATCCATGCCATATCTAGGATGGAGTGCCTTCAGCTTCAACAGGCTGATCTCAGCGCCGGTGTCCACGATTAGGCGCGTAGGGTTCCTACGGCCAATGTCTAGAGGGAGAGCGACAATCGGGACTCGAGTCGGCGAAAACTGAGAACAGCTGGAGCTGGGTTTCGTTTTTAGTGCGGTCGGGTAGGATCTTGCCGACCCGACCTTGGGGAGTTTCCCGAACTCTCCCATTTCGCCTTATGTCGACACTCTGCCGCCTTGTGAGTGTGTCGACCGCAAAACTCGCACAATGATCCGCTCCTCCGTTCAGGAATATTCCGCTCGGGAGTCCCACTGGACACCGAACTAGCGGAACTGGAGCTATGCTTTCTGCCCACTTTGGGCCCAATGCGCCGGGGCTGCCATTCCCGGCTCCCCGCGCTGCCTGATGCGGCATCATGTCTCGCATCCGTCTTTGAGGATTTTGAGTCCATGGAGTCGGGTCGCTTACCGCCCCCGCTCGACACGGACGATCGTCGCCCATCATCTCCATCCACCTTCCGAGAATCCCTACTTTCCGCGCTATCATTACCGGCGCCTCGATTTCGCCGACGCTGCCTCCGACGCCCCCTGCGCCTATTTCTCGCGGCCGCCCCAGTCTCCACACGGGTGCCTTGCTCTCGGCTCGCAACAGGCGCTGTTCCGCCGTGCCGCTTGTGGGGAGAACCCTGGGAACTCTGTTGTTGTTCCCACCTTTGCCTGTATTCGCACCCGTGCAAGCTATGACCTTGGCGGCCACAAAACTCGCAACAGCACCGGACGCTGAATACTCTGGGGCCTGATGTCGCCGGCCCGCCGCCCGTAGACGGGGGCTGCGGCTCTGGTAGGGCTCTCCGCTGAAACTGTGGTCGCTGATAAGGCGGTTCCTGCCGTGCGAATCCGCCCTGCTGACCTCTACCCCTGTATGTGGTCTGGGGACCGCGCGTCCTCGTCGGACGATCCGGGCAGTCCACTATATCGTGGCCATACCGCCAACACTCGCGACAGAAGGGAGTGTTTCGTCTTTGTAGACACTCGTCGTACACGTGACCCCTCAGATTGCAAAAATTGCATATTGTCTGGGATTCCAGGGGGTGCGCCGATCGACCAACCGGATCCCTGAACGGATTGTCCCGACCCGATCGATCTCCAGGCACATACGCCCCTTGAGCCAAACCCTGCGACCCTTCACTCCGACTCGAGGAAGACGCGGTATTTGACGACGCTCCCTCGCCAGAGGAGGCCGGAGCATAGGCACCAGCATCCCGTCTATAATTGAGGGGCCCGTACGACTGCTCCCGAACGAAACCATCCTCCCCCCGTCGACGACTATCAGGCTCTTCGGCCGGCAACACGAATGACACCGCCCGGGGATTTAAGTTCGATAAAACCGGCGCCGGCGCCGCGGTGTAATCCCTAGAAGTGGAGGATGAACTTTCCAAAAGGGTCGAGCAACTTCCCGGTCCTAACTCTAATGTTTCTGACGCTGTCGGCCGCGCATCCACAAACAGGTCGTCCTGCCTCAGCATTTCCCTTCGAGCTCGCTCAAATCCGGTTAGGTGGTCCACCAGGCTACGAAAAGGGACATTACCCAACGTGAGGAGGAAGTGCTTTAGTCCTTCCTCCCTCAGACCCCTTACCAACACCGGTTTGGCCATGCCCTCAAGCTGGCTGGCGAAGACGGACCTACCCTGGCGACCATAAAAGCGCTCAGCTGCCTCCTCGCACCGTACCACGGCCTGCTTCACTCGGGAAACAAAGCCTGTGGCATCCTCGGAAGGAAGTTGTCGCATTTTGGAAAGTTGTGCACACAACTCCTCATACGACACCCGGGGTTCGTAGGCCTCTCTAAGACGCTGTTCCGCTTCAAGGAATGTCGTGGGTGGTCTCTCCTCGAACATCCGATAGGCCTCGCCGCTCAGCCTAGAGGGCAGCCACCGGAGGAAGGTATGTTCCTCCTTCACCGCCAGCCCATCGAAGGTCCTTCTACAGCCCTTGAGAAACGAAGAGAGTCTCTCGGCCGTATCCGGTCCTTCCTGTCCCGAAAACATTGGGACCGCCTTCGACACAAGGTCGAAAACCCTATCCGTGCCCAGCATGGTCCGTACAGGACATGGTTGTGGGCCCAGTTTAAAATACGAGGGCATCGGCGTGTCCTCCATGCTCCCGACAGGCTGTTTACCGACGGTGGGAGGGGGGCGTGTTGGCGATCGGTCGTCCACAAATTCGTCCCTCGAATCATGGAACGCCTCCGGATCCACCTCGTCAACCGGCGGCTCGGGAAATGCCTCGGGTCGTGCCCGGGCAGGAGTGCCCTCTCGAACATCTCTCTGACGTTGCCTTGTCTGCATTTATAAACTTCAAAATTTCTCGATGCTAGGACCAAACCCGGAACCCCGAAACAAAACAACACCCGGGATCCCCAGAAGAGAGAGCAACCTCGCCGTCGACAGAACTAACCAACAGCAAGGATACGAAACACAACAATAAACACGCTCCCTCACCATGAACGAACGAAAGACGGCACAACAAGCGACCACTACACCGCCCGAGAATGGAGAGAAAGAGAAAGGGGGAAGGAAGAAAAAGAGAAGGGAAAAAAAAAGAAATCTCAAACGCGCCCCTCGTCGCGCACAAAAACAATATACACCTTTAGGTAATTCTGCAACGCAGCAAAAAAAAACAAACAAAATCCACCGCGCAACTGGTTAGGGAAGAAAAGCAGAAGGAGAGAGTACCTGTACAAAAGTGTGGCTAATAATTTAAAATCTTGGAGTTCCAAATTAACATATAAATGAAATACATGATCAAAAACCTCAACCCGATTCACAATCAGTGGGATATACAAATCTCGAAACAAAAACAAGAATATTACATCGAGTACATTTAGCTTAACAAAACGGAGTATTCAAGTAATTCTTTATCTAATTAATGCCTGCTCTGCAGCCACTGTGTCACAATTCACTGCTACAAACGATGAAAAGCACCAACAAAAAATCATCCACAGCTCCCGTGCAAAGCTATTCCGCTATTCGACCACCGCTCCTGTGGTTGTTAGCAACAATGTGCATAGTTTTGAAATGTTGCAAAGTTTAGTAGGGCAGAATCTGATGTATCACAGGTTCCTTCAGGATTCGGGCTTTTGGAGCACTTACAGGTTTTCAACCTCGGGCTTCCTCGAATCCTGGGTTGTCCGCAGCGCCAGTTGTAGCATATACAGCCACACAAAATTTGATTAATGAAATAATAATTTGGTTACCTGGGTTTTACCGCCGTTTTCTACTACTTTGCCTGGGAGAGTTGGAGGTCGGAGCAGCAGCTTCCATCCGACTCAGTCCTGGTTCTTCTTCCCTTGTGCCAACAATTTAGCACATTCAGCCGCAGCTTCCTTGGATGTCACTTGACGCTTCTTCCTCAATGCAAGACGTCTTCGTTTCCTTTGAAAGACAATTGGGGTTACCAATCGTTGGATTTTTGGAGCCTTCGATATGGCTGCGACTGGCCAGTCCGATCTTTAAACACTTGCGTTTTTACTTTTGTATTAAATAAGAAAAACTTTACTTCCACGAACACTTTTAGTGTTTTATAATTTTTATTTCGAGTCCAACTTCTTTTTCTCTTTTTTACAATTATTATTATTATTAATTTTACGTCTCCAAAAAAAAGGGACAAAGAACAAAAAAAAAACGGGAACACCTTTTTTCTTCTTGCTTTTCCTCCACTGTTTTTACAACTCCCTCAACGGAACTCAAAACCGTATCTTTCAAAAAGGGTCAACCCTCCATCTCTCTCGCTCTCCACTCACGTCCACTTCGAAAAACAAATTCGAACTCGAAGAACTGCACGATCCACACCCGAATCAGGGTGGGTTCAGAAACTCACTTCAGGATCGTGCAATTCTTCCACCACCTTACCATCACACTATGTTAAAACAAAAAATAAAAAGCTGCGGCGTGTGTGGTTTCATTACCCGCCTTAAAGCCAAACTGGTTATTCGGAATAATGTTGTTGTCGTCTACCCATTTTAGTAGAGCTTTGTTAGTAGTCTTTTGAAATACTTTACTGATGCTTGGGAGTAAACTTATCGAACGCATGTTCATTGGGTTTGTACAGTATTTGCCATTTTTTGGGATGGGCTGTATGGTAGCCGTTTTCCAACGCGCGGAAAAGTCTGCATTATTCAACCCGTTGTTAAAAAGGGCTGTGTATATATCTATTGCCATTGGGGGCAGGTTCTTCTATGCGATGCTAGTTACTCCATTTATTCCCACCGACTTTTTGCTTCTTAATGAGTCGAAGATACTCTGGATTCCTCCTCTCGAAATTAAAAGGCTATTAGCCCCACCATTGGTATTAATGTCAATTGACAGATTATCGTCACTGAATTCGGTAAAACCCGGATTCTCTGATTGCCAAAGTGAAATTTCATTTCGGAGGTGCAGGTGATCCAGTAGAATTCTGTCCTCCAGGTCATGATTTCGGTGAATGCTTTCATTCACCTTGTACATTTCCTGAAAGACAGCTCCCACAGCGTTCACCCTCTCCAAAGGATCTTCGATCACGAAGAGCTCACTATTGAGGATAGCGTTCTCTGTATCTATGCCAATGTTGGTTAGCAGCTGCTTGTTTACCTCAGTACGTGGAATTTGGAGACACTGAATCTCGTTTTCATTATTTCTCCTGAATATTTTATTTATTTGTGGGAACATATTCGGGTTATTTCGCGCAAGGCTAATAACCTTGCCCCTAAAAATAAATTTATAGGGAAAATTTAACAAGCCTCGAGCATTGCTAAATAAAGCCAAGACCGGATCCCGGTTGTAGCGCCGATGATGTGATGATGATGATTCGGGTTATTAGTTTTTATAGCTCGAATTCTGTTGTTCCAAAACAAATTTGTTGCTCTATAGTTAGCTTTACGTAATTGTTGGAGGTTTTTTAATTGGGATTTCAGTGATATTATCTCCTGGTCTTGTCTGTCTGTAACCTGTCTGTGTAATTGTTTTAATTTCGATAGCAGTCTGCTCTTTTTCTCGTGGAGTGCGTTTATTGTTGCGCTTCTGTACATGTTAATGTGATCTGTAACTCTTGTTTTGGGAATTGTTTTGTCCATGGTTCGTTTTACGGTTTCGTCCATTTGTTGAATGTATTTGTCGATTTCGTCATTTGTCAGGTTTCTGTTTACTGGCAGATTAAAGTCATTCGAACAAAGTTCTCTTGTTAATGATCTGGTGAACCGTGGCCATCGCATTACCCCGTAGTTATAGGGTTGCGGGATCACGAATTCCTCCAGATCTGCGAGCTCGTTCGGAAGCTCTATTACTGCCGTGAATGCACAGTGGTCACTGTCGTATTCAATTGTCCGTAAACAGTTTGTGTTGCGTCTGTTGGTGCTAAGTAATCTCAGTCGTGAGTCGATTAGCAAGATATCTAACAACGATCTACCTCTGGGGAACGATGGATATTCCGTAGCTAGCAGGTCAGTTCTATATTCAGTATGAAACTGATCTAACCAGCCATCCAACTGATTTCCTTTGCCATTAGATATATGATTTCCCCAATTTCTATGCTTGGCGTTCATATCTCCCCTTAGGATAAAGTAGTTTTTGCCCAGGTGCAATTGTAAGCATCGAAAGAGTGTCTCGACTTCCGCTATAAATAGGTTTTGTTGGTGCTCCTCAGGTGCTTAGACCGCAATCGCATACAAACCCCTTCCTTGCTGAAGGGCGATACAGGCTTCCAGCACCCGGAACCTGCGCACTTCTCCACTATATATAACTTTATGATTGATCCCTTTTCTAATAAAGATTGCGAGACCATTTGATCCAAGACTGTAATCGCGCCGGTACAGTTTTCGATGCGGGATGTGAGATTTCGTCCGCGCACTATTCAACGCATTCTACGTGAACTGGATTGTAGGAAGGCAACGGGCCCGGACGGAATACCAGCAATCCTTAAGAACTGTGCTCCAGAACTATCGCCGGTTGTTGGCAGACTCTTCCGCTTATCTTATACAAGGAGGACCTTTCCTGCCTGCTGGAAAATCGCTCGAGTTCAGCCAATTCTAAAGACGGGAAAAAAGTGTCTCCCACAAAATTTCCGTCCGATAGCATTATTGTCTATTTTATCTAAGGTAATGGAAAAAGTCATCAATACAGAGTTGTTTAAGTTTTTGGAGACCAACGGACTTCTGCATGATCGTCAATACGGATTCCGTGGCAGGCGGTCCACAGGAGACCTTTTGACACTTTTAACCGATATATGGACATCTGTGATTGAACGGCATGGTCAGTCAACGGCGGTCGCATTGGACATCTCCAAGGCTTTTGACCGCGTCTGAAAGAGGGCCATTGCTGAGCAAATTTCGTTCATATGGACTTTCCCAAAAGCTTTGCGACTGGACGAAGAGCCTCCTCGAGAATCGATCGAACCGGGTTGTTGTGGACGGTTCGGATCTGTATCCTGTTAATTCGGGGGTGCCCCAGGGTTCTATTTTGGCTCCAACCTTGTTCTTGGTTCACATAAATGATTTGTTGAAGACAACGGATAACAAAGTGTTCAGTTTTGCGGATGATACTACGCTTGTTGCCTCTTTTTCGAGTGTTCGGGCGATTGGTGCATCTGTTTCGCATCAACTGAGATGTAGACAGATTGGCTCTCTAAATCAGGACCTAGATAGGGTCCTGCAGTGGGGATGGGTCAATCTCGTCGACCTCAACGCAGCGAAGACTCAATATACAACATTCACAAAGAAAAGTGGATCCTCGGTTCCACAGCTGATGATGAATGGCCGGGCCCTCGAGGCTGGGGAAAGTTTTAAATTGCTCGGCGTCGCGGTCTGTGGGAATGTATCATGGCATAAACACGTGTCGAGTATCGCCATGTCAGCCTCAGGAAAACGGAGTTATCTTTTTAGAGCCAAGAAATACTTTACTCCGGCCCAACTTCTTCTCCTATATAAATCCCAAATTAGACCCGCGCTCGAATATTGCTCTCATGTTTGGGGCTCGGCTCCTTAACATACCCTCGACCTACTTGGCGGCGCCTGTTAAAGAGTGAATAGTTCCTACCATAATAAACAAACCCAATTGCTAACCAACGACGAACATACGACACTGTTATCCCTGTCTATGCCCACTCCGAAAGAAACACCAAGTAAACACCTCCCAGCCCTAGTAAATGTGGTAATAATATTTCGATGCCCAGCGAAGGGCGATTACTGAAGGAATAGGTATCCGGACCGTAACACTCACGCGATAACCAAACAATAAATGATAACACTTGGGGTTACGCTCAGGTGTTACATTTTGATAACTAACTAATAAATGATAATATCTGGGGTGACGCTCAGATATTACGTTGTAATAACCAAGGAAGCAATAAATAAAATAAAGCAAATCTAACTCTGATAAATAATTATTTAAATGTCAACATTAGAGGTAAGAACTCTAACTGTTACAAGAGCATACAGAGACGAGCGGTCCGCCTGATCGGGGACTCGGCGCTGACGTCGGGACTACAGTCGCTATCACATCGAAGGCGCGTAGCCGACCTCTGTCTGTTTTACAGATATTATCACGGGTACTGTTCTTCGGCGCTTCACAAGACAATCCGATGGGTCGCACCCGTTTGTGGTTCATGTCCCGATGGCGCGAACACCCCTGCATCAGAACTCGTTGCGTTACAGAGCGGGGAAGATGTGGAACTCCCTTAACACGCAAGTGCTCCCGGAGCGCTACAACTTGCAACTGTTCAAAAAGAACTGCAACAGTTATTTGATGGCATCTCGGGGCGCCCACTCGGCACTATAGGTTCGCCTCTCCCGAGAGAAGTGAATGTTCTACTTTCTCTTACCTACTTTAGGTCCGATACTGTACAACTGATTTTAAGTGGATCCTAAGAAAAGAGTTAATTTTTGTCAAATGAGGGCTACATAAAGGCCAGTCTCTATCCTTCACGATATTATTTCTCCAGAAAATTCACCAACAGCGACTAAAGACACGTCAGACATGTGAGGTGTTGTTTCATCCTGCTGAAACTCCATGGTGAAATGAAAAAGCATGTACAATTTAAAATGTGGTAGGAATTGTAAAATCTACGTCACGCAATTACAGCACAATTATAGTTTTCATAATTCCTTTGCATACACCACCCACGCTCCGCTTGCGCCTATCCATAGCGACTGAATTCCCAATTACGGGGCTTGTTTTCCGCATATGATCCGCTCCTTTCCAGACAGTAGCATTCGTAAGAATTGAAAACGACTTTTGAGACACCCTAAACCTATCAATTCTTTCTTCCTATCTTTGATGGCGAGGATGTCCACACGCACTGGACTCTATTCCATTTCGATTTAACGGGGTGCCTTCTAACGCCACCGTGGTTAGCTATATACGAGTAGTAGTGAGAGTAATTTATTTTTTTCATTTACAAAAATGTTTAATCTTTGATATAGAGCTCCATGACCGACGCAACGTCTGTTTGGTGGTGACATTTACTTAGTTTAAACCATTTTTATATCCCAACGAGGTTAGGAGTTACTGGTATATTCAAACATAGTTTAGTGTAAGTAATAACTGATCATGGACTGCTATATTTAAAACGTTCTAATAATGCAATTTAACAAATGCACTTGTTGTCTCCGTTAATTGAAAACTATGGAAACAGGAAAAACTCCATTTCAAGTTTTCCACTTTATTTATTCTATACTTTCCTTTCATAAATCGCAGTAGTCTTGAAAAACCAAATTTTTCTACCGAACACGCTCGACAGAAAAAATCATTCTACTGAATACCTTTGTGCTGAGCAGTCGTCAAGGATTCATATCTAAGTGTGACTATTTCGTGCGAACTATAATTCCATCGCTTTGACGAGTTTTAGTATTAATTCATTTTGAAGTCTTTTTTAAACAGAATAACATATACAGTTGCGGAAAAAGAAATACCATGCTACCAATTGCAGTCTATCGCGTGATGAGGCCAGTTGCCCGTAACGCCGTGCAGACACGTTTTCAGTCTTCCATGTCAGGACCGCCCACCAAAAACGTATCGAAATTGGTAAGTTGCCATTATCATCGTCATCGGCACTACAACCGGGAACCGGTCTTGGCCTTATTTAGCAAGTCCTGAGGCTTGTTAAATGTTCCATGATAATTTGTTTTTCCGGGCAAGGTCATTAGTCTTGCGCCAGAAGTTGCCATAGACAATTTAAAAAAGGTTTTTTTCTAATTAATTTTATTTTCAGGAAATTGTCATATGGTCTACTCTAATCATTTCTACATCGCTGATTTATCCCTTCTACGTCATCACCCATATTCCAGTATGGCGTTCGTAAATATATCGTCTACCAATGATTCAATAAATTGTGTAAAATAATTTATATAATGCACTTTTATTTTCATAATTCTTCAATAAGATTCGTCTATAATTCGAATGAGTATTATGTAATATCATATTACGCATTTGGCTTTCCTCTTTTTAGTGCAAAGGCCTCTGTGGGGGTGAAGAAGTAAGATGCCTAACATGGGCACGGTTTCCTTTCTTCCCCACGATGTTGCTCCGGTAAATATCCACAAAAATCCTGGTAAATGCAATTAGAGAAAACACTTCGTTCCGCTGTATTATCATTTTTTATTGTTCTCGTTTGATATACAATTTACACATTTGAGTTTATTCTCCACATATCACTCAAGGATTCCACGCGCACAACTAACGTGATCAAATTTAACTATTTTCGGGAGGACAATTAAACCGACTATTCGTGGCAAACATCAAACTTTACGCGAAAGATAACATTTTCTGCATTGAACCCTGACTGTAATTTTACGAATGATTAAATAAAAGTTTAGCGCAAGCGACGTGACTTCACGCTATAGTGGTTGGATAGTGACTGATTGGAATTAGGGTGGAAATTCTGTATTTTCTTTTGCACACAGGACAACCAAGAGAGACCACGCCTCTGCTCTCAGCGCCACACTCGTCGAAGTGTGGTAACTTCTGTTAATTGATAATTGACGAACGTGGAGAATGAGAGAACAGAAACACGATGTACTGTGATCTCGAGGTGGGTAGGTTGTATGTACTGGCATCAAATGCAGCTACTGACATGACCTACTGGCCCAGTGTTACGGCTATGGTGTAGTCAGAGAGCATTGAACTATGGAAAGACAGAATTGCGAAGGAGAGGAAAATTTAGCTGGTGCCATTCACCTGCAAAAAGAGATCATTGATCCCAAGCGAATGGATGATCTGATGTAAACCGATAGGACGGTACATCGGCTAGGGAAATGGTACAGTGGGAAAAACTCCAATGAATGTTGGTTATTACCCAATCCAATGGATGATGCTACAACCGCGTCATTTGATTCGACTTGGTTGTTGCTAACCAATACGAATGGAATTTCCGGTGGAAATCTTATGCTTAGAGGAATAGTATTGCCGTGTGGCGAAAATGTTAGCTAAACTCAATTATGCATTATCTGCATAGAATAATGAGTTTAGCTATGCGTCCTTGGGGAAAACATTATTTCAGGTGAAATAATATGGGGTATGGATAGGTATGACACGCTGAAAGCGGTCGAAATTATGTATAGTATTGTGGGTTGGTTCTCCATGTAATATAGAGAAACCCCACAACTCCATTTCCACTCTTGGAAGGTTTTGGGGTACATAACGAGAATAATATCAATTGTTAATGTACAATGACGCAGCCAGAAGTATTTGAATTGATGTCAGATTGGGGTTAAAAGTGTTTTTTTAAATATGTTTTCAGTTTTATTATTTTTATGTATTCCTTATTTGGAGTTTTTTAAGAAACAAGGATATAGTTGGCTGCTTTTTTCAGTTATGTCCCTTTTCTCCTATTTTTCTTTTAATTACTAGGAGTAGCAAGAAAAAAACACGAATTAAGAAAAAAGAATACTGAAAACTTTTTAACGTAACAAATTTTCTTTTTTTATACATATTTCCTGTACTACTTCTCCAACCTATTCTTCAAAACTTTGAGCAAACTCTATATTTTAGTGAAGTGATTGGCTCCTATCACAGATGCCCAGATCGTGCGGAATAGATACTATTACCTCTCTATGACGAATCGTGTACGAAACCCGAGAATCGCAAGTCTATTCTTTTAGGAAAGGTGAACCCATGACTCAGAGATAGTACCTTAAGATGTTAGAGCTGTTTTTGAATAGTTGCAAATTGTAGCGCTTCGGAGACACTCGCTTCATTATATTGATACTTTACTTATGGATTTACGATCCAACATGGGACTACGTCCAACATATTGATACACTACATACGGATTCACGATCCAAAGAGAGGACTACGTCCAAAAAGGTCATTGATGACACAGAGGGATTCACGATCCAAAAAAGGACTACGTCCAAGAAGTTCATCGATGACACCAGGGATTTACGATCCAACCAAAATTAAACATTAAACGCACAAGTCACACAACAACTAAATAGTAATTAATTCAACCATAGTGACCTCAACCAATGGGTTATCACAAATACAGATCACATCGTTGCCGCGGCTGATGTGGCAAATATCGCCTCTCAGGCAACCAATCCACAACATGTCGGAGAATATCAACAATAAACAACGACTGCCTTATCTCAAGCTGCAACGTTAGCAATCAATGGCCAACTGGGCCTTCGGTCACACACACACACTAACACTGATCACTGAGTACGAATTATTTGAAAACAATAACTCAATATCTTTTATAACCTAATCAATTAATAGAATCAATATATAGTATAACAATATAATTAATTTTGCCACCCTACCTCTGCACCGTACCGGTTCATGAGCAACACGAGCTTTGAAGCCGCTGTTCTCAACCACGACAAACCACGACGCTGAAAGGCCTCACGTTGACAACACCAAAGGGAAGGACAATCACTGGTGCATCGTCGTCGGCCCGGCAAGATGTTGCAGTACAGCAAGAAAGCATACAAAGATTCAAATGTCACTCGAAAATGCCGTGATTCTAAACTACAAATTGATATCAGATGCACTGCTCGGCACAGTACCAATCAATGTTATGCCAAACTCACCGAACGGCCATATCACTGAAATTGCTACCAGCAACACACGTCGTCTATTCGATAATACATCATCAACGATGACATCAAACAGTCAATCTACATTGTCCACCAGTAATCGAATGCTCACAGCAACTTCGCGGGTTGGAACAATAGATATTACAGGGAGCAGTTGTATAAGCACAAATATATTCAGTCTAACGATTGCTGATAATAATAATATCTCACCAACTCGTTTGCGGCCTGTAACAAGAGAGATTTTTTTTTTTTTTTTTTTTATTAGACTTCTCTCGGGAGAGGCGAACCTATAGCGCCGAGTGGGCGCCCCGAGATGCCATCAAATAACTGTTGCAGTTCTTTTTGAACAGTTGCAGGTTGTAACGTTCCGGGAACACTCGTGTGGGAAGGGAGTTCCACAGCTTCCCCTCTCTGTAGATTAAGCGCCTAAGCTTATACATCCAAAATCCAACTATGAGGTTCCAACAGAAATGCTGCAGTAGCACTGAAGCTGCTAATTGCAACTGGAATGTTGTTGTTACTGTTCTGATTTGGATTGATTACTGTTTTTGGAAAGGAAAACAAACAGTTTCAGTACATGTTAATTATCTTACGAAGTTTTATACGGTGCTTTCAGCACCTGTTTTTTGACACTGTCAACTTTTAATTCGTTGGTAAAATAAAAGTCAAATTTGTATATTTTAAATGTCGTTTAATTTGGGTATCTTTCAATGAGTTCCATTTCTGTCCAGTGCGGCAGTAGTTTTGCTGTGTCCATGGCGACACAACCTTTGCAATCGATGCTGCATGGACAATGCTCGTGAATATATCAAAAATGGCATTAACGACAAATAATCCCACGAAAACATAAGAAGGTTGATTTTTGGGAGTTGAGAGGACATAACTTCCTGAGGTTTTGTGGAGTCGCTCGTTGGTTGAGTCGTTTGTAGTGCCTTCTCTTCAGTCTGGTATGTTGGGTAACCTAAAGTTTCACATAATGTACTTTGTAGTTCAGTGTACTTTTCTGTCACGAAGTAGTCTAACTTCTACGTAGCTTTTACTAGAAGATCATCATGTAACTGTTGAAATATCAGCCAGTATCCGTTAAGGAAATCAATACGTGTTTTAATATATTATTTGGTTTGACTTGCTTTGGCGACTTTGTTATAGTTGATCCGGCAGTTGTTGATCAGACCCATTGTGTTGTTTTGTATATTTCACAGCTCCTCCATGGCAAAATAAATTTTTTGTTTTTCTTTTCGGAATGAAAACTATGTTACTACCACGGCAAGTAAAACTAATAACGCGACTCCAGTGAGAGCACGGTTCACATAACCCTTTTAAATTGCCGTATTCTATCTGGATCGAAGGAACAAAAATGTCGAGTAATTGAACTTGTATTGAGTTAACTTAGTTAATGGTTTACTGAACCTTAATGCACAATCGATTCAATTCTTGACTTGAAACCGATGTCGACAAAAGACAAAAAACGACCGCAGTTTTCAAATTTCAACTCTTTTTTTTTTTAATTCTATATAATCGACGAGCTTAAAGATTAAAAGCTTATGCATGTAAGTAAACCACAAAAGTGAATAATTAATATGGTAAATTTGAATACTTGTGGTGATAAGATTATGATACGCTATCCTTTGTCCTCAAGAAATCTTTCTTCCATATCCCTATCTTTGTCGAATATTACCCAGATTCAATCGTCGCATCCAGGCTAACACAAATAACCCGGTAGTAATTTCCTTGTATACATTGTATACGCTCTAGTTTTCTGAGTTTTGGAACAAAGATTCCAGGCGGCGCGTTAACAATGTAATAGTAAAATATGTGATATTTAAGGGCACCTCTCAATGTGGCTTTGTTTTCACTCTCTTTGTTTGAATTTTATGATAGAGGAATTCAGGCGGTGTGAAAACAATTCATGCATGTGTTTGTACTCTAATTAATTACTTTCAGTGGAAAGGGACCCTATGACGCGACAGGCTGTAAAATGGCATTTTCAAATTCTCTTTCACAATTTATTTACAATCTTGTTCTCTGGTTGTAGATGGAGGCGAGCCAAACGGTGTAGCACAAACGTACATCGCGTTTTGTAAATCCACATATTGGGTTATCATTTACCTCTTATCTGTTTGGTTCTGGAAACCAAAACTTCGATAGTTTGTCAATAACTGTGATAAAGGTAGGGTAACCATAACAAAAAGTTAAACTGAGGCTACAAATGCTTTTATATTCCCTAAGTGCATTCAAGACGTAATACTGTCCGTGGGGTTTCTTGTTTCTCCGGCAGATCCTGGCGTTGTTGGTAACCCGTCGACGGATGTGGGGTGTGGGTTCGAAGAGTTGCCACAGCAATGAAATAATTCATGAAATATATTGACCATACAAAATTATAACAAAAATATTTATTAATTTAATGGTATCCGCATCACATGTCCATAGAAGTAAAGAGTAAATATATTACTATACTAGGCGAAAAAAGGAACGTTATAAAACCGAAGTAATAAAATGCTATACTTACATCAACTTTAATATCGGGGAAGAGAAATATTTTCCCAGGTGGATTTTCTGACGGTGAGTATCTATAAAATTCCAAATGTCCACGGTACCATTTAACCGAGTACAATGGGTCTCCTCCCAAATCGTAATTACAAAAAAGAATCACACTCTGGCCGCGACGTATCCATTCGGGCTCAATTGTAAGCGATACATTGTAGTACTTCAGGGCATCTGAAAAATAAAATAAAAGCAATAAAATGAAACTGTGAAATTCAACACTTGTTTCAAATAAACAATTCATCAAGGAGGTTTTTATGTGCGAAACTACATGACAAGTAACAACCAAAAATCCAACTTCGCCCAGTTAATCCTCGTGGAACTTTCATCTCTACTCCATTATCCTAGTACTCCTTTCTTTTTCACCTCGTTCAACTTAGCAGTGAAAAAAGTTCAAAACGAACGGCCACTTAATTGCAATGCATTTAGTTAATTCTTAGCTGTGTATATCCTTTAAAATGAAGGCTAAAGCTAAATGCCATCCTTATTCTCTTTCGCTTTCCTAACTTTTCCGTGCATAAGCCATGAGTTAATGGCTACTTTTTCCTCACTTCCTAAAGAGTCAAAATGCGAGAAAAAGGAACAGGACCTAGTATAAAAGAATAGCATGAAATATAACTCCTCCCCGCAAACACTAGGGATGATTTATTATGTGCGCCTTATTACAATACAGTGCGCAAATTTTTGCTTAATACAGTGGCAAAGGATAACCAGTGTCAATTCCTACTGCAACTGCAGCTCTTAACCGACGTGCTGTATGCTAACTAAATCAGTCTCTTAATCTCAATTCCAAACAGAGACGATTGTAGTACATTCTACAAGCGGATGACAATAATAAAGGATGAGGTGCTCTCGGGAGGGGGTAGCATAAAAAACGACACTCAACGAAAAAGGACGAAAAAAAAAAACTAAGTAAAACACTTTGAGAGGATGATATGATGGGATTTCATCAACGACTAGAGCCTCACTTCAAGCAGATTGCCAGCGGTTGATAAACTTTGTCGATGCATTCTCATTATTCCGTAGTTATTTATGATTGATGGTTTGTGGGGGGCCAACAAAGATGTCAAGATGATAAATACACACCAGCTAGTATTCACTTGGCCAGCAAAATGTGGGGGATGTTACGAAGTGCTTTGGAGTAGAACTAAGCATATAAACCTGTGTATGGATTATCCTCTATTATCATACAGGACACATGACGCAAGGGTGAGTTTTTTGTTGCTTCAGATAACCGAGACAGACTGCTTAACGAGACCTTCATTAGGATATATTACCATTTTTGATCCCAGGCATCAAAGTTTAACGTCATATATCATATTTTTTGAGTCCAATAACAGACACCCTTTGTTGAAAAGGAGATTATATAGTGACCTTCATGAACTAGTATATCTATTGGTGAAATGACTTATCCTTCAAATGAAATCAAATGCTAATAAAAACGGCTTAATTCGAGGTTCAGGTAATGTGGAGGATTTATTGATAAAGTTTTCGAACACAGTTGACTTTCATTGTGTTATTAAGTCCTTTCATTACTTGCTTTTTTGGTGTTGTTGTAAAGTGTTTCCACAAAGAAGAATTCGTGGTTTATTAATGCCCGCACACAACGTGGCCGGCTGTTCCAGCTAACTGAGGCAAACCTAAGACCGAGGGGGCTTTGATTAATAATGGCTTCAATGTTGAATTTGGATTATCCTGCAGGGCAAACGTAGAGCTGATATTTGGTTTTAAAATAATTAGGCCACCCAAAATACATGTCCTGTAAGGTTAAACGTGAGAACTGACACAAACCGCATTATCATAAAACTTTCACTACTTTTGAGTATGACTCTGTGTAAAACTATCTGATGAGCTTGTGCTATTGAGATGATTGACTAACTTGCTGTTCTTCTATACAATTCTGAATTCCGAAACCTAAAATTATTTTCATCAAATGTTGGTCTCGTAAGAGAATTCCGGTTGAACAGAAAGCGGACACAGACCTCAGCAGCTAAAAATCAAGCTTTTAAACTAAGGCTTTCCATTCCAATGCAGATCAACAAGAATAAATTTCATGAGATTCAGAAATCCTAACAAAGTATTGTTTCCTCCGCTCGTAGTGCTCTGGCATTTAGGTCAACTTCAATATCCCCTTTTGGTGCAAGTTAGTGTAAAAAAGAAAAACAAAATACAACAAAGTGAGTGAGAGCGTGAACAAAGATCGCAATGATAAAGCCTTCAACAAACTCTTTTCGAATATCCAATTGGTTCACGCTTTTCTGATCAAAGGCTATTAGCAACAGCTTCAATTCCTTTACCTTCTCTTTACTTGGTCATAAACCCAAAACAGAACTCCGATATCTTCGGGACAATGGCCAAACCGTTCGTAGAATGCTTGACGCAGGATCAATGGGAAAAAGTCCGATGGAAAAGCCGCGACGGAAATAGAAGAACAATTTTAAGCGTGACCCTCGAAGAAATTGGTGACGAAACATGAAGGGTAAGTGCACAGAACAGAGAACAGTAGCATAGTCGAGTTAGTGAGGTTATGAACCTATGATGAGGATAAATATTTTCTCGAACTTTTTTCGCCAATTAAAACCTGCACCCTTGCCTTTTAAAACCCCTATCTCACCAGTACAATCTGCAGTGGTGTATATGCATTTTTACCTGCGTACGGTTCATTGCATTCTCAGTAATTTTGTGGGGGTTCTTTAAAACATTCTCAAAGAACCACCCATTTCCTTAAATCAACCTACCTTTCATTCGCTTTCCCCTGAAAGTAAAACCCCAGCAAGCTTGCACATCATCAAATCATTTCGTTCATATGACATGAACCATACCAACCCAATCAGCTCAGCTTGTCAGCAATTATAATCGACAAACACACGCTGGTCAGCGTTCCCATGCAGCATTGGTTAAACCAAACAAATGCGGATCTCAGCGTATGACCCTCCATAATAGCGTTTCTATTTACAGAACACACAGAAACCTATTTCTTCCTTCGGCGATTTTCGCTATCGCTTATCTCAACGATGCTAGCAGCCCTAATGCTTGTTCCTTTGTTTGAACAAGTGCAAGATCGATCGATGTCCGATTTATAGCAAAGGGTATTGTACATGACCACCACGGCATAGAAAATTCCATCACGATGGCCGCTAGCGGATGTGGAGTGAAACGATCATCGTAGAGTCAAATTTTAACCGCCCAACTGCACGCACGTGTCGAAGCCGTGTAGTAGTGAGTGAGAAACAAGCACACGTACTGGGGACGTGCTTGCCAAGTACCAAATCCGCGACCTTAGATTAATCAAAAGAGAGGTGATTAAAAGAAAACCGAAAATGTGAACAATTATTATTAAGCAAATTACCGCGAATACTATAAATTTAATAAACAATATTATACATCTAATAAAAATGACGAAAACTAAAAAATCATTTAGTGTCTTCTTTCCCGTGCTGCGATTCCATAAGTGTTTGTTTCGTTGTACTATTGTTTTCCATGGGTGAGAGTGAACTCCGATGGTGTTTCTGTTGAATCAGCATCCATGTTGAAGCACTAGCAGAAACCGCCACAATTTCCTCTGCAAGAACGGAATCTACCGGAATACCAATTTTCGTCCAAAAAAAAAGTCGCCTCATAACTGTGGGCGGACTTCTCATATCTTTTACCCAGCACACCGTTTCTTGTTGTTAGAAAACTGTTCCCATTCAGTCGTGCCTGTGGGGGTTCCTTGAAGGTGCGCGAGCAACCGCCCACAATTCCAACCACCATTTCACACCAATTCCAACCCCGACCCCCTTTACCGCTCATCACATAATTTCATGCACGTAATGCATCACCAGAAAAAACCTGAAAACAATTCTCAACATACATTGGGAAACTTATCGACGCCCCTGTCAGCCAGCATACCCTGCCACACACGTGCGCAGCACATTTTTCTGACTTGTCTACAGTCACACCAACTTTTGTCCAACCGACAAAAGCAGTTCACGCATTTCCCGTCTAGCCGCCAGGAATCGACCCTTTTCACCGGCATCGATACCGTGCACAATCATCGTTGTGGAAGTATCTTATTTGCTTGAGACACAAGTTGCCCTAACGGCATGCAGACTATTTGCGCAGTTGCATGCACACCATTAAGATGCCCTTTGTCTCATTTCCTTGTTCTCGTTTTCGTGTGCCCATGACCTGGCAACATGAACAAGCGAAATAATCCCGCCAAGATCGGCAGAGAAATATCGGTCAAAGAGCGCGCACACCAGGCGTCGGAAATCAACCACCATCAGAGTCGGAGTCGAGCTTCACCATCATCAGCGAGTGCGGGCGAGTCGGGTCAAGTAAATAATTAGTTTGTGTTACCAAAGTGAATTCAGTGTTCATTCGCCTTAAGTTTGTATCAACTATTTTATGTTCACAATTTTAACAGAAAAGACTAAAGAATTAACCTGGTTTACTAAATTGAATTCAGTGTTAATTCGCCTTAAGTTTGTGCCAACTATTTTATGTTTACAATTTTATTGAATGAATTCAATGTCATGCGTAACCTGGTTTACCAAAATGAAATTCAACGTTCAGTTACACTGGTTGTGCAAAAATCTTGTATGCAAATAAAATTTTAAAACGAAGATCGAGTTTTAATTTCTTTCCCTTGCGCGAAATGAGACGAACAGCTACTGAAAAAGTGAATAGACCTCATTCCGTCCGAGGGGTGGTAAAGTCCAGTGATCAACTACCAACACCATACCAATCCTTCACCGGTGGAAATTTGTTGAACCAGTTCCGTGTTGGCACTCCCACAAACATATAACCCCACATGCCCAATAAAACGAAAGTGCCTTCCGCAAATGTCTAGTCAATAGTTTTACTCTCCTTGTTATCCAACGTAACACACAAAAATTACCGCATCCATCGTGACCGCCCCATTTCATTTTTTTATTTTTACAACATTTTTTTTATTTTCGTAATTTCTAAATTACATGCTGGACAAAAAATGCTTAAATTCTAGCTTAATTACCTTATATTACAACTTACTGGTCCTACGCAGACGCTCTAAGCTAAACATTACATGACTATTGTATAATTTGCCTTTCGGCGACAGAACTTTGTTTGTGGATGTACTTATGACTATTTGAATGACAAAGAAAAATTAGGAAAACTTTGTGTCAAATTTTTTTTTCTAACTTCATTTAAAAGAACCTAACTTAAATCTTATACTACCCTAATTCTAGAGAAGCTAAGTCTGTGTAAGCTGGCTGATGATACTGTTACTCTACCGACATTGGTATCCAAGTCTTTATTTGCCATTCAACCACCAGAACTGTTGATGCTGTTTAATATGATCGTCCCGGTCTCTGTGGGAGATAGCCCTACTGAAGCGCAAGAGCTCTTCTTCGGTGCGCGTTATTTCTCGGTCGTAGCACAATCGCCCGTCTACGAATGATCTACTTACATGATAAATCAGCGGAAATCCGGATCTATCCTGTATAAGCCCTTTCATGTCCAAATCAAGGAACGTCTCTGGTGGAACAAAACCATTGCCACGCACGCTCTCATAGTACAGGGTATTTGGATAATAAGCCCCGAAAATTAGGTCATTGGACGAGCTTATTGCTCTCGCAATGCGCCCTCTGATTAATTTAATCATAAAATTATCCGCCGTATTTATGTCTGCTTCATTATATAAAGTCTCATTTGAATAATACTAAATAATTACAGTCCGATTCCGGTGTCCGATATAATCTGAGACAAGTTCTGAGACACTTCCTTTCGAACACCCCAATCTTTTCCATCAAATTTGGACCTATGTTAAACCATACTGGACATTAGCGTCATGTAGCATATGGCTTTTACCCTACTGTCAAGTAGCTACTGTGAAATAGCCTCCTTGTCATAGCAAACGTTTTCCCCGCTTTGGCCAAAGCAGCCTCTACATGGTTCTTGGTTTCCAATTTATCTCTATGCGGTCCCACGATAACTAGTGTTGGGTAAACCGGGTGTGCTGCCGGTACCCAGCAATATTTAATTTAGTGGTTACCGTAATTAGGTACTTACCTCCGGGCCGAATGAATAGATATCTTTGGTTTATTGATATTATTTTATTTAACGCTTGGTGGCTTGTGATTTACTACTTGGTCAGTCGCTAACTGGCGATTACGGACTGGCTGCCGGTTATTGACTGCCCCGTAACCAAGATGAGTCGCCCCTTTTATATTGTGGCCGATCGAGAATTGCACACAATTATATATTTGTTAAATGAGCACAAACCCGATCTTTGTGCTAATAAATAGGTTGGTAGTTAAGTCAATGTGCGACAGATTAGGTTTAGACTTAGTCTGTTGCACATGCGATCCTCTGGGAGGGGAATGTATGTAGGATGGAAAAGGTAAGTATGGATAAAGGTAAGTATGGATAAAGGTAAGTATGGATAAAGGTAAGTATGGATAAAGGTAAGTATGGATAAAGGTAAGTATGGATAAAGGTAAGTATGGATAAATGGAAGTGGGTATTCGGGATAGGTGGTAGGTAAAGGCGCTGTGATTTCGAATCACAACATCCCTCCCCCTTCAGAAAGGAAAATGAATCTAGAAGAGATTAATTTTCTATAGTGGGGGAACATTTAGGGGTGTTGGGGGTAGTGATTTAGGATCGCTACGCTCCTCCCCCCTTGTGAAAAGGACATTAATCTTGCTGAGGTTAATTTTCTGAAACGCATGTAATCACGAAGGGTGGCTGCTTCTTGATTTCGGTTCAGTTTATATAATTATGTTTTTTGGTAGCTTAATTGTTTAAGGTTGACAATAGGTATATATATCATTCAATTTACGTAATTTTAGGTGCTTAAGTTTTTAATTTTAACAATAGGTGTATATATATTACAATTTTCATAATTTTTGATTAGATTTAGCATCCTAGAGAATGACAGTAGTGAGGAAGAGGAAGCCAATAGTGTGGACACTAGATGGGCATCGATCAGAGAAACAATCAAACAAACAACCCAAGAGGTATTAGGATTTAAGAAAACAACATGATCGAAGAACGTAAACGCCTCAGAATGATCCACTAAGAAGCATATGATGAAGTCAACGCAGTAAGATACGTGACAATTCGGAAAGAAACAACTAGACTTTTTAAACGCAAAAAACGCGAATGGGAGAAGACTCGGATCGAAAAAAATCATAGAAAATGCCAGAGCAAAGAACACTAGAGGTATGTATGTCGGCATAAATCCAATTAAAAATGGCTACCGATGGAGAGCCAAAATAATCCGAGACACAAACGGCTGTCTGGTGACAGAAACAAAAAATATCGTGACAAAATGGAAGCAGTACTTTGAAAACCTACTCAATGTGTGCACCCATCAACCACAAATAAACGCACCAGACGTACATACAGCCGAGCCCCAGATCCCAGAGCCCTTTTTCGACGAAGTTGTAGACGCGATAAATCGACTGAAAAACAACAAGGCTCCCGGAGTCGATTGCATACCGGCAGAGCTTGTGAAGCATGGAGGAGGGGCAACCGCTCGAAAGATCCACCAACTGATTAAAATAATATGGGACAAGGAAGTCATTCCGGAAGAATGGAACTCATTTTCAAAAAAGGCGACAGATCTGACTGCGAATATTACAGAGGAATATCATTGCTCCCAACCACATACAAAATACTAACAAATGTCATACTGGCGAGAATCACACCGTATGCAGAAGAAATACTGGGAGACCACCAATGCGGATTCCGTCGGAACCGGCCAACAAGCGACCACATGTTCACAATAAGGCAACTGCTGGAAAAGAAGTGGGAATACGGAGAGACGGTTCACCAACTGTTCGTGGACTTCAAAAAAGCCTACGACTCTGTCGCAAGACAAAGACTCTACCATATTGTGGTTGAGCTGGGTATCCCGCCCTTATTCAAATTTGCATGAACGAAAACAAAGGGCGAGTTAGAATAGAAAACCACCTTTCAGAACCAACCACCAGAGAAAGTACCACTCCCTGTTGCAAGCCATTCTTGATAGTATACGTTTTATTAGAGGTCACATTACCACTTTTGACCACGAACCTCCTGTCTTTTAACATATCGTAAAGTACAATAGTAAAGGCCGATATATGCCAGGTCCGACTAGTTTGTAATATAACCCTTCGATCCAGACGGTATCAAAGGCCTTTTCCAAGTCGATCAGACAGGCACCTGTGCATTGGGTCCTACATTTATTCCATTGTATGCCGGAGACCAGTTTAGCTGCGGCGTGTGTGGTTTCATTACCCGCCTTAAAGCCAAACTGGTTATTCGGAATAATGTTTTTGTCGTCTACCCATTTTAGTAGAGCTTTGTTAGTAGTCTTTTGAAATACTTTACTGATGCTTGGGAGTAAACTTATCGAACGCATGTTCATTGGGTTTGTACAGTATTTGCCCTTTTTTGGGATGGGCTGTATGGTAGCTGTTTTCCAACGCGCGGAAAAGTCTGTATTATTCAACTCGTTGTTAAACAGGGCTGTGTATATATCTATTGCCATTGGGGGCAGGTTCTTCTATGCGATGCTAGTTACTCCATTTATTCCCACTGACTTTTTGCTTCTTAATGAGTCGAAGATACTCTGGATTCCTCCTCTCGAAATTAAAAGGCTATTAGCCCCACCATTGGCATCAATGTCAATTGACAGATTATCGCCACTGAATTTGGTAAAACCTGGATTCTCCGATTGCCAAAATGAAAGTTCATTTCGAAGGTGCCGGTGATTCAGTAGAACTCTGTCCTCCAAGTCGTGATTTCGGTGAATACTTTCATTCACCTTGTACTTTTCCTGAAAGCCAGCTCCCACAGCGTCCACCTTTTCCAAAGGATCTTCGGTCACGAAGAGCTCACTATTGAGGATAGCGTTTTCGGTATCTATACCAATGCTGGTTAGCAGCTGCTTGTTTACGTCAGTACGTGGAATTTGGAGACACTGAATCTCGTTTTCATTATTTCTCCTGAATATTTTATTTATTTGTGGGAACATATTCGGGTTATTTGGCGCAAGGCTAATAACCTTGCCCGTAAAAATAAATTTTTAGGGAAAATTTAACAAGCCTCGACCATTGCTAAATAAAGCCAAGACCGGATCCCGGTTGTAGCGCCGATGATGTGATGATGATGATTCGGGTTATTAGTTTTTATAGTTCGAATTCTGTTGTTCCAATACAAATTTGTTGCTAATCTATGGTTAGCTTTAAGTAATTGTTGGAGGTTTTGTAATTGGGATTTCAGTCATATTATCTCCTGGTCTTGTCTGTCTGTAAACTGTCTGTGTAATTGTTTTAGTTTCGATAGCAGTCTGCTCTTTTTCTTGCGGAGTGCGTTTATTGTTGTGTTTCTGTACATGCTTATGTGATCCGTAGCTGTTGTTTTGGGATTTGTCCATTGTTCGTTTTAGGGTTTCGTCCATTTGTTGGATGTATTTGTCGATTTCGTCATTTGTCAGGTTTCTGTTTACTCGCAGATAAAGTCGTTCGAACGAAGTTCTCTTGTTAATAATCTGGTGAACCGCGGCTATCGCATTGCCCCGTAGTTGTAGGGTTGCGGGATCACGAATTCCTCCAATATGATGCTGATCTAACCACCCAGCCAACTGATTTCCTCCGGCATAAGCTATATATAATTTCCCCAGTGTTTATGCTTGGCGTTCATATCTCCCCCTAGGATAAAGTTAGTTTTTGTCCAGGTGCAATTGTAGAGACCGAAAGGCTGTCTCGAGGTCTACTATAAAGAGGTTATGTAGGTGCTCTTCAGGTGCATAGACCGCAATCGCATACAAACCCCCTCCTTGCTGAAGGAGTATGCGTACGATACAGGCTTCCAGCACCCAGAACCTGCGCACTTCTCCACTATACATTACTTTACGATTGATTCCTTTTCTAATAAAGATTGCGACACCCCTTCCTTGAGAGGAGTTAGGTCGGTATCTTCGTATAATATCGTAGCTTTTATGCCCTATCTTGTGGCTCTGGTTTAACTCTGTTTCCCCGGCCAGAAGTACATCAGCGTTTTTTTTTTGCAACAGTTTGAAAAGACTGGCTCTTCTCTCAGTTCTTATTAGTGAATTTACATTCACGACAAGAGCTTTTGATTGATGTTTTGGTTAGAGGGTTTATATAGACTTTTTATTTAGACAGGACAAGTGCGAGTAGATCTCGTTTATTTGACTTTGCAGCTGTGTCATCTGTGTTTTGCGGATTGAGCAGGACTGTGAACATGTCTGCTTGCAATGTTGTTTTAGTCTGTGTGGGGGTATTTGTGACTACCAGTGTTGTAGCCTGATTTGGTGTTCTCCCGCCCGACGCAACTTGTGCGTACGACCGCTGCCAAGTTACGGGCATTGTTGTTGTACGAGTTGGCTCTGTTTTTTTTTTTTGCCGAGTCACACTTCGCGACATTATTTCTCGGAATTTAGGACATCCTCGATAATTAGTGGGATGTCCCTCATTCCGGCACACTGCACACTTTAGAGGGGCTTTGTCTTCTACCCTTTTTTCCACAGAGGGCATTCTACGCATTTTACGCAACGGTGCTGCATATCACAGTTCGCCGCCGCGTGACCAAAACTTTGGCAGCGGACACATTGCAAGAAGTCTCTGCCTTTTTTTAATTTGTTCCATGTGACAATTTGATGATCCAAGACTGTAATGTTTCCTAGAGCACCAATTTTACTACCGGGTGTTAATTGAACTAAGAAGAAGGATGTTTCTGGCAACGCCTACCCTCTCCTAACACTCACCCTTTTGGTGGCATCCCCCACTATTAACTGGATTCACCTGTACCTGTAAAAGTGCATTAGATACAAGATGCATACACCGGCGAAGCTTGGAATCCAGATACCACGTCTGAAAAAAATCTATGACGGCACAAAGAAAATAATGTGCTACTCAAAACAGAGAACGATTCCATGGTAACGAAGCAATAGGGTATACAAAATATCTTTCCTATCGTTGACCATAAATGAACACTTATATTATATTATATCGAATCAATTGACGAATCAACCTAGGTCTCAGTTAGGATAGGGATATCAGGTTTCGTTGTATGCAAATATTAGTGGACGTGTTTACATTCGTATTGGTGAAACCGATGCCACTGATGTTACAAAATGCCGATATCGGTCGAACGTCGACAGAGTTTCAAGAACGAACCCGACTACTCGATGACGAATTCTTAAAGTTCTGTTATTTAACAAAATATTTGCGTGGTGTTCCCCCTGACATAGTCCCACCGGAGATCCAAATGGAAAATTGGTTCACCTGCGGAATGCTGTATCTCAGAAGGCACTATGGCGTTGCCTCCAAACCCCACGGTACACTTACCTAAAAACCCCCATTACCTGATCCCAAGACGCATAAGTTTTCGCCAATGCAATCGCTATAGGCACCTGAAAATGCTTCACGCATTAAAGAGATCAAATCTATGACCTTTAAGTCCCTGTAAAGAAAACTTACCTTTCATGCATTCTCTTTGCATACCAATTCTCTGTAAGATTTCTTTATTAGCTTATCAGGAATTCCAAACCAATTTCGGCATCTACGTTGCCAGACAAATTCCTCTAGACGAATTCCTGTAAACAAATGATTCGGTTTACATACAATGTAACCTTCACGACAGGGATCATAAATATTGCGCCGTCTATTTTCCCAGCCACGATGTGTGTACAAAAACTATTTACGCATGCATCGGCTGGCGACCCCTTTAGCCAGCGACAATAGTCCAACGCAGATGGTAAAAATTACATCTGCCGACCACGCTGGTCGTGCGACTCGCGCAGTCCGTAGCGCTGCGGACGCAATATTCCCCTGAGTCGTGTGTGTGTGTACCAAACTAAAATTTGTAAAGGTCAAGCAATAGTATAACAAGTTAAGTGAAATAGAAGAACCTTTTATCACTCGTTAAATAAATAAACCTTTTCTAATAAATAAGAAGTGCGTGCCAATTATTTACTTCTTGTGGGCCGTGTGTTTCAGAAAATATTTCCTCTTCCTGTTGTAGACGTTGCATCCTCACCATCGGTTTGTGTTTTTCTGGCTTACCTTCCCGCGGCTGAACAATACGATCGACGATGGGGATGGAAGTGAACCAAGTGTCCGTGTTGGCACAATACTTCCACCCCACAGCACCATCGTGACTTATCTCCATGTCAGTCCGGGCTGTCAGCCATACATCCGAAACATATTCGAAAATTTCTCCCAACGATATCCCGGAAATTACAGCGTGACGGGGTGGTATCATATCATTGTCCTACCTGTCGACATTTTCACTTTAAGCGGAACGAACTTAATCCCCAACATTCATAACCAGGAACTGTTCGTTCACCATCTTCTACTCTACTGACTTTTCCCACTGCTCATTGGATTGCTCATCTCTGTCCTTAACAGCCTGGAGTCGTCACTTGTTGCTTTCCTTGCCTCCTTCCAGCTGGACTTTGTAACTGCCAAAGTCACTCTTCCTCGGAAGTCAATCTTTGTCATGTGCTTCCATATCTTGCTATCCCAGCCTATTGAAATTTACGAGCTATCTCTTAATGCTGTCGACCATATAATAGAGCTGAGTAATTGCGAGGACGATATCATCGTCTTCGGAGATTTTAGTCTTACACAACTAAATTGGGCTTTATCTGGCGATTATTCGCACTTCACCTCCCACCCCACCTCGGCCAAGGAATGTCTCTTCATTGATCGACTAGATGATTTTTGTATCTGTCAAATCAGCAACGTTCGAAACCTTCTGAGAAGGCAGCTTGACCTCATCTTTACAACAGACCCTATCAATACATCTGTATCACCCAGCCCCCTCGTCCTTACATCTACAGACCATCACCTAAGTCGTGACCATCTTCCGAGTTCACTCGGCACCATCCATCCTCTCTCCCAATCACTACGCCTATGATTTCCGTAGAGCTAATTTTCGCCTCATCAACGACTACCTAGGCCGCTTTTCATTCAACTACGATCACCCATCCGTTGAAGATGCCATTGTGGGGAAGAGTATGTACCGGCATGGGTACTTGGTTCACTGCTTCCACCATCAGAAATACCGCCGAATACAAAACACGATCACCGGAAACAATGACAGAACATGGGAACACCCAGGGAGGCTGCGGCACGGCAAAAGAAACACAAGGTTCGTGTACGAACGTAAACACGCACTTTCCACTCAATACTACGTGACATATTTTGCAATTTGGTATATTACCTTAACCGATAACTCACAACAATTCTGTTTACTAAATATGTACTTCCGTGCGCGCAACCGACTCACTCGACTCGAATTCCATCCATCGTTTGCACACCGTACCGGCGCCGGTACGGTGGATGGCAGGCGACCCGACCGCCTTGTTGGTTGAATTACGACTCATCGATAATCATCTCGTGCAGAGATCACTCGCTAATCATAATCATGGTGGTATGTGTGGCGACAAAAAAGTTGAAGATTGTCTGTCAATTGGAAAATGCTGGGAATACGATTATAGTTTGCCGTATCGCCAGATGCCTGCCACAGGACAGCGTTTCTTTGTTTGCACTTAGTGCATTGGTGAGGCATTAGTCTCAACGCAGATGGTGCTAATTACATGTATCTGCGTTGGACTGTTCATCGCTGGCTAAAAGGGGTCGCCAGCCGATGTGTGTGTAGATAGTTTTTGTACACACATCGTGGCTGGGAAAATAGACGCCGCAATCTTTATAAACCCTGTCATGAAGGTTACATTGTATGTAAACCGAATCATTTGTTCACAGGAATTCGTCTAGGGGAATTTGTCTGGCAACGTAGATGCCGAAATTGGTTTGGAATTCCTGATAGGCTAATAAAGAAATCTTACAGAGAATTGGTATGCAAAGACAATGCATGAAAGGTAAGATTTCTTTACAGGGACTTAAAGATCATAGATTTGATCTCATTCATGTGTGAAGCATTTTCAGGTGCCTAATGCGATTACATTGCCGAAAACTTATGCGTCTTGGGATGAGGTAATGGGGGTTTTTAGGTAAGTGTACCGTGGGGTTTGGCGGCACCGCCACACCATCACCCACTCATATACCGAAATATTTTACTCTATTTCCCTGTTCGTTCCCTACTCTAGACAGTACAACCATAAACTTCACCCCCCGCCCAACAAACGGAATAAGTTATGGGTCGTCTCCTCTCGGATCGAACTATACCTGACTATTCCAACTTTCTTGGCTGTTACCTCCAATTCGCAGAACTTTTCAACAACCGTTATCGCGACTATCTTACCAAAACTCAGACTAATCTCCAAACTAACCCCAAAACCTTCTTCCAGTTCGTCAATCATAAACGAAGATCCGATCGTTACCCCATATCGCTTACTCACATACCTCATCTGATCCTGTTAATATTGCTAATTTCTTCGCCACTCATCTCAAACAGTCATTCACTAATGATTCCTTTGCTCCCCATCGGTCATACTTCAACTAACCACCTAACTTTTCCCTTGAGCTCCTTCTGCACAACTCCTTTGATCCGACCTTAATTGAATGCAAGCTACTGCAACTCAAAGACGAGTTTACACCTGGCCCTGATGGTAATCCGGCAATCCTCCTCAAGAAATGCTCATCCATTCTCTCTGTTCCCCTATCCCTGATCTTTAATCTCTCACTCTCTCAAGGCGTATTCTCCCACATTTGGAAAACCTCCTTCATCACCCCCACCCACAAGGTGGGTCCCAAACACGATGTCGCGAACTACCGCCTCATCTCCAAACTGTTCCACTTGCCCAAGATTCTCGAAAGCATTTAATACGAAGCTCTTAATTTTCGTTGCAAATGTTTTATTGTAGTAATGCAATATGGTTTTTTCAATGGCCAATCAACTAGAACCAATCTCGCTGAGTTCACTTCCTTTACACTCTCAGCACTAGATCACGGTACCAAAGTTGATATGGTCTCGACAGAGCTGAGTAAAACATTCGACAAAATCTCCCACAATGGAATCCCCTTCAAATTATCCACCCTCGGCTTCGAACCTGGATTGCTGAAATGGATTTCTTCCTATCTAAAGGATAGACTTTATTCCGTTCGACTCAGGTCCATAATACTCGTACCCAACCCCTTTCTTGCCGCATCTGGGGTCCCTCAAGAAAGTCACTTCGTCCACTCTATATTTATACTGGCCACTAATGACATCGATAACGTCATTAAGAAATCCGGCTTATCTCTATACGCTGATGATACCACGTTATACAAGAACATCGAATCATCACTTGATTCTGCACTGCTGCAATCTGACTTTGACAACTCCTCTACTTGCTGTGACAAAAATTGCTTTGTACTTAACATCGCCAAATGCCAATAAATAACCTTTTACCGTAACTGTATTCACTCATCTTCACGTTCGTATAGCCTTCATAACCAACCCCTGGGCCTTGTCCAATGTATTCGAGATCTTGGGATCCTATGCGACAGGGAACTTAACTTCCTCTCTCACATAGATGAGACGATCCGGAAAGTCAATTCTGCCCTCGGATTGGTAAACCGTTACTCGATCCCTTTACCTTATCCTCGTCCTAGCCAGTTATGGTCTCCTTATCACAAGATCCATATCTGTAGAATCGAAAGTATTCAACGTCGCTTCCTTCGGTTCGCTCTCCGAAGGCTAGGATGGGAAAACTCCTTAATCCTTCACCCGTACATTAACCGCCTCGAATTAATCAACCTCAGAACCCCTGAGGAGCGCAGGGTCGTGGCTGACATAATATTTATTCTTCGGTTCCACTCCGGCTCGGTCGACTGCGCCTACCTTCTTAACGTAATACCTCAAACCCTCGAAATACGCGTAATCCCCGCCTTCTCCACATTCCCCCGCACCGGACCTTATATAGTCTGAACGAACCACTTTCGTGGATGCTGAGAAATGTTAACTCCAATTCCACCTTGTTCGACTTCGACCTCTCTACCCATACTCTCAAGCACCGCCTCCTAAACCATTCTCACCACAAACCTTAAGCGGCGTTTCTACACTCTACTATAAACTGCCCCCACCTCTCGTCCCCCCACCCGCTTTCCTTATTTCTCCTGGTTCCTTAGGTTAATTCTAGTTAAGATAGTTCTTAAGCTCTCTAGTTTGTAACTTATAAATACTTTAGATGTAGGCAATTATGTTGCTTGACTTAAGCCAATAAATGGGGTGGTAGCACCACTAAACTATCTCACCTTGGGACCGACTTACCACCTAAACCAACTTTTTCTCGAACCAGTCCATCAGCCAAGCTCCGAAAGATGGCCAGGGATTTCTCCCGACCATTTCACAAAGCCTATATCTTGATGGGGTTATTTTTCACCGGGCGGCGGGGCGTTGGGACCTCGCCTATCACTCGGCCTTTAGTCGTCTGTTAAGACAGGCCGCCCTAGGTGTGTGTATATTCTATGGCCGTACTCACAGAGCAGTTAAGGCGTTCGACCCTCATTCCATCAATATATTCGTTCTTGCGCCTCTCTTGGCTTAGAAACATCACACACACCCGTCAGATTTTCCATCAGTTGTGCTGCTTGCTATGCCTCGACATTGTGGCACTTTTAGATACACCATGAAGTTTTGGCGGATGTTTTGTCTGTCTATAACCGATGATGTTGTCTGTCTATATCCGAACACTGTTTGCCGCAGCGGACAAATACACAAACGGAGCGAAAACGGTGGCAAATGAAACGACGAAATATTTTTGGTGTCGCGAAAATTGAGATGCGTCGGACACGTAGCGCGAATGGGCGATGATAGGACCGTGCATAGAATTCTTGACGGTAAGCTAACGGGAAAGAGACCGACAGGATGGCCGCGACGGAGATGGGAGGACAATGTTAGATTGGACCTCGAGGAGATCGGATCGGATGGTCGAACGTGGAAGGACAGCGCACAGGACAGGGAACAATGGCGGAGCCGAGTCGGTGAGGTTATGAACTTCCGGGTTCCTACAGGCCAATAAATAATTAAAAAAAAAAATGCTGTTTTATTTAAATTGGTCTTTCAGAGTGTTACAATAATCCACAGGTTTAAATTAAACTTTTGATGCTTTCAATGTCTTTTCTTTAATTCTTCGTTTTACATTTTAAAACAGTAGAAAGAGGATGGTGAATTAAAATCGCACACGTTTGAATCCATGTAAGTGTCACCACGGGAATACCGTGTCAACCTCCGTATTGACTGTCAGCACTTGATTTAGTTGTTTCAGAGAACACTGTAATTAACCGCGAGCAAAATTACGATATCCTTACTGAGGATCACTGGCCTGTGCGCGTTGAAGGGCTGTGTGTGAACGCCGAATATGTGCGTTTATGGTGTTTGCCTTTGGTGGCAATTCAACGAAGGTATTCGGGTTAACTCGCGTACTTGGAAAAATCAAAACTTCTGGTCGAGCAGACTCTTTCCCATGTGTTCGCGTCGCGCAGATCAACCCTCGTTGAATTCTCTATGTAGACTGTCCTACTTCGCTGGGGATGAATCTATTCACCCCGTAGTTTTCTTTTCCCTTTCGCTCGTGGTGACTTTCCCTTTTCGCTTTCCCTGGGTGTTGACTTTCTCTCAGTCGAGATTCTCTCCACCAGGGAAGATCGGGCTCACACATACAGACGCGGAGGCTGCCGCCCGTGAGTCCACCAGAATTTTCACACTTCTGTTGCATTGATTATGCAAACAATCGAATGTGTGGTTTACATTAGTCGATCGTGGGATCGTGTTTACTTTGCCCTATGGGAACAGTGTTTTCGTTTATTGTTCTTGCCCCGCAATGGCCTTTGTTTAGGCTAAGTACATTGCAGCACGGACAAAGGTTTTGTCGACGGATTGGTTTTCCGGCAATTCACTTATCGCCGGGGATGTGATGTTTGTCGATATCTGTCGCAGCCAACCGTTGGTGTTTATCCAGTTGATGGATCGATACACAATTTATGTGCTGGGTCATGTCCTTCGATCGCCGTGCAGGCGTAGGAAAATTGTTCGGAACTTGTGGCCCATGCATCTGTGGATACGTGGAGTTGTTGACTCCCGGATGAATGTCACCTTTCGCCAGATGAGCAGGTGGTCTTCGGGGACACGTGTCTGTGGGCGCGTGGAATTTGGCTATAGGTGAGTATGTTCCTTGGTGGAACGACGACATCTCGACCTGTAGTGCTTTGTGCGGTTCTTATAACCGCCACAAAGTCATCAAGCATAGTGGTTTCTCATGCCCCACGCTTTGCATTTGGGCTTCTGTGACTCGGATTGTGGTTTCTTTTAATTGGAATATGATTGCGAAGTGGTCGCTATGCGGGTAGATGTCGGACACTCTTCCCTCGAGGTTTGTTGACAGTGACCTTCTGGCAAAAGTGAGGTCAATTATCGACGAGCCTTATTATCCCTGTTTAGAAGGACTAAATTTAGGGCCGCAAAACAACTCAGAAGGACGTTTCCCCTTCTATTCGTCTGTTTGTTCTTCCATGCGCAATCCTATGTAGTAAATAAAATCGCCAGCAACATCTGGGTGATTTGTGTGGGTGAAGGTATGGATGCCGCACGGGCAAGGATTCACTCTCATCCCCAACGATAATCAGCCGTGAATTGTTCTCGAGAATAGTAAAATTAAACGCAAAAATGAATCACCAGCAATATGTTTTTTTTTTGAAATTCGTTTATTGTTCACTGTTTGCCTTTTACTATATTGTAGGATTAATTGGTCCTTTTACAAAAAACTATTTGACACCTTTTGTGTTTTTGAAATTCGTTTATTGTGCACTGTTTGTCTTTTACTATATTGCAGGATTAATTGGTCTTTTTACCAAACTATTGGACACCCATTGTACGTACTTAATGTTATTTTGCATCAAAGGGACTATTGCTCATGGGTGTTGGGTACCGCCCTGTGTGTTTGGATACTGTCAATTTAGGATCCTTAAACTCATCCTATTTCGCAGGGCTTACGGCTAGATTTACGCGGAAGAAAACAACTAAACTTCTCCGAGTCGGAAAGGTACGGCACTCGCAACGCGCTTGACGTTGCTCGAACTCGATGCAAACTGATGCGCACTTTGGTGTAAAAAAAAAAGGACCCGACCCCAATGTGTGAGCACTCCTCAGCGGCTTGACAATCGACTGACTAAAAGAGAGGCACCTCGCGTGCTGCGACGCGGCGGGGCCGGCCGCGATGACAGTGGGACGACGCTGGGCCGCCTGTGCCCACAGCGGTGGTTGTGAAGCGACTGTGTGAATGAATGCAAGAATCTATTCAGGGTGTCGTGGCAGTGGCGTCATCGCTAAGTGAACGCACTGTCACTTACGAGGAACACGAAGAAGGGTTGCTATGCGTACATAGAAAAGTTAGTTCCAGGGAATTTCCACCGTACAGACTGAATTAAGCAATTATGGGCATGAGTCGTCGGTTAGACAAAGGAACATGGGTCTCTGTCGTTGCGATGGTTGTTTCGTGGAAATGCAACGCATCGTGCTGGTGACTTACCAGTAAGGAGAATTGGTATCATTTCAGATGGTTTAGGTAGGATGGGAGCCGAAATGGTTTTGAGGGAAACTAATGCTGCTTGGTTGCAAGCGTTAAATATAGTTTAAGTAGGAAATTACCCGAAGTGGTTTTTGGGAAAACTGCATGCGGTTTGATGTAGACGAGGGTATAATATTTTTCTGTGCACCACCGTGCTTCCGGTTTCCCGGGAAGAGTGGGCTACCGTGGTTGTCCTTCATGGATGTGTCGAACTCGTGTATATTTGTTTTTCCGAACAAAATACCGAAGGTGTTACCGCACGATTATATTGAGCCACTAGCGACGTAAGTGTCTTTACACACGCGAGAAAAACATTCTTTGCTAAAAGTCAATTGGAACAGACATTTAAAATTTAAACACAATTGTTGCTTTGGCAAAAAGGACATTTAATTCTTGGATTTAATGGATGTACAAACAACATTTGAGGAGCTCTTCTCCCTCCGTACGTTACTTACTAACTCTCCTGCTCGACAACAGTCAAGTCACTTTTTCAACTCCGTGAATTCAAATCATCTTCTCACTTCGAGAATTCAAATCCTCATTTCTTTATCTTCCTTCGAAGGTCAAAACGCATCGCCACTTATTGTTTGATCCTTTATTGGGGTTTTTGTTTGTTTTAGCCATCTGGCTAATGCAAACAAGAATTTTCGTGCATTTCAAATGGGTAGCACAAGATCCGTGGAAATTGGTTGTTAGTTTAGGATCTGCGAATCCGTGTCTATTAGCAAATCATAAAACATCTGGTATGCGTTTGGATGTTTATGATTGCAAGAATTGTGTGCCGGCGTATCGTATTGTTTGATTTTAGGAAATAGAATCGAGCAAATGCATTGAATTGAATAAATGAATTTGAATTCAATAAATGAGAATTTGAACGTTTATTTCGATTTGGTTTGACATTGAATTCAATGTTATGTTGGGGATATTAAATGGATTTTGTTATAGGTAGGATTTGTGTATATGTGGGAGGAAAATGTAATGTGGGAGAAAAATGTAATGTGGGAGAAAAATGGTAGGGCTTCTTGGAGCACTACAAGGGAGATGATTTAAAATGTATTCTGTTGCACGATTTGGGGTATATGTGCTGTTGCAGATTGGGAAATGAATTCTTTGCAAGTTTGGGAATGTATGCTATTGCGGATTGGAGAATGGATGCAGTTGCAGGTTGGAAAGTGTATTCTTTGCAAGTTTGGGAATGTGTGCTGTACCTGGTATCGTATACTTCTTGTATTTTTGCCCGGAGAAAACCTATATGAGCAGCGGTGTATATTTCTTCCATTTCTTCGAAGACGTCCCCACAATAAGCCAGATTGCTGCTTCACATGTAGCGTCTTGGCTCTATCGGAATGTACCAGAGAAGCCATGGTGATGGTTTAGTGTCTTTTACACATCTCCAACATAAAGAACACAATTGTTTTTTTTTTTGTTTTTTTGTTTTTGATAACTCGTTTTAAAACATAAAACATAAAAACCATATATATTTTTACATTGGGGAGCACAAATCCATTCTTTTTTGACTAGATGATGTGATATATAACTCGAAAATATCTCATTCAGGGTTATTCTCGTTGGAAAAGTGACTTCCACACTAAGAAGAATAATTCCCTGACAGTTTTTCTCGTTGCACGATAAATGTTCATGTCAATTTGAAATATTACGAAAAAACTGCCCAAATTAAATCAATTGTGTTCAACATACCTTGCTGGTCGAATATAGTTACCACCATATAACGCAAACGAAACTCTCTATAGACATCTATCGAATATTAATTGATTCAGGTCAGCTGCCAAAAACCGAAATCATGGAAGTCACATTCAAGTGATTAGGATTTCACACTCTAATTCATCTATTGGAACTTTCGGACGTAATGAAACCGCATTAACTCCTTACGACATATGTCAAAATAAAGCCCACTAACGTCCGACCAGCAAATCCAACAATCTACCATTAATTACTTCTAACGATAAACGTAGTCAACGTGTGTGCCAATGAAGCAAAACTTTCCGAAGCACTTATCCTGTCGGGAGTTTGTTCAAATGTTCTACATAAGTCGCACTACCTCCACCAGTCTCTGGTAGATGTAATCGTCGTTTAAATCTTGATTCCTTCGTGTATTCTCTTTCATTGGCAGCCGGGGAAACATTTATTAGCAAATTGAGGCGACAAAGAACGTAAACGCTGGTCACACTGGACATTGTCGCCATGGGAGATACAAATAACACAAGAAAAAATCTGTCTTATACTCGTATATTATAAGAAAAAGAAACATATCTACAGCACTCGAGATATTTTATCCTGTCAATGTCTTCGCTAGGAATGTACCCACCTAACAATTTCGTTAAATCGATGCCACCTACGATATCAAAGGTACGATTTGTTTCGCCGATTCTTTGGTACAAGAAGTAGCTAATGGAATCGGTTTTCAAACCTCCTTGAACAATTTATTAGCCGCTTATTTCGGTATGAAACTAGTATAGACCGCTAAGTACGACATGTTATTCAGCTGTGCTCTTTCCTCCGTATCCCAGGTAGACAACACACAATAGGCGAACAACATTCCAACACACAAAGGTACAAAGGCGACTTTAAATGCCAAAACAAATCAAATAACTAACAATTGGACCGCCGGCAGTGGAAAGGTTGGGTTTGAAAAAGGAAAAACAAGAAGCTCAAATGAAACCGAAAAAGTTCGATGATTTTCAAAGAAACGCCGTAAGGGAATTGATTGGATTCCCCAAGAGAATCGAATTTCATTGAACTTATTTAATTTTTTGTTCTTTTTGTTTTTATTTTCTGAGAAGTCCTATTGAATCGAGCAACACTCGATCCAACGTATTCATTGTTGAGACGTCCTTTCACCCGCAGACCCACCGCATCGTCATATCTGTCCCATACTATCATTCACTTTTACATCCTTGTTGGCATGGTAGTGGGTATCGAAAAGAAAATACGACCATCTCGACATACATTCAATGCTCTCCGGACATCTCTATCGATATCTAGGCGATATGAAAGAGCATCGCCTCAATTTCAAGGGTCACCCATTCAACAGTGTTGTGTTGCTCCCGATTTCGTATGTGCTCCCTGGCTATTGAACGTGTCTCGGGAATGCTTTCAAAAGAAACCGGAAACTCCTTAGTTAAAACTGCAAGCGCAACGATAAGATGGGAATGGGGTGGGAAATGCGGCTTCTTGACCACTGACAGTCAGTCTCATTGATTGCAAGAAGGACAATAGACGCGGGAAGTGGATTCACAAGTGCAAACAAATGTATACACACCCTCAACTACAAGAACACTTAGAACAAAGGATGCTCGGTGTTAGTGCCATGGTGTCGCCCTCGTTTGTAGATATATTACGGAATTGGCTAACCGTAAGTTGATTGGTGGAATTTAATGGCCAACAAGGGATTCTCTCGACCATTGAAATAAGAAGGAACTTGATTGTCTGGAAGATGCATTGGCTACCCGCCTCACGAGGGGTAAATATAAGCGAACGTGTGTCTATATATGAAAAGTTAATTAAATCAACATCAAAATATATCTCAACCGGCCACAAGAGTCCACATATCGAATGGTTCAATATTTCCGGATCCTTTCAAACCTTTCCAGTCCTTTTATAAGAGGGACAACTTTATTGTTTGTTTGTTGTTTTTCCTTGTCCGCCCTTACAGAAATATATAATTGGGATTTTGGTAATTCCCTTCGACCTCCCCCCAACTCACTTGTTATTTGCCGGTTAAGGGTGGTTGACCATCGGCCAAGTAGTCAAAAGATACACCAATGGCCATTTTCGTTTGAATTAAACTTCATGGCGCTGAAGTAATTGAATTAAACGAGCGGAAGAGATTGATTTCGAACAGCAAGGACGCTGTATCAGAATACAGTTTGCAAGTTAAAACGAAATTCGTTCAAGCGGCAAGTCGGTCAATTGTTGAATTGAGGAGCCAATATCTCCGTTCATCCACAAGCAACGGCAGACGAATGAATAGAAAATAAAAGTCCCTAGTTGAAGTAGAAGGAAATATTTCTTTTAAAATAAGCGAATGTTAAATCTTAAGAAATACTGTCGAACATCCACCAGTCAGTCATCTCACGATGGAAGGTATGACATGTCAAAATAACCAAGAGTAGACAATTTATCCGATCATAAAACAAAGACACATCCCAACTAATATTCAGCACAGTTGCGTTTAAAACACATCACCGAATTAACAAATATTTATGGAGAAACGAACGATGTACAGAAAATGTCTGTTCGACAACCGTCTTTCAGGATTTATTGATTTCACAAAGCGTACGACTTATGTCCCTCTTTGTCATTCGTTTTGACTAACAAATATGCCAAATTGGAAAGCTCTTACCATAGTGCCTCACGAGGAAAGGATTAAATACTATATGCAACGGTGACGTGAATTTGGGTAACGTGATGATCAAGCAGCAACTATGGTTTGATTGTCATCACTGCCTTGAACTGAAGTAGAATTTGCCAACAAGCCAAGTAATAGAATATCATAAATCACGAAATCAGATTCAAGTTTCCCTACTTGCCATAATTTTAGACAGCAACCGGATACACGAACGGTTTTTAATCGAAGGAATGTAATTTCAATAAACTAAACGGATATTCATTAGTTTCGAAATATTTCGAATAGCGTCATACTGTTTTGGTCAAGAGAAGTGTGGTGTCCAGAGTTTCAAAATAAAACGCTTTATATGCATTTTTGGTTACCTTTGTTGTATTCCAGAATACTACCCTTATTAAATTTAACACTGAATCTCCTAACACATCCTTAAAAACTTCACTTAACATATATTACATTCTCACTTAATACATACCATTCATAAACATTCACAATATTACCAGTTACAGCACACTTAATAACCTGCACCTTTTTATTTATTCAAAACATAGTAACTTTGATTTTCGTCCAAATTAATTCAATGTGAAAAGTCACAGAGAAAAAATAGATATAGAAAAAAAATCAGTTTGAGATTGTAAGTTGAATAGTGAGTTTGGAAAGTTGAGTTAAGAACCCCTAAGTTGATATAAATATATTAAATATAGTGATAATATATGAGTTTTAATATCATCTAAAACCCTTTAAGAGCCGTTGAATTTAAAAAAGGGTTTTTCTTGTTAATGGCGCCTCAGCCAGTTGTAACTGGACTTTCACCAAAGGAAGGTCCGCCTGGGACGCGGATCATAATACGTGGAGAATTCTTAGGAACCAGAGCGAGTGATCTAATTGGTTTAACTATTTGCGGATGTGACTGCCTTCTATCAGCAGAGTGGAAAAGTTGTAATAAGATTGTTGTGCGTACAGGACCAGCAAAAGAAGAAAAGGAATAATAAAAGGTCCCCGCTCTTCCCTCAACCGAGGAAGCACGGCGGCGGACGTCAACACTGGTGGCAGCGGTGGGATGCCCAGATAACGGGATCCCGAAACAGAAAACAAAATTTAAAACAACACAAAAAAAATAATTTTTTTTGTAAGAAAAAAAAAATTTTTTTCAAGAAAAAACAAAGAAGAGAAAAGAAAGAACACAAGAGAAATAACCAAATAAAAAGAAGAAAAAAAATTTTTTCAAGAAGAAAAGAGAGAAAAAAAAACAGGAGAAATAACCAAACCAAAATAAGAAGAAAAAAAAAAACCCCCCGACATAAAACAACGAAAAAAAAAGTAAACATAAAACAACGAAAAACAAAGTAAACAACAATTTAAAACAACAAAAAAAAATTGATTATAAGAAGAAAAGAGAACACAAGAGAAATAACCAAATAAGAAGAAGAAAAAAAATTTTTCAAGAAGAAAAGAGAAAAAAAAAACAGGAGAAATAACCAAACCAAAATAAGAAGAAAAAATAAACCCCGACATAAAACAACGAAATAAAAAGAAAAAAAAAGGGAAGTAGCAAAGACCAGGATGAGCAATCAACTTTAGGACGTGAAGTCTGCCTGGCGGAAAAAGAAAAAAAAAATCTAAAAAAAAAAAAACCCACAAGGGAAACAACTAAGGAAAACTGAAGACAAAAAAAAAAAAACAGCAACACTCAAGACAATTATTAGAGTAAGAATTTTTTTTACTAGCGACTTTTTCTCTCTACTTTTTAGGAGTATTTTCTACTTGGAAGCTCTCTTTTTCACAAAAAAAAAAAAAAATTTTTTTTTTTGGATAGAAATTTCTATCTATATTTTGAAAATTCTCATTTCAGTATTTCGACGACCTTTCCGTTTTTTTTTCTTTTTCGTCGAAAATTTTCTTTTTAGCTTTGGATCCCAATTATCGTTCTTTTCATATATTTATATTGAATAACAAAAGGAAAGGCCAAATTTTTTATAACCATATTTTTAAGTTAACCATATTGTTAAGAATTGATAACAAATTTTCGCCATACAGTATTTTAAACTTTCACTATTACGAGTCCATATTACACGAGACAGGCGGCTAGGCAGGGGGAAGAACAATTCCACTATCAACAGATACTCAGTAAAACCCCTGAAATGGCTCTGTCTGTCGGAATTTCTGATGTTTTCAGAATCGTCCCCACCTTTGACGGGAAACCCTGCGACTTAGGTAAATTTATTTCTGTGGGAGACGTTTTATTTAGATCCATAAAGAAGGCAGACCCGGATATATACGAGACATTTTTAGATCTAGTCAAAAATAGACTAGAGGGTCATGCTTACGATCTGATTAGGTATAGCCAAATCGCAAAGTGGGAGGATTTAAAAGAAAAATTAGAATCGGAATATAAAGAGGAGCAATCTCGGTCGACGGCACACAATGAGTTGATTTCTCTGAAACAACGCTACAGAGAAACCGTCCGGGAATACGGCGATAGAGTCGCGAATGCTCTAAGGACTCTAAACTCTGCCACGTGTGAAATAACAGCAGACGCGGTGGTTAGGGAATATTTAATAGAAGAAAACATAAAATTGGCCGTACAAACATTTGAGGATGGACTAAACAACGAACAGCTAAAGATACTAGCTAAAGTCCATGGGGGAAACAATTTAAAACAGTCGATTGCACATGTAGTGTCACATGCGGCTCGAATGGACAACTCTCCCAGGTCATATCAATATAACGAAAAACCTACATGCAATCGTATAGTCTGCCAAACCTGTGGTAAGTCAGGGCATACACAGGACACATGTTATCGGAACATGCAATCCAACTATTTTCCGAATAGACAACCCATAAAAAGGGAATATAACATTTTTTGCAATTTCTGTGGACGGAATAATCACACAGAGAACGAGTGTAGATACAAGATATCTAGGAATGGAGCGCCTTCAACAAATTACCAACAAGGTACAACAACGCGTAACCCATTCCGAAACAATCCTACAAACTCTGAAAATCGTTTTGGTGAAAATTCTAGGACCACCAATAGACAAAACGATCGGCAAAATGTTCACTTTTCTCGGGTGCAAGATTCGGAAAACGAGGCCTGACGCCAACCAAAATTGATGGAAGACAGACCAAAGTTTTCTATTTACAGCATTAGATCTTTGGAAATAGATAACGACCATTTTAATGAAGCTCCTAGCCAAATTTACCCTGAGCCCACATACTCCTATAAACCTAGACATATAAACAAAGATAACCCTGTCCCTAATATAAAGACTCCGATTCATACTCCCATTCTGGAAAATAATTCAGCAACACAGACTGAAAATTCGAAATTTTCAGCAGTATTAAAGACTGAAATCGCTAATATCTCAGATATCCCTATTGACAACGCAGACACTTCTGCAACCAAGACTGAAAACTCAGCAGTATTAAAGACTGAAAAATCGGATCCTGCAGAAAATATACAAACAGAAATCCCTTATATTTCGGCTATCCCAATAGACAACCCAGACACTTCAGCAACAAAGACTGAAAATTCAGCAGTGTTAAAGACTGAAGATCTAAAAGTTGTCATTAAAATCGAAACCCAAGTCAGTTCAGCAGCTAATACTGATGAACAAAACTTTTCAGAAGCAAAGACTGAAGGATTGAATGTTTCTACAGCAGATATAACTGAAGAAATAGTTCAAACAGCAAATAGGACTGGGAACCAAGATGTTCTAACAGCTAATAAGTCTGAAGAACTATACGAATCAGTAAATGAGACTGAGAAACTAAACGATCCATCAGCAGTGAGTAAGACTGAAAAGGTAGACGTTCCGACAGCGGTTAAAGCTATGGACAATGACAACACTAAGCCGAAAACACTAAATATTTTAAACAACGAAAACAAACACAAACACTTACTCAAACACGATATAATAAATAATGAAAATAATAATTTATCTAAAATAGGTACGGAAAAGGAAAACCATATAAGTACATTACAAATTTTCTTTTTCAACGATAAACATTTATTCAAACACAAAATACAAAAAAATAAAAAGTTACACAGTCATTTAGGACATTTGAAATCATTTCTTAAGAAGATTTTTGGTATTATGCATTTCTATAGAATCATCATAGTAATAGGCCCAAAAAGGTTTTGGAAAATTTTCCATAAATTTAAGGAAAAGATAAACACATAACAAATGGCCTTTGTTTTATTATTCAATATATATGAAATAATCTAACAATTGTAGGAAATGACGAAAAAAAAAAAAAAAAAAATAATGAGGGGGACGAAAGAAAAAAAATTTTAGAGGTAATATGTATTGGAAATTTTGGAATTAATATATATTCGAACGGAAAAGGAAAGAAAGAAAATTTTATTGGTAATATACATATTAGAAATTTTGGAATTAATATATATACGGAAATGAGAATTTTGAAACAATAATATTAATATTATATAATTAATATAATAAGTAATAATGATTTTTGGATAAGAAAAGAAAAGGTTCCAAGGAGAAATATTTAAATTTAGTTAATATATAATGTAAATAGACTATTTTGGACTATTTTTCTAGTGTTAAGAACTTTTTGATTATTGGAAAAATTTAGTTAATATATAATGTAAATAGATTATTTTTCTAGTATTAAGAACTTTTTGATTATTGTAACCTTTGATGAAAGATTAATTTTGAAAACCATTGTAATGTAATTGAACGAAAATCCAAGTCTTTAATTAATCTTAAGCTAATATATAGTTACTAGAAAATTATTCTCTTCAAGGATAATTTTCTTTCTCGAAGAAGGGTGGGATGTTGTATTCCAGAATACTACCCTTATTAAATTTAACACTGAATCTCCTAACACATCCTTAAAAACTTCACTTAACATATATTACATTCTCACTTAATACATACCATTCATAAACATTCACAATATTACCAGTTACAGCACACTTAATAACCTGCACCTTTTTATTTATTCAAAACATAGTAACTTTGATTTTCGTCCAAATTAATTCAATGTGAAAAGTCACAGAGAAAAAATAGATATAGAAAAAAAATCAGTTTGAGATTGTAAGTTGAATAGTGAGTTTGGAAAGTTGAGTTAAGAACCCCTAAGTTGATATAAATATATTAAATATAGTGATAATATATGAGTTTTAATATCATCTAAAACCCTTTAAGAGCCGTTGAATTTAAAAAAGGGTTTTTCTTGTTAATGGCGCCTCAGCCAGTTGTAACTGGACTTTCACCAAAGGAAGGTCCGCCTGGGACGCGGATCATAATACGTGGAGAATTCTTAGGAACCAGAGCGAGTGATCTAATTGGTTTAACTATTTGCGGATGTGACTGCCTTCTATCAGCAGAGTGGAAAAGTTGTAATAAGATTGTTGTGCGTACAGGACCAGCAAAAGAAGAAAAGGAATAATAAAAGGTCCCCGCTCTTCCCTCAACCGAGGAAGCACGGCGGCGGACGTCAACACCTTCTTATTTCTTTTTTCTACTTAAGACCACACTCTGGGAAGTTCTGCCCAAAACCGAACTTCCATTAAACGTAATATTCCTTGAAAGAAAGGAAGATCGATCTTACAATTCACAAAAAAAAAAAAACGATAGCTGAAAAACCCAATGGTTAAGAATCCCCAGCACCTTAGAATAATTTTAGATCACAACTCCTTTGGAGTTTTGATGAACATATACTCGTTATTCTGCGGCGGCTCTATTTCATGTCACCTTAAGTTTTAGAATTGTTCCACTGAACGATACCGTTTTTGGAATTCGTCGGTTGAGCTGTCGCAAGCGAACTGCACAAATGACAAACAAGAGAAAAAACAACGAAAAAACTGGAGTTTCTTTCCCTCAAGAGCCTAACTTGGAAAATGCCTGCGAAATGGAAAACAAGATGATGAATAGTAAAGTTTTTGAAAACACTACAATACGAGGGCCGTTTGATAAGTCGGTGACCTTGGCAATAAAAGATATATCTTTCAGCAAATAAGCAGTTTATTTCTAAAAACGACCTGGTTTTAGCTCGATACATTCCATCTATCGTTTTACCAATTTTTTTATTCCTTCCAAATAATAGGGCTTCTCAATGCATTCAAAAGAGGCGTTGACCTCTTCAGTCAACCAAAATCTCTCACCGCGCAGACATTTCTTCGGGTTTGGAAACAGCAAATAGTCACAGAGGGCTAAATTTGGAGAATATGCTGGATGAAGTAACAGTTGGCAGCGCAATTTATGGATTTTGCTTGATTATGGTTAATCAGCACACGAAATTCACTTTTTTCCATTTTAGCTAAAATTCACGATGTTGTGTGCTTTCAATGGCTGTCAAACACAAACTAAATGAAAAGTCACTGATTTATCAAACCGCCCTCGTAGCACATTTTGTACTTTAGGGTGCAAACTTTATTTCATTAGGTTAACAACGAAATATTCGGTGATTTTAAAAAAAAACTCTCAGCGTCCTTTTTTCTTAATTCAAAAACAGTTTTCTATCTATCTGTTCATTGGTCCGTGAGAAGCCGAAAATTCGGTTTTGTTTATTCAAACTTTACCTATTCCCCTCGACCACTTTCCATCACTTCTCCGCTTTTATCTATTAAAAACCGGACACAGATTCTTCTCACAATAAAGTTCTTACTGTCTAGTTTGCTCCAATAAGAGAATGTTGCAGAGATCAGAGCAAATGATAATCTGATCAGATAATATTAACGCTAAGTGATGGGTGTTTTCGACATAACTGGTACAAACAATTCTAAGGAAATGAAGTGTATTGCGTTTATTTTAAGATCCTATGTAAGATCGTGTGGGTTGGCTGTTTTGGATCAAATATGCACCATTTTGTTATGTCATTTGCTATTTTAAACTTCATAACGCCTGTCTGATAGGGGTCCTGATCGCAGTGGGCGAAAAACTCCACTAAGCAAATTTCACAATAATCTCTTGAAAACAATTTTTTTCTCTACAAATTTCTTATCACTAATGAAGTTGTTCAATAGCAAACAAAATGGTTACCCCTATAGGGTCCCAGTTGTAATATGGATGTGTGGCCGTTCACTTCAAGTCCACACGAAGTTTAAGTTTGCTTTGAAGTTTAGTGAGGTCATCGACCCATTTATTGGCTTATTTCAAGCAATGTAACCATTATGAAGTACCCATTATACAAGAAAATCAACAAAATCAGAATTAACCAGTTCCCTAGTAGCATGGTGTTCCCAGCAAACATACACGATCAGGCACCTCCATTCTAAAAATAACACCTCAGATCAGGAATCGAAAACAAATCACCAGAGCTGTTTCGCCGTTTTTTTTTTTTTGCCGTAGGAAGGAAATCTTCAAAAGATACCTCTGGACCGATCCAGAGGCATGCCGGACCACCTCCCGCCAGGCACATATTCCCGTTGATCCCCGAGGAACTTTCTTTTAGATATTCCATCGCAGGGCGGACGGAGTTTTCCTGTTACTCCGCTCGTCGCGTCGCAACTGGTGCATCATGTCATATCACTTAGAATATCTTTACAACGGACCGTGCTTATTTGGATCATCCAACGATTCTAGTATCTGATTCAAACTCGTCCAGGTAAATGGATTTTGAACGTCTAGTGTCATAGCGGCGCAATATTTTGTCGTACCTCCTAGCCATTGTGCTCCAGCTATTGCATTGCGAGCGATGTCTCACACCACAGATAGTGCCTTACCGGTTGATCTACCTTTCAGGAACCCATACTCCCATCCAGAGAGCCCCGATGTTCCCTCAGTAAATTGTTCCAGGCGAGTGGCAATTACTCGCTCAAGCAGTTCCCCTGTTGTGCAGCATGCACAACAAGCGGTAGGACGACGGTGCGTCTAGATTCTTGACTCCTTTTGGTATAAGCCCATCGTTGAGGAAACTGTCCTGTTTGAAGGCAGGTCGTGAAGAAACTGTTGAAGACTTCTGGCTTTTTGTTAAAGTAGTCTTCAATATAGCGTTAGAAATACCATTCAGTCCCGAGGTCTTGCTTTTTTTTTAACAACCCTTACTGCCAAGAGCAACTCTTCGGTGGTCACGGGAGATATTTCTCTTTCAGTGATGTTCCATTTCTCTTGCGCTCTCAACACCTCATCACACTCCGGGAAGAGGACAGCAACGATTCTGATGTCACTTTTACTTTTTTGCATTTGACTATTGTTGTTGTGTAGTATTTTCATAACTATTCTGTAGGCGCTGCCCCATGGGTTGCTATTTAATTCATCCCTTAGGAAGCAGAACACGTCATATTTACTCTTGCGGATCACATTCCCCAACTCCTTCCGTTTGTTTACGAATTCCGCATGCAACTGTGAGTAGGTGTAACAGTTTCTTGCTCTTTGTTGCAAGCGTCGTAACCTGTTACACCCCGATCGCAAATAGATGATTTCTGGGTTCTGCCAAAACACTGGTTTGATAGCCCCTGTTTGTTGTCTTTGTCGTAGCATAGAAGAATCACATGCGGTAGTTAGCTACTTTACGATTTTTCCACCCTGCCTGTTCGCATCGGCCTCTGCGTCAAACTGTTCGAATTGGTCTTCCAGTACATAATCGAGAAATTCCGTATCGAGGTCCTTCTCTTTCCACCAATTTTTCTGGAATTTATTCGCCCATTTGCCAATGATGATTCCCCTGTGTGTTAGTATTTCGTACATCACGGGTTGGTGGTCACTATGGGTGTGGGTGGCCAAAACTCACCACCCCATAATTCTTGCCATATGGAGCTGGCAAATGTTATGTCGATTTTGGACCGGCTTCTCCCGTTTATGAAGGTGTCAGCAGCACAATCATTAAGTAACACTACATCTAGGACTGCGATGGCTTCGAGTAGTGCCTAGCCTCTATCATTGGGCAGGGTGCTGCGCTATTCTACCGCCGAAACATTGAGATCTCCAGAAACTATAAGAGGGCTTGTACCTTTAGCTTCTTGTGCTGCCGTCCAAAAAGCATTGGAAGTTTTCTAGTTCCCACCTTGGCAGAACGTAACAACAGTAGAAACGAATTCCTTTAATCTTAGCATAGGAGAATCCTCCCTGCCCCAGGCTATTTCTGCATTTTATGGGGGAATTTCCAGTTGTCCGGTTGTCCAGATGACCGGGGTTCCTTTGCTTTCTTCTACCCATGTAATTGTACGATTGCCATGCACCTTGTACTGCTCATTGATGATTACCAGAGTATTAAAGGCGACAATCTGTAACTTAGAAACATCCATGTGTACACACGGTTGTAGTCCGCCTTTGTTCTTAACTTTTCATGTCGTGAGTTCGAATCACATTCTTTGCTACTCCCCCACAAAACGCTATAGATGCATCAATATTTTCCATTCAATCTTTTATCAGCGCTGGCGAGTCAGTATAGACATGTGTGATCTGCCAATGACATGGTGTACCACAACACGTCTTCTTGCAGTGATCCCGAATCACTACTCTTCCTACAACCTTATAATTATAATCGAACCCGGCTTCTGTTAATGGTTTACCAAAGTTTTGTTGACGATTCACAGAAGCCTCACGCATTTTTCAAGTACAAATCTCGACGAGATTTTGTATAGAAGGGGGATTCATTTCAATTTCGAAGTTCAGTCTCCAATTGAGATCCAAAAGTGGTGGAGAGAAGATTAAACACAAAACACAACTTAAACAAAAAACGGAATTTAAACAGAAAAGAGAACTCTAATAGAAAATAAAACAGGTTGGAAAATAAATCAATGTTATTTTTTTTTAACTTGTTCTGAACATCGGTCCATACATCATCATCATCGGGCACTACAACCGGGAACCGGTCTTCGCCTTATTTAGCAAGTCCTGAGGCTTGTTAAATTTTCCATGATAATTTGTTTTTCCGGGCAAGGTCATTAGTCTTGCGCCAGAGGCTCCCCGACGGGGAATCGAACGCCGGTCTCCCGCGTGACAGGCGGGGATACTAACCACTATACTATCGAGGAGCACTAGCATTGGTCACTACTCTTCCCTCTAATTAGACGAAGCACAGTGGTAAACCGCATTGAGCAAATTTAGGAGCGGTCTATCGAAGAGACTCTCGCTCTTTTAAGGACAAGGGGACATGCTCCACAAGTATTGCTATACTCTCTTGACCAATTCCTGCCTCTTCTGTGGAACCGCTACCCTCAAACTGTCCAATATTGAAAGTAGAGGTCCGAATTTACTGTTTGGCCATATGGACGTAGCTCATAGCTGATAATTTCAAAAGCTGTTTGGCCACTATTTGAGTCACTTTACCAGACTTTCAGCACCATCGTTTCCGTACAACGTTATGGTATTGGGTCCTACCGCATTAAATGTCCGATTTGATAGTAAAACTTTAATAGCCAATATTATTTTTCCGTAAACTTTTATTTAATCAAAATAGAATCCGTTGGCATCTATGATATTCTTCCAACGTGATACAAGGTCAAATATTCCTTTTTTGTAGAAGCGCTGACTTTTTGAGGCAATCAACTTCACGGGCTTTTATGACCTCTGATCGGTTCCGGAAGACCTTCCGCCGGCAAAATGAATCCAGATTGCGGAAAAGATGGTAGTCCGTTGAGTAAATGTCAGGAGAGTATGGTGTGTGCAGAAGAATGCCAACTGCAAACGTTTTTGCACCGTTTTTGTGAGGTATGCGGTCTAGCATTGTCATGGAAAAGAATCGGGCCGTGCCCATTGACCAACGCAGACTGCTTTTCAGCCAATTTGGGATGCAATATGTCGATTTCCTCACGTTTCTCCTGATTGAAAAAATTAAAAGTGGATTGGTCCTTTCGATGTCCACCAAATTGTCACCATAACCTTCTATGAGTAACGATCGGGGTTGGGGGTGTGTTTTGGTTTTTCACCTGCATCCAACCACTCCCCAGGACTTTTACGGTAATCATACAGAATCCACTTTTCATCACAGGTGATTATCCGGTACAAAAACGGTTCAGTTTGGTTTCTTACTCTAAGCGATGCGCTGATTTTCAGGCGCCGTAGTCTTTGGGACTCGTTCAATTCATGGTGTACCCAATTATCGTTTCTTTACCTTTCCTATGAGAGAAAGGTGTCGACTTATTGTCATTGGAGACACTCTTTGTGCTGCTTTGTGCAATCTCCCGCACCGATTTCGTTGGGTCCGCATCCACCGTTGCTGTTAAAACATCGTCGTCAATTAACGTTTCCGGCTTTCCACTTGGTCGAGGCTGAAAGCTCCCGAACGGAACTTTCCAAACCAACATTGTATAGTGCGTTCGTTTACCGATACATCATCAAATGCGTCATTAATGTTTTTCATTGCCAATGACCCATTATGTCCCATTTTAAATTTATAAAGGAAGAGGGTTCGAACTGCTGACAGCATGGTAAATAATTCCTAGAAAAAAAAACTGTACTTGTAACGACTTGATTACTCTCACTATTGTAGGTTTGTGGTATAGCTCTTCCAATTCGTGGTTGTGGAGTTTCCTCTATTGTCCTGCCTCCTCGTCATATATATATTGCCGCCAAAGATACCCCTTAGGACTTTATTTTCGAATACGCGGAGTTTGTTTTCTTCCCGGTTTGTGAGAACCCATGTTTCGCACCGGACACGTGGCGCGAATGGGCAACGATAGGACCGTGCAAAGAATTCTTGACGGTAAGCCAACGGGAAAAAGACCGACAGGGCAGCCGCGACGGAGATGGGAGGACAATATTAGGTTAGACCTCGAGGAGGTCGGATTGGATGGTCGAACGTGGAAGGAGACTGCACGGGACAGGGAACAATGGCGGAGTCGAGTCGGTGAGGTCATGAACTTTCGGGTTCCTACAGGCCAATAAATAGTAAATAGTAGTAGTTGTAACGAACCCTAAAATTCTCAGACGTCAATCACATTTACCACTTTACTTTAGAAAGAAAGGAAAACTTTACTTTAAAAAGAAAGGAAAACTCACTCGAGAACTTCTTATTTCCGACTGAACGAAAATCGGACGTTTCATGAGATACAACCCAATATAAAATAAGAAAGCTAGAAAAAAGAAATAAAAAAATGTTGCAAATATGAAATAAAAATGGGAAGGCGTTGGATAAAATCTCTTACAAAATAACTGCTTTCAAACTGAGAGCTTAGGTTCCCCACCACATTTCATATTGTGGACTAAATTGTACTTAGAAAATCGCTTTAACCAACAACGATTCTGTGTTACTGACCACATCGTCGGTCAATTCGGAATGCGCCAAAATAACCATCTCGACCATTCAATCTCCATTTAATATTGATATTTTCGACGATGTCATTCACCTTCTCAACGTGACAAATTTTCAAAATTGCAAACAAACATGTAGACATCTAAAAGGGCGAATGCGGATCCGTTCATGTTATCCGGTAACAACCTGTCTTGATAACTCGTGGAATTGCTGCCAGGTAATTTTTTTTCACGTTCTAAGAGATCGATCGTATTCATTTACATAAACGACGATTCGGAGCTGACTCTTTTGGCCGGTTTGTGGGTTAATATAGAATGGTTCAATGGACCCACCTCGTCCCTTTAATCTTCATATAGGGTGAGCCATACATTTTTAGAATTGGCAACACTTGATTTCTTGAAAACCGTTAGAGACAGGGGCGTGCGAGTGGTGGGAAATTGTGCGTCGCTTCATGCAATTTTAGTCACGATGGAGTGCTTCACGGGACAACAGCGTGCTTTTTGTGTAAAAGTATTTTACAAAAACAACGATTCGTACGTTAATGTAAGATGCCCATTGAATTGAATACGGATTACGCCGTGTAAGTGACTGTCCAAGTGTTAATTTAATCAAAGCTTGGGTCAAGAAGTTCGAGCAAACGGGATCGACAACTAATATTAAACAAACAGGGCGGCCACGTTCAAGAAGAAGCGATGAGAACATTCGGGAGGTTGAAATGTCCGTAAAGAACGATCCAAAATCAGCATGTGTCAGCGAGTTTTCCAAAGTTTGCGTAATCGATTGCAGGAGTGCCAACGACGAAACGAGGCACATCTCGACGATGTCATTTAAAAAAAAAATTCAATAAACGTTCATTACGTTAAATAAATCATCAACAAAATAACATTTGTAGTTTTATGTCTATTCGTGTTTCAAATGTGCAAAAATGTATGGCCCACCATTTATTATACATTGATCAATTTACCCAAACGACATGAAAATATCTAAAACAAATAGATAATGGCGCATGGATGTTATTCGGTTGCAAGCTGTCTTAGATAACTTTTTAAGCTGATGTCAGACGAATGTGAATATATTACATATTCATGTAAACGTTCTCCCGTTATGGGTTACCATATATTTAATTCTCACAGTTGTAATTCCCTTTTTCTTTTTTTTTTGTTTCTCTCGGGAGAAGCGAACCTATAGCGCCGAGTGGGCGCCCCGAGATGAGTGTTGCAGTTCTTTGTGAACAGTTGGAGGTCGTAACGCTCCGGGAACACTCGCCTGAGAAGAGAGTTCCACAGCTTCCCCACTCTGTAACGGAACGAGTTCTGATGCAGGGATGTTCGCGCCGTCGGGAGATGAACCGCAAACTGGTGCGATCTGTCGGATTGTCTGGAGGAGTGCATATAAGCCGAATTGCTTGGAATAATACCACGAATCTCCGAAGAACAGTATCTGTAAAACAAACAGAGGTTGGATACGCGCCTTCGATGCGATAGCGGCTGTAGTCCCGTCGTCAGCGCCGAGTCCCCGATCAGGCGGATCGCTCGTCTCTGTACGCTCTCAAGTAGGTCGAGGGTATGTTTAGGAGCCGAGCTCCAAACATGGGAGCAATATTCGAGCGCAGGCCTAATTTGCGATTTATACAGGAGAAAACGTTGGACCGGAGTAAAATATTTCTTGCCTCTAAAAAGACAGCTCAGTTTTCCTGAGACTGACCTGGCGATGCTCGACAAGTGTTTATGCCACGATACATTCCCATAGACCGTGATGCCGAGCAATTTCATGCTTTCCCCAGATTCGAGGGCCTGGTCATTTATCATCAGCTGTGGAAGCGATGATACACTTTTATTTCTGAATGTTGTATACTGTGTCCTCCCTGCATTGAAGCTGAGGAGATTGGCCCTTCCCCACAGCAGGACCTTATCTAGATTCTGATTCAGAGAGTCAATCTGTCCACATCTCAACTGGTCCGAAGTAGATGCACAAATAGGCCGAACACTCGAAAAAAGGAAACAATCATACTATCATCCTCAAAACTGAACACTTTGTTATCCGTTGAGTCCAACAAATCATTTATGTGAAGTAAAACCTAGGTTGGTGCCAAAATAGACCCTTGGGACACCCCCGAATCAACAGCATACAGATCCAATGCGACCGCTCTTGACTCTACATGCCGCTCAATCGCGGATGTTCATGTATTGGTTATAGGTGTCAAAAGGTCTCCTGTGGACCGCCTGCCATGGAATATCTATTGACAATCATTCAGAAGTCCGTTGCACCCCAAAGACTTAATTAACTCAGTATTGATGCCTTTTTCCATCACCTTAGATAACATAGATCGGTGCAAGGCTAATACCCTTGTGGCGGTTCCGCCAAACCCCACGGTACGCTTTTCTTAAAAACCCCCTTACACCCATCTTCCCTTATAATTTCGCCAATGCAATCGCATTCGGCACACTAAAACGCTGCACGCATTTAAGAGATCAAACCCATGATCTTAAATTCCCTGTTAAGAAAACTTACCTTCATGCATCTCTTCGCATACAATTTTCTGTAAGAATTCTTCATGACCTTTTTAGGAATTCCATAACTCCCATTGTTTCCCGCCAATGCATTTGGGTTTGTCCCAAAAAAAAACATTTCCTTTTCCAAGGATATGTAATGCTTTCAAGCATTATCTGAAATTCCTAAAATTGTCCTTAATGTGCATATGCACCATAAATACCAAACATTCGGCACCCTTTGTCTGGGTTAAAATACTTTGTCGGTCAGCTTGTTTTTACAGCTGAAACACTAGCGATTCAATAGACAAACAACCATGCATTTCTTTCGTCGCCACCACGAATTGCTTGGCATACCTAAATGCAAGCAAGGGATACGTTTCGGCAATTAACCCAAGATACGATATACAATTTCCATTGTATAAAGTATCGTATCCCATTTTAGCATCTTTTTCCTTTTCCTAACGTCTATCATAGCGACGTTGCACAGATCATAAATCTCCTTTGTCTTTGCCGCCTGCCTGTTTCGTTGTTCCACTGCTGTCGAGCACGTGTAAATAACATCAATCTGTTCGATCGCGCACACACACCACCGCACCAAAAATATCGCATTTTCTTGGTGGCCACACCCTTAAGAGAACATTTTCTCTTTCCCCTCCATATCTCACCCTTAATTGAAGATAGAATTAAAGTCAGAGTTCTATCCTCGACAAGTTCTTTTCCATTTGCAGTTCAACATGTAACCGATCGTGAAGTGTTTTCGAAAACAATAACCAATAAATTAATAATAAACTGAATCAGTGTGTTATTCTTTCCTGTTTGATGTCGCGGAGTTTCGCTTTGTGTTCCCTCTCGGTGCGCCTGTTTTCCCCTCGGTGACATTTTGCTGTTTGTACTTTTGTCCTGTCGTTGTGTCCGGTGAACGGTTTACAGCGGAGCAGGAAGTGAACTGAGTGTCCGTGTTAGGCACAATACTTCCTCCCCACGCCCTTGTCTGGAAAAACAAATTATTATGGAACATTTAACAAGCCTCGGGACTTGCTAAATAAGGCCAAGACCGGATCCCGGTTGTAGTGCCGATGATGATGATGATGAGATAACATAGACAGTAATGCTCTCGGGCGGTAATTTTGTGGGTGACACTTTTTTCCCGTCTTTGTGATTGGCTGAACTTGAGCGATTTTCCAGCAGGGAGGAAAGGTCCTCCGTGTATAAGATAAACAGAAGAGTCTGCCATGAACCGGCGATAGTTCTGGAGGAATATTGCTGGTATTCCGTCCGCGGTTGCCTTCCTACAGTTCAGTTCACGTAGAATGCGTTGAATAGTATGCGGGCAAAATCTCACATTCCGCATGGAAGATCACAGGTGGCTCCAAAAGACCGGGATCAAGGTTTGAATTCGCGGAAAATTAATTCGCGAACACATCAGCTTTATCCTTGGAATTTGTGACTAACGTCCCGCTGTCTGTCACCAACGGGAGGGAAGGAGAGGAAGCGAAGTTACCGCTGACAGCTTTTGCCATTGATCAGAAGGAGCGCGAACCAGCCTGGCACTGAAGGAGTTTATGGATCACTCTGTCGTCGTGAGCTTTCTTCGCGGTATCAATCGCTTGGCTGCACGCCTCTCTTTAACAAAATTCGTTCTATTCACTTCGGTGGAATTGGAGCGACATTACTTAAAAGCTTTATTTTTTGCTGTAATCTACTCGCATTTTTTGTCAAACCACAGTTTATCAGCTGAACTTCGTTTGATGGAATGTGGAATGTAGATCTCCATCCCGAGAAGAATAATCTCGGTGGCAGACTCCGCTCAAGCGTAAACATCGGAATCTCCGAAGCACACCTTCGACCATGGAAAGGATGCGAAGAAATCTCGCAAATCGTTCCATACATGACGAAGCTGCCTAGGCCGGTTATTCGCTTGAAATGCAAGTGGTTGCGTGTTACAGTCCGGCGCCGTGCTTCCTCGGTTGAGAGAAGAGCGGGGACCTTTTATTATTTCTTTATTTAATATTCCTTCATCAATTCGCGTTGCAATTTTTATTCGCTCCGATTGTTTGAGCGGCATTTTATTGCCATTGATAATCCATTATCAAAGAAAGATCTTTTCTTTGTCTCTTCGATATATTTATTTTAAACTCTCAAACCCTTATAATTCAAACGTCTACTCCAAAACTCAAAACTAGAACTCTAACTCAATACTGATACTTCAATTGCTAACTCAAACTACTACTCGCTTTTATGAACTCACAACTCAAACTCCTACTTCAATTGCTAAACTCAAACTGTAACTTCTACTTCTACTCAAAACAAACTCAACTCTCAAACTGATAACTCATACTGATTTTACTATTAAAATAACTCATACTGATTTACTATTAAAATTATAATGTGAACAAAACAAATTTTCTCAAAGTATTCCTTTAATTTTGAACGAAAATCAAAGTGCTATCTTTTGAATGAAAAAAAGGTGCATGTTATGAAAAGGGGCATGTTATGAAATGTGCTGTAACAGGCTTGATATAAAATATTGTGAAAGTTTATTAATGTTATGTATTAAGTGAGAATAAGATATGAACAGAGGAAGTTTTAAAGGTGTGTTAGAAAAGTAATGAGATTGGTAAAAATCGAATAACGGTAGTATTCTGGAATACAACATGCGCAACAGATATCAAGCAGTGATCTGATGGTGCCGGTGGCGCCGAAACCTCCACGGTATAAATGCTCGGATGTCAAAAACAGATCCAGGGTGCTGTTTCCTGAATTTGACGATCTTAGGGTTCACATGTGACACATACCTTAGCTTCAGATCGAGCAAACATCGCAAAGCAAGTCAAATGCTTGGCTTTGTAAAACGTAGGCCTAATGAGATATTCCACTTCTTTTTTTTTTTTTTTTTTTTTTTTTTTTTTTATTAGACTTCTCTCGGGAGAGGCGAACCTATAGCGTCGAGTGGGCGCCCCGAGATGCCATCAAATAACTGTTGCAGTTCTTTTTGAAAAGTTGCAGGTTGTAACGCTCCGGGAACACTCGCGTGGGAAGGGAGTTCCACAGCTTCCCCGCTCTGTAACGGAACGAGTTCTGATACAGGGATGTTCGCGCTGTCGGGAGATGAACCACAAACGGGTGCGATCCGTCGGATTGTCTTGTGGAGCGCATATAGACCGAATTGCGTGGAACAATGCCAAGAATCTCCGAAGAACAGCATCCGTGATAATATCTGTAGAACAGACAGAGGTCGGCCACGCGCCTTCGATGTGATAGCGACTGTAGTCCCGACGTCAGCGCCGAGTCTAATTTGGGATTTATATAGGAGAAGAAGTTGGGCCGGAGTAAAATATTTCTTGGCTCTAAAAAGATAACTCAGTTTTCCTGAGGCTGGTCTGGCGATACCCGATACGTGTTTATGCCATGATACATTCCCACAGACCGTGACGCCGAGCAATCTCAAACTTTCCCCAGCCTCGAGGGCCCGGCCATTCATCATCAGCTGTGGAACCGATGATCCGGTTTTCTTTGTGAATGTTGGATACTGGGTTTTCGTTGCGTTGAAGTCGACAAGATTGGCCTTTCCCCACTGCAGGACTTTATCTAGATCCTGGTTCAGAGAGTCAATCTGTCTACATCTCAGCTGGTGCGACGTTGATGAACCAATCGGCCGATCACTCGAAAAGGAGGAAACAAGCGTACTATCATCCGCAAAACTGAACACTTTGTTATCCGTTGCCTCCAACAAATCATTTATGTGAAGCAAGAACAAGGTTGGAGCCAAAATAGAACCCTGGGGCACCCCCGAATTGACAGGATACAGATTCGAACACTCGCCGTCCACAACAACCCGGATCGATCGATTCTCGAGGAAGCTCCTCGTCCAGTCGCAAAGCTGTTGGGAAAGTCCATATGAACGAAGTTTGCTCAGCAATGCCCCATGCCAGACGCGCTCAAAAGCCTTGGAGATATCTAATGCGACCGCCCTTGACTCACCATGCCGTTCAATCGCAGATGTCCATATATCGGTTATAAGTGTCAAAAGGTCTCCTGTGGACCGCCTGCCACGGAATCCGTATTGACGGTCATTCAGAAGACCGTTGCACTCCAAATACTTAACCAACTCTGTATTGATGACTTTTTCCATTACCTTAGATAAAATAGACAGTAATGCTATCGGACGGTAATTTTGTGGGAGACACTTTTTTCCAGTCTTTGGGATTGGATGAACTCGAACGATTTTCCAGCAGGCAGGAAAGGTCCTCCGTGCATAAGATAAGCGGAAGAGTCGGCCAAGAACCGGCGATAGTTCTGGAGCACAGTTCTTAAGGACTATTGCTGGTATTCCGTCCGGGCCGGTTGCCTTCCTACAATCCAGTTCACGTAGAATGCACTGAATAGTGCGCGGACGAAATCTCACATCGCGCATGGAAGACTGTACCGGCGAGATCACGGGTGGCTGCAAAAGGCCGGGATCGAGGTTTGAATTCGCGGAAAATAAATTCGCGAACACATTAGCTTTATCCTTTGGATTCGTGACTAACGTCCCGCTGTCTGTCACCAACGGAGGGAAAGAGGAGGACGCAAAGTTGCTGCTGACAGCCTTTGCCATTGACCAGAAGGAGCGCGAACCAGTTGGGCACCGAAGGAGCTTATTGATCACCCTGTCGTTGTGAGCCTTCTTCGCGGTATCAATCGCCTGGTTGCACACGTTTCTGATCCTAACAAAATTCGTTCTGTTAGCATCGGTGGGATTGGAGCGCCATTGCTTAAAAGCTCTATTTTTTGCCGCTGTAATCAGCTCGCATTTTTTTCCAAACCAAGGTTTATCAGACGAACTTCGTTTGATGGAATGTGGAATATACATCTCCATCCCCAGAAGAATAATCTCTGACACCGACTCCGCGCAAGCGTTAACATGGGAGTTTCCGAAGCACATCTCGGACCATGGAAAGGATGCGAAGAAATCTCGCATATCGTCCCAGTTAGCGGCCCCATACTTCCATACATGGCGAAGCTGCCTAGGCGGGTTATTCGCTTGGTATGCAAGTGCTTGCGCGGCAGATACCAAGCAGTGATCTGAGTTTCCCAGTGGCGCAGAAACCTCTACGGTATAAATACTCGGTTCGGATGTCAAAAACAGATCCAGGGTGTTCGCATAATCGCCTCGGGCATCCGGTATTCGCGTTGGCTCCCCCACGAGTTGAGTCAAGTTGTGGCTTACAGCAAACATCTCCGCCAGCCTCCCAGCCTCGTCGGTTCTGTTAGAATGTAACAACCAGTCGGAATTGTGCACATTAAAATCGCCAAGGACCATAATTTCAGAAGCTGGCTGGTTGATCTGTATCCAGTCGACGGTATATGAAAGATGTTCGAAAAATGTCGCCGGTCGATCGTCATTCAGGGAGCGGTAAAGACAACAAAGAAATTTAACGGAATTCCTCAGTACGACCCTCAACCATATGATGTCCATATTATTGGGTTCCAACGCCTCCATCCTCTGGCAAGCCAGATCGGACCGTGCGCAGACGGAGACACCGCCCTTAAAGCGGAATCTCGAATGTAAGTCGTATCCTGAGCAACGAAGATAGGTCGAATCAGTTGACGAATCGACCTGGGTCTCAGTTAGGGCAAGGATATCAGGTTTCGTTGTTTGCAAATATTGGTGGACGGCGTTTACATTAGTATTGGTGAAACCGATGCCCCTGATGTTACAAAATGCCGTCACCAGTCGAGCGTGGGCCGAGCCTCGAGAGCTAGCCCGGTTATGCGATGACGAACCTCTCAAAGTTCCATTATTTATCATGATATCTGCATGATGTTCCCCCTGACATAGTCCCCCCCCGGAGATCCGAATGGGAGACTAGTTTACCTCCGGAATTCTTTCTTTCTTCGCTACTTTACGACGTTCGCTCAGGCATTTCTTGAATACGCGAGTCAAGTGTAGTCATCATATCACAATTTGTAGTTTTAGCACCCTTTTTAGGTGTATCCGATTGCTCCCTTAGAGCGGTTTAATATCACTACCACCATACGAAAAAAGACTATAACTAATTAGGATGCAATCCCTGATCATATGGTCTGGTTGTGCCGATATCTTATCCGTATATCTGTTGTATTCCAGAATACTACCCTTATTAAAATATTTAACACTGAATCTCCTTACACATCCTTAACTTCCTTCCTTCCCTTAACATATATTACATTCTCACTTAATACATAATGAATGGTATGTATTCACAATATTCCCAGTTACAGCACATTTAATAACCTGCACCTTTTTATTCATTCAAAATATAGTAACTTTGATTTTCGTCCAAATTTTATTCAAGTTAAAAGTCACAGAGACTTTGTTAAAAGTTGTTTTGTTCATGTTATAATTTCCAGTAAATTAGAACACAATGTTCTATAAGTAGAGAAAAATTCATTTGTAAAATCCGTTGAGTATCAGAAACAGTAGAGTTAAGTACTAGTTGAGATTAAAAAGTTGAGTTAGAAAGTTTTAAGAGTTAAGTTATCAAGTAGAAGTTTAGTTCAAATCAAGTAGCAATTGAGTTAAGTAATTAGTTCAGTTCAGTTTGAAGAGTAACACAAAGAAAAAAAAAAAAATAAATCTTGTAAAAATAAATACTTTGAATTATCCCTAATTTAATGAAATAAAAGCAATTTGTGAGCAGACAATAATAATAAAAGGTTCCCGCTCTTCCCTCATCCGAGGAAGCACGGCGCCGGACGTCAACATATCAATTTCCAACAGGTATAATTGGTCAGGCCTACTTCAAACTAGTTCGTTTAATCTCAGACCTCACCATCTATACAATTTCAAATGCAGGTGAGTATGGTCGCAAAAATTGGTTTCTTGTATATTGCGTAAATGCAACGCTTCAAGGGGACTATTCGACTTCCACCTTTAGAACTTTTTAGAAACATTCCCGCTCAACTACATCTAACAGTCAATCTCCAGGCTGCGAATTATTGTAAGCTAAAAGTAAAATTAAAATTATATCAATTTTAAAAAATATGTAAATAAACGAGGAAATAAATGAATAAATACACAAACAAATAAATAACTAAACAAATAAATAAGTAAATAAATAGTTAAACGAATAAACACGTACAAAATTAAATAAATAAGTATGCGAATAAATAAATAAATAACATAATCAATATACACATAAATAAATATACAAACAAATGAATAAATAGTTAATTAAATAGTTAAATAAATAAACATATAAATACATACTGTCAATCCAGCCGTTTGAGACTAACTGTTAGGTGAGTCAGAATCTGTTTCGCTTATCCTTAGATAGATTCAAATTTAAATAAACCTGTTATTATCTTCTTCGTACCGATCAGTGGAAAACGTTAAAAAAACGTTTATGCAAAAAAACTTCGAACCAAAAATTGTGCATGAAAGCATCCCCTTCTTAGATAAATTCTTGTTAGGGATATTTAGGTGACAAGTGTTTTAATGATATTTGCTCTGTCAACAAATAACACTGAGAAAATCCCTTCTCCATCAAAAGGATTCAAGTTAACTTTTGTGTAGTGATAAGCATGAAAAATCTTAAATTTCTGTGTAAATATTCTTTAGGGGCTAATAAATCATCTTCCAATGGCATTTTTGATGGATTTCAACCCCAATAAGAGACGTTGTTTGGTGTTCTATAACTGAGCCCTTTTATGGGATTTTCAAAATATCATCTCGAATATTTTGAATACACCCTTGGGAGCTTACATCTAAGACTGATGTGAAATTGTAGATTGGCGCCACCATAGACACATAAGTGACGGATATACTTTCTAAACTCTAAGTTCTCCCCGACATGTTAATCTGTCGTTTATTACATTACACACTGTGGATGTGTGCGTCTCCTTCTCCGTAAAGATGCGAAAGTTATTTTTGGCATAGCTCACGTAATCATGAAAAGAGCTGAAAGACTATCCTACCCTGTTATTCAACCACATAATTCCACCTCGAATTAACTTGATAGTTAGTCGTACAAAACAATACGTGAATAGCAAAAACGGCATCGGAAAATCAAACGAACTCAGTCATCCCATTAATTGGCAAATAATTGCTCATTCTAACAGTGCGCGCCTAACGAAACGTAACGAAACGCCGGATTAGTTGCGCAGTCAACGATTCGTATCCTGAAAAGCGCTGTTCCCAAAGGCAAAATATATACATACTAAACTTACAAATCCATCCAACAATTTATGACGTGTATGCACTGTCGTTGTGCAACTACAATAAACTTGTTTGCGATACACAAGCGGATTAGATCTCTACACTCTTGCCAAGCCTAAGGATAGAACGCGATTTGTTAGCATGGCCAACTTTGTACATTGGTGTTCTGACACTTCCCGAAACGTCTACTAAACTGACCAACGAACAGTAGCATCGTCAGTATGTGTACATATGTAATTCACGAACTTAGCACAATTGCATTCTATTCTGACCGGAGGACCGGCTTATCCTGTTTCGTTCACTACTCGCTTCAGTTGCACACCACGAAAACAAGTCTCACCTAATGAGGCTGAGAAATTTCTCTTGCCTCTCATAAAATAACCGGAAACAACGTGAAAAATAACACTGCTCGTAGTCCTTTCACAAGGCCCCATAACGATGTTGGGGCAGTTCCGGCACGGAGTAAAGTTTCACTGTGATTGTATCTGCGAAGTACAGCACAACAGTTACCTGTCGAGCACCGAGCTAATTATAGATTTGAACAGTAGCCGGCCCTAAGGACTCAGTTTCATTTGGTGCCCCTCACAATGGATTTGTATAGGCACCTACAGCATCATGGGAGCTTGAACTTAATCATCCCATAATCCTAATAGCATTTAATGCATTCCTGTCTGTTGGGCTCCAATCCCTCCACTTCTATCACAGGCAGCTTGTAAGCAAAGCAAGATAAATTATTTTAAATAAAATTTATTTGTTGTTGTGGCTGTGGTGAGGGTTTAACCCTCAGATTTTCAGATCAGTTTTGAGGAAAATTTTGAAATTAAAGCCACAACAGTGCTGGGTTGGGCAGGACCCCATCGGGAATGTTTATCTGCGGTCGTGTGCAAAATTAGCGAACGCCGTATCAGCATAAATCAACTTTTGTATAACTGGAATAATTTTGATAAATGTTACGATTTCAAAATCGAAAGGGTCCATGACAAGTGCCGCAATAAAGTTTCATGGAAAGCGTGTTGAATGTACTCTGTTGTGGGATGTACGCGTTCGTGTGAATCGGTTTGTAGTGCTAAATTACACACTCTCAGTATCATGAACGTGGGACATTTAAAGATCTCTTGGGTTGATTTAGAGGAGATCTACAACAACTTAATTCTTCATATTATTGTTTATATTACTTAAAAGTCGTCCACTTTGCTGAAGTTAGATGCAAATAAAATTCACCAACGTTTCCCTTGTAAAAAGATGTTTTATTCATTTCGCATTTTACCCACATTCTATTAAATATGTCCACCATTTATAAATCCTAACCTGTAAAAAGAAACTTCATATTAGGTATCTATTAGTTACTAGACATTAATTTACCCTTTTCCAAATTTACTTATTTAACTTGATGATACATCACATTTTCAGTCTGTCAATCCACTCTGTAAGACTGTGCTTATAGATTTAGGCGAAATAGTGAAGAATGTGATTTGAATCCAACGCTTTGAAAAAGTTAGAACCAAAGCATTACCATGGCCGCATGTACACGAGGTTGTATCAAGACGCTACTTAAGCAGTGTGAATCATAAATGCTTTGATGTACGTCACTGATGATTTTCGTTTTTTGATTTTCTTGTGCGCGGAGTTCTTTAATCGGTTACGTGTGTGCAATTTGTATAAATAGCCACAGTCTGCCTTACCGATGCTGCGATGTCTGAGATATATTTTTTATATAGGTATAGAACCTATAGCACTAAACAAGTGGGCTGTGATGCTATTAAATAACGGTTGGGGTTCTGTGGGGAAGGAAGTATGTTGCACCGGCGTACGGCGCTGATTCACTTCACCCCCCATCACTAATCGAAAGTTCCACCGCAGCAATAGTGTCCACCGAAGCCATACGACAAGAAAACAAAACTTCACAACACAGGAAACAACTTAAGTGAAACACAGGAGAATAAGATGAAACGCCGATCGTTTTGGTGGTTCACAAGTTCCTTTATTTGAATCATGGTTTTTTATTGTACACTAAAGATCGTTCCACTGGGTTATTTCTAATTAACTGTTATTTAGTTGGATGGTGATTCAATTGGTGTTTATTTTTCTACTTGAAAATTACACATTAAAGAATAACTTAAGTACTCGACTATTGTATGCTGTCGAATATAGTTCGTTACAATCTTAAACGGGTGTCCTTATTAATCTTTCACACGGAGCCACTTATTGACATGCTCTTCCTTAACAACATTAGGCGCGACTTCAAATATCAACCGGTAGATACGTTAAATAATACGTTAAATAATACGTTAAATAATACGTTAAATAATACGTTAAATTGAGTTGCACCGTTTCAAGGATTTACTTGTTTCGCGAGCGTCCAACTCCGACTCGTTAAAAAGGGAAATATTAGTGCGCCTCTCCGCAGCGCTACGGAGAGAGGGAGTGAACGCGACCGCGCTAGTCTGCTGATGAAAATGGACTCAACCATATTCAATCGTTTGGGGTGAAGATTGTTGGTAGTACACATGCATGTGTGTACATGGGTTCTTTCATGGGACATACCATGAGAACGAATCTAAACAAAGAAAGGGAAAATGTGCATCCATCAGAAGTGAATTCGGCTAACCAAACAAGCCGACTCTCATTGGATGCTAATTGGGTTTGTGCTTGCTTATACTGCCGCTGATGAGATGCAGATCCCGAAATATGAAAAGACATAGAGAACGTTTGGGTCTTTGTCTGAGATGTGCATTGCGGCTAAATAAATAGGCGGCAATGCAATGTGGAAATGTGCTAATGGGTTTTAGCTAGATTACCGTGAATTGGTGTTTATTGCATCGCTGCCATGCGTAAGTATACCATACCTATTTGTATTTGCTTATGCCGTAGGATTTAATTGGTGCCGTGGCGGTTCCTTAAAGCTTTCCCAAAGAACTATCCATTTCTTTAAATCAACCTGCTTTTTCCTCACTCCATAAACCACGAAACTTACCTGCATTCGAGCAGCTTAAGCAGTCTTTCAAATAGCTTTCACCTGAAAGTTAAACCTCATCAAGGCATGCATCACATTGAATTTTTCCGTTTCATATTATATGAACCATACCATATCTCCACTCGTCAGCAATTATAATAGATAAACACTCGCTGGCCAGCGTAATTGTTGACACAGCTGTAGCCGATGGTTTTGCTACGGTTCATAACCATTTATTGCCCCAATCCCGAGCTTCGCAACACTTTCGACCAATTTCCTTTATCGGTTATCTACCGAGCATGGGATTTGGGCCCGAATATGATTGACGTTAGACAATCATACCCTAGATCATGCCTAACGATGTTCCGGCCTGTTAAACAAACAAACACACAGTTGCATCACTGTGTTTATGCCACTTACCAACCGCTGTCCATGTTTCCCCTGGGTGAGACGTACGCTTGCACGTCTGCAAGTCAAATTCCACACCATCAAACCCATGTTCCATTTAATTAGAGCAAACAAAAGCCACCATAGCCTTGGTCAGAGGCGAGCAAACCTTGGGTTTGCTTATCGCCACAAAAAATCTATTGCCTGCAATGGCATAAGTCTGGGGTGATTATGTAAACAGCCGATGTTCCCATATAGCTTCGCCTAATTCACAAATAATGTGCATCGCATCGTTTGAACCTTGAAATATCATTTCTGTTTATTTAGGACACAGAAACCTATTTCTTCCTTCGGCGATCTTCGCTATCGCGTATCTCAATAATGCCTGCAATTCATTACACCAGCCCATGTTTATTCAGGTGCATTTTCGTCGTTGCCGATATACAGGCTGAAGGGCATCGTACTTGTCCTATACGGACACATATAGAATCCTCCCAGACCGATGTAATCCACCACCGTTGAATCTAAGGAATATGGATTGCATCGGCGAGTCAGATTTTTACCGCGCAACCGCACACACGTGCCCAGGTCATTGCGTCGTCGGAGTCGTGAGACTATGTCAAGTGATCTGTCCTCGAATAGATACAGCTTTTTCGAGATGTCAGTAATGCAATAGCTTTGTCTGGAGAAAATCTCGTTTGTTACCTGTTCTCGTGAAATGGGTGTTAAAGCGGTGTCTGGTATATCTTTATGTGCCTATTCGTGTTTGTTTTCTTTTTCGCTGTACAACGATTTGATATTTAAAAAAATTAATAATTTTCAAAGCTGTGGATCATGTCAAGTTAACAAAAGAGTTCTTATAATTTGGAATAAACAGTTATACAGCAACGTGTTACACCGTAAACAAAACAATAAATGAACATTCTACAGAACAACATCATCCGCGTTTTAATTTGTCGCCCTTCTGCAGTGTACAGTGTCCTGGAACTCGAGTGGGGAGTTCAGTGTTCTTCGGCTCAATTTCAATAACTATCTATAACGTGTTTTATTTTGTAAAAGAACGGTGGGTTATTTAGTGAACCAGCGCCGTACGCCGGCGCACCCTACTTAAAACCCCACAGTGCCAAGACACGCGATATGCGTGTATTTCTTTTGGTCCCTTGGGTGTAGGTCGCCAGCCAATGTGTATGTATGGTGATTTATGATACACTTGGTGAGGACGGGAAATAGGCGACGCCTATTATGGTGGTTACAATGTATGTAAACCTATTCATCTTGTTTTCAGGATTTCGTCTAGGGGGATTTGTTTGACACAGAAGGTGCTGAATTGGTTTGAGATTCCTGATAAGGTAAGAAAGAAATCTTACAGGGAATTGTATGCGAAGAGATGCATGAAAGGTAAGTTTTCTTTTCAAGGGACTTTTAGGTTATATAAATTGGATCTATTTGATGCGTGAAGCATTTAAGGTGCTAATGCGATTGCATTAGAGAAACTTATATTGTTGGGTTGTAGGGATGGGGGTTCTTTAGGTAAGTAGTCAGTGGGGTTTGGCGGAACCGTCACAATTCCTCTTGAACAGTTACAGTTGTGGGTGGGCCAAATACTTTTACTACATACATCTTGAGCCTTAGGCGAAAGCTTATACAAAGACTAAACATAAAAACAGTGGCGAAAAAGACAAACTATTATAAGTGTTTTAATGGAACATATACCCTATAAATCAGTAATGTTAACTCTTATATAATTCTGTTGCAGTTTTTTGAAATAGATTTGAAATAGAAAAAAAAACATTTTCCAAAGACCCTAGAAGTGTCAAGTTCTTTTGAGCTATGTTCAAAAACGAGCAAAAATTTAAATCGCACGTAGAGTATGCAAGTTAAAATGTCACAGGCGTACTATTCGGAATATTGTTAAGTATTTCAAGATGTAGTTGAACAATATCCTGCCAACAGTAGTTACATCAGTACCAACCTAGAAGCTCTGCAAATGCAACAACTGAACATTATACTGACAGCACTGTGGGGAGGAAGGCATGGATACTCCGTTCACTTCGATCTCCATCGTCCGTCACTAAAATTCCAAAAACCATTCCGCCGTCAACAAACCGAACACCAAAATACGGAGCGGACAACGCAGAAAATAACGCAGGACACAGGAATCGTTTGTTAATTTTGAAATATCACAGCTGTAGCTACTTATTCGACGTTTCTCCGCCGCGCGACGGAGAGCGGGAGCTCGCGCGACCAGCGTGGTCGGCTATTGGAAATGGACTCCTCGATATTCATTCGTTGTCCAAGGGAAATTTGGGTGCATTCGCTTTCATGGTGGTGATAATTGGATCTCATAGAGGAGATCGTCATGGTACACATGTATATGTGTATGTCGGTCCTTTCATGGGTCGAAGCGATGATAACGAATCTGAAACACCCAGAGGGGCATAATGTGCATCCAGGAGGTGTGTGTTCGTTGAAACAAACAAATCGAATTTCGTGGGATGCTAATGGGTTTGTGTTTGATTATGCATCGAGATCATGAGGAATGGATTCAGGGCAGTTACAAGACAAAGGGAAAAGCGACCTTTGCATTGTTCGGTAATGAGGGTCAGCTGGATAAATAGCAGCCACTCATTAAATGAAAAATGCGTTTAGGATACCACAAACAATATGGATTATTTATGGTATCGCCAGGAAGCCTATGGAGGAACGGCGTTCTTTGTTTGCACTTACTGCGAGTTAGGAAAATTGGCTTCAGCGTCGATTGCGCTAATTGAATGCAGCTGCTTGGGTATTTTATTGCTAAAAAAAAAAAAGGGTCGCCGGCCAATGTGTACGTCAAGAGATTTATCATACACATCACGAAGCTGGAAAATAGACAGCGCAATGTTTATGGTCCCTGGTGAAGGTTACATAGTATGTAATCCAAATCCTTTGTTATTGGGAATTTGTCTAGGGGAATCTGCCTGGCACTAAGGGTGCCAAATTGGTTTGGAATTCCTGATAAGTTGAGCAAGAAATCTTACGGGGAATTGTATGCGAAGGGATGCATGAAATGTAAGTTTCCTTTTATAGGGACTTTTAGGTTAATGATTTGATCTCTTTAATGCGTGAAGCATTTAAGATGCTAATGCGATTGCATTAGTGAAATTATGAAAATGGGGTGGAAGTTATGGGGGTTTTTTTAGATAAGCCACAGCACCACCTTGTTTTTGCGCTTTAAAAACTATAAGATAATAAGAGCTGCTCTCTTACATCCAAACTCTTAATTCAGATGTGTACTGTCAAGAATTGGAAGCTATCGCCCAGAAGCGGCCAGCTTTGACCAATAGGAGGGGAATTGTGTTCAATTAGGACAACGCCAGGCCACACACATCGATAGTGACTCGCCAGAACCTCCGGTTTTTGCCGATAGAGACTATGAGAGAGAGACATAAACAAATTACCTTCAAAATTGAAACAAGTTATCGAACAATGCATATTTGTTCTAAATCGGATCACTCTAACTAAATAAGACGGGGATAATAATGTTTCTTTGGTTATAAAAAAAATTATAAAAATAAAAATAAATAAACAATAAGCACAAAATACAGCCTGTGATCAAAAACTAAGCGCCTTTTGAAACCTACACATATAAAAGTATGTTTAAAGTATTTTGTGGCCTGTTTCGGAAGGATTCTACAAATAAGACCGTATACTATATTTTATCTTTAAACCCGTAACTGATTTGACTCTAACACAAATGTAACCTCATTAAAATAAAAATATTCCAGGTATATTAGAAGCATACATCAAGCTCCCTCACAGAAAAGAAAAATCAAAAAAAAATTGAAACTCACCGCAGAAACTGTAACCAATCAGTATCCAAAATAACACAGTCGCCCGAAGGACATCCGCTTTACGGTTGATCATAACATCCATGACATCAATTTCTGTTCAGGAAGAGATAATAAAACAAAACAATAATGAAAAAGTGTTATTTTCAACCCAAATCCCATGCCTAGATTTTACTTCTCTGCGGCATAGGACATAGAACAAGAAAAAAAAAAAATTGTACACAAAAAACTGAACATAAAAATTGCTTAATTCAAATAATTCATCCAAATGTGTTCCATCCACAACCCAAAGAATCGGGTACCAGTGTGCCCAACTCATAAATAATATTCAGGTTTTGCGTTCGCTCAACATTGCACTCTTACGCCTTGTTGAGCAAGTTTTTCACTTCACGCCTCTTCTGTCTGATCCACCGCTTACGGATACCCTCCCTTGTTTTTTGCTCCTTGTTCTTTCATTTATTTCACCAAAGAAAATTACCGAATTACTAGAAGCTCTACAACAATAAATTTTCCTCCTCGTGATTATTCTTCGTTTTTTTATTATTGTTTTTTTTATTTTATTGTAGTTGTTTTTTCATTACCTCGTTTCATAGCAATGGGTGGGGATAACAAAAATAAAAAAGACTGCCGAAGGATCAAGGAAGAAACAGGACGAGAATGACTTTCAATAAATTTTGAATAAGCGTCTGATACAGAAAGATTTTTGCACTGCTAGCTGGCTAGTTGAGGGTGGATTAATTGTCCTGACAGGAGCTTATTACCACAATTAGTTGTTGGGAGTGGTATACAGGATAACACAATTAAGAAGATGCATCGCTATGCCCGAGGCGCATACCAAAGTTGGCATGTTGTGTGCACACGTTCCCAGCCAGTATGTTCCCTTGAGCAATGAACTGTCGATTGTCGGGTCTACACTAATGAATTCCCCAGAAATGTTGCACCAAACAAGCTACTGATGAATACCCATAGATGGAGAAAAAGAACAGAATACGAACGGAGAACGACGTCATGTCGGTCAAGTTATGCTGATGATGTCAGATACAGTAATTTACCTACCTAAAACCGATGTTAAAATTCACTTTGAATGCTTTGTTTTTTCTTCTGTCAGTTATAGTTTTACAACAATTTTCGGTCATTTAAAATTTCAATTATACTCCAGCACACATCTAGAATTTGTATTAAGAATGCTTCACTGGATTAGTACATAATGGTACGACCTTAGTTTCAATGCAGGACTTTCCGATCGAAATATTCACATTCTCGAAAACCTCCCTATGACTTAACGACACGAATGTACCAAGGTAATATAAAGCACCCCTGAAGAAAACACGCCCTACGAGAGAAAATTCGTATACAATGCCGCACATAGTACCGCCTTGACTCCACAGTCTTACATCCCAGAATCAATGTAGAAAATAACGAATAGAATCCAACATATGAATTAAAGCAGCTTAATCTCCTTTGTGCCACATCGCTTGATTTTCTGTCATGTGAAGTCAACAATCGTGGTCTTAACAGATTCTGCAATGAAATATTCAAGCACAATTTTGACAACGTGCCGTGCCACCTGGGGTCCTCTTGACCAAAATATAGGCTAGAAGGTTGTGGCGTTTCGAACAGATACACACACAATATGCAAGCAAATAATGAAGAACACCGAATGAAAATCGAATAAGAAAATGCATCAGAGCCGTATAGCATAGCCATAACATAACAATTCCACATCAGTTGAGTGTACTTGAGTTTAGAAATCGAATTCGTACACACGGCAGTGACCCGATGTGTTGAGCATTGATTACATTTTTAGTGATTCTAACTGCCATACCGTCAGTTCGAATCACACGTTCTTCACTATCGTCGCAAACGCGATAAGGTCAATAACCAACTCACACATTGTGTTGTTGTGTTGTTAATGCGCCTTTTTTCAAACACCTAGACGATAGGAGAGCAAACATTGCATACAGGGCAAGAGGATCCGGTTATTGCCTATCGACCTGACGGCCACCCAGGTAGCAATATATCCGTCTGTGTCATAATAGTGTATATGAGCACCATGCGGCCAATGGAAGCCTGAGTGTTTATTCGTCAACCATGGAAGGAGTAAAAATAATTCGCACTGTTGTTGTCAGGAAAGGCCAGTCGAGAAGTGCTCTTCAAACAGAGGAGAAGAAGAGAGACACATCCCGTTTAACAGTTGAAAACTTGTGTTTGAGAAAATAAATCTAGTATTGGAGAAAATAAATTAAAGCAAGCAAGCCGTTTTAAGTGCAAAAACAGTAAATAGAAACCTTGTTCAATAAATTATCTAAAGGTGCATATTTTTATTAGTTCTGGTGATGAACAAAATCACGTCTACCAACAAGGGCCTACAATCAGGACTATGTCTATGAATTGCTCATCTATAGTGTTTCGTCCGGAGATCTTCCTGGACAACAGTTTGCCGATATTTTTGACATATATCTCAAAAGTGGTTTAGTTGCTACTCTGCTGTCCGTCAATGCGCCTACCATGCTCGTGGCCCATGAACTTGTCGTTCTTCTGTCTCTTATTAGCCTACTATGGTCATTGACATTCCACATGTGGAAGATTCAGCCTTTATTTCTAAATGAGACCACTGGTTCGAAAACAATATCCTCTTCTTCGTCTTCTTCCGACTATAAATCCCTACTTGTTTTGCCCTACGATTAGTCATGGCTGTTCCTTAGCGAAGGTGGGTTTATGGCGATTCCTTCAAATTACACACACGCAATCGTAGTGTACACAAGAAAATGTAAAACATTCATCAGTGCCGTATACCACAAGGACAGAGTGGATTAAGACTTCCTCGTGTACACGCGGCCGTGCCCTGATGTATTCGTGATTTGGTTCTCACCTTTTCATGGCCTAAGTTGAAGCGTTTTAATATTGGCGTGAAGAGACTACGAGACGAACCAACACTAGGTCGGTTACAGTCACAGCAAAATATAGAACCAAAGCATCAACACATCAGACACCGCCAAGTGTAGAACCCTATATGCTATTCTCGACTACCTGTGGGACTATCTGTCACATGTAGGATATGTCTGTTGTTTTAGACTACTATTTACTGGTGTAATATGCTTTCGTATACGGCTCTGACGATTTATGTTTCAGATTTGCTTTTGATGCTGTTCTTCACAATGGTTTGCGTATTCGTGTATATCTGTTGGAAATGTCGCACTATTTCCTTCTCTTTAAGTTTTTTCCAATCAACTTCGTGTGCGAAGCGAGTAGTGTAGGCGAACTTCGGAACAGGCGAGTCAGTCGGAACTTAGTGAGTTAGTGATGACTCCATAGCATTTTCGACGATAGTGAACTGAACAGATAGAACCCAAGCCTTAACATATCAGTCCACTGTCACGTATACTTAATTGATTGTTATTATAAACTACACTCAACTGATATGGAATTGAAATGGTGTACAGCTCTAGTGATCCGATTATTTTATTTGTATTTCGATGTTATTCTTCTCTATTTGCTTGCCTATGGCGTGAGTACCTATTAGAAATGCCACACTACTTCCTCTCCAGTAAATTCATTACGACCAACTTCGTGTGCGAACCACGCGAGCGAGTGAGTGAGTGAGTGAGTGAGTGAGTGAGTGAGTGAGTGAGTGAGTGAGTGAGTGAGTGAGTGAGTGAGTGAGTGAGTGAGTGAGTGAGTGAGTGAGTGAGTGAGTGAGTGAGTGAGTGAGTGAGTGAGTGAGTGAGTGAGTGAGTGAGTGAGTGAGTGAGTGAGTGAGTGAGTGAGTGAGTGAGTGAGTGAGTGAGTGAGTGAGTGAGTGAGTGAGTGAGTGAGTGAATGCGTAAGCTACTGAGTGAGTGAGTGAGCAAGCGATGCAAACAAACGTCGAAGCAGGTAAGTGAATTGATCTCTAATGAGATGGTGATTTGGTAAAGTCTTAGTTTACTTAGGGACAGTGTGAGCTGTGTGACTGATCATATTGGAACCATCAATTATAGCGTCGATGAATCGAACTCCCAAAGAAATTGGCGAGAAGCGAAGCGCGAGCTCATCAGACGAACAGCCACATATATGAGATGACTTAATGTTTTGGACTACTATTTACTGCTGTGGGGTGCTTTGGTATACAGCTCTGATGATTTATGTTTCGATTTGCCTTTTGGTGCTGTTCTTCACTATGGTTTACGTATTCGTGTGTAGCTGGCAGAAACGCCGTACTACTGTTTTCTTTTTACGGACAACTTCGTTGGCCGAAATGTGCGAAGCGAATGGTGCAGGGGAAGTCCGGAGCAAGTAAGTGAATCGATCCTTAGTGAGGAGATAATTTTTATATATACTTCTCTCAGGAGAGGCGAACCTATAGCGCCGATGTGGCGCCCCGAGATGCCACCAAATAACCGTTGCAGTTCTTCTTGAACAGTTGCAGGTTATAACGCTTTAGAAACATTCATGCGGGGAGGGCATTCCATAGCTTTTCCGCTCTGTAACGGAACGAGTTCTGATTCGACGAAGTTCGCGCCGTCGGTAGATGAACCGCATATCGGTGAGATCTGTCGGATTGTCTTGTCGAGTGTATATAAACCCAATTGCGCGGAACTATACCACGAATATCCGTGCAAATTCCCCATGATAATATCTGTAAAATAGGCAGAGACCCGTCACGCGCCTTTGATGTGATAACGATTGTAGTCCCGATGCCAGCGCCGTATCTCCGATCAGGCGGACCGCTCGTCTCTGTATATACTCTAGTAGGTCGCTGGTATGTTTAGGAGTAGAGCTCCAAACATGAGACCCACATTCGAGCGCGGGTCTAATTTGGGATTTATACAAGCGAAACAGTTGTGTCAGAATAAAATATTTCTTGGCTCTAAGAAGATAACTAAGTTTGTTAGAGGCTGACCTGGCGATGCTCGACACGTGTTTATGCCACGATACATTCCCACAGACTGTGACGCCGAGCAATTTCAAGCTTTCCCAAGACTCGACGGGCTTGCCATTCATCATCAGCTGTGGAACCGATGATCCACATTTCTTTGAGGATGTTGTATATTGTGTCTTCGCTGCTTTGAAGTCGACGAGATTGGACTTCCCCACTGAATGACTTTATCCAGATCCCAATTCAGAGAGTCGATCTGTCTACATCTCAGTTGGAGCGACGTAGATGCACCAATCGGCCGAACCCTCGAAATGGAGGAAACAAGCATACCATCATCCGCAAAAATGAACACTTTGTTATCCGTTGTCACCAACAAATCATTTATATGAAGCAAAAACAAGGTTGAAGACAAAATAGAACCTTGGGGCACCCCAGAATTAATAGGATACAGATCCGAACACTCGCCGCCCACAATAACCTGGATCGATCGATTTTCGAGGAAGCTCTTCATCCAGCCGCAAAGCTAGGAACGTCCATATGAACCAAGTTTGCTCGGCAATGCCCCGTGCCAGACGCGGTCAAAAGCCACACTGTCGTTGTAAGCTTTCTTTGCGGTACCAATGGCATGGTTGCACGCGTTTCTGATTAAGAGAATTCGTTCTGTTAACATAAGTGGGATTGGATCGCCATTGCTTAAAAGCTCTATTTTTTGCCGCTGTAATCTGCTCGCATATTTTGTCAAACGACGGTTTATCAGATGAACTTCGTTTGGTCGAATGTGGAATGTAGACCTCCATCCCGAGATAAATAATCTCTGTTACCGACTCCGCGCAAGCGTTAACATCGGACTCTACAAAGCACACCTCCTACCACGGAACGCATGCGAAGAAATCTCGCAAATCGTCCCAGTTAGCAGCCTCATACCTCCATACATGGCGAAGCTGCTCAGGTCGGTTATTCGCTTGAAATACAAGTGCTTGCGCGACAGATACCAAGCAGTGATCAGCTGTTCTATCTTATCTCATCAATGGCCAGACGCCAGGGCTTTATCAGCCTCGGGAATATACGGAATTTACGTAGAGATATATCTGGCAAATACGGTGGCTAACCAAAACAGCATCTTCATTATTAACCGGAAAGCAAGTCACTGTCATCCAATGGGTTGGGAACATATAAAACTCTCAAAAATAAACTTAACATTTAAAACAGCGGTGGGTATCAAATTACATCAGGAACAAGTGTTCTACCAAGGATTTTATTTTATTTGGAAATCAAATTAATCATCATCATCTTCATCGGCACTACAACCGGAAACCGGTCTTGGCCTTATTTAGCAAGTCCTGAGGCTTGTTAAATTTTCCATAATGATTTGTTTTTTCCGGACAAGGTCTTGCGCCAGAGGCTCCTCGACTGGGAATCGAACCCCGGTCTCCCGCGTGACAGGCGGGTATACTAACCACTATACTATCGAGGAGCCCAATCAAATTAATAAAGCCCGCGAAATTCAAAAAAGCCCGTTAATTTTTGAACACATCTAGTATTGTATAGTACAATGAATCTGGTGGACGAAGAAACAGAAAAGCCAATGCTATCTCGTGGAAAAAGATATAACCAGAAAGACCTGCGGTGATCGACGGGAATGTGTGCTGGTGAGAGATCGTTTTGAGCGGTAAAAATCCAACGAGCGTTCCAAATCTAGAAAATAAAAACGCGCCACTGTCAATTGAACTCACAATTACATGCAGGTTTAACCGTTTTATCGCGTCCATTATTGAAGAAGAGAATGTATAATTCTGATGTCAAAATTCGTTTGCCATTTGCGAATTATGCGAAGAAAAAAAAACGGCAACACCAACAAGGGCAGCTATATCTCTAATGCAGAGCCAAGTAATTAAACGAAAATAGGGGTGGATGAATGTAATAATTGTTGGTCCAAAGTTCGTAGTGATAAATAACATACTCATGTTTCATGTGCAATTAAATTCCTCAACCTTTAAAGGAAACCCGCTTTGACAAGGAAGACTTTCTCTGGTGGTTTGACAAATGTGCTGTGAATTAAGTATCATTAAATCCTGAAAACAAAGCTCTGTCTGACTCTCTGTCTTTTTCCTCGTGTATCCTCTTGCCAACTATATCTGTCGGATAAGCAGAGAGCATCGTTCTCTTTCATCATCACCTACAAACTACAGCCACTGACTTTCACCGTGGTATCAACTATTATACAACCTTTTTTATACTCCCCATCAGTGTATATAGCAATGAAAGATGGCATCCAAACCAGGACGAATCTACAAGCGGAAACCGTTCACGAAGAAAAATTCGAGGAGCGCACACAGCGACCACGAGACAGAAAGTTAGTGGATCACAATAGAAAAACTTTTCTGATAAAACTCCTGTAAACGGAAAGGACTGCTTTATAGATGTACATAGATAACCACGTACCTAGATATATATATGCTTTATACACATAAATATATTTTTTTTAATGGTGCGCTCTAGAAAGCTACAACATAATAAAATGAACAAAGATAAACTATAGTAAAGGAAAAAAGGTAATAAAAATAAATATACAAATATAAATAAAAGTAAAAATAAAACAAATGTAAAAAAATATCAAGAGCAAAAAAAGAAAACTTTAAACGAAACAAACGGATATTGACAACAATAAAAGTACAGCATCTGAAGGAAACGAACTAAGAAGGAAAAGCCATGGACTCCAAATGTCCTGCGAAATGCTGCCATTTTTCCATTTCACTAGATGCAACGAGAAATATTTCTCTGTTGCAGGCGGTTGTACTCGATTTATTTTTTGAACCAACAGGACATCGTGTGTATATTCTCAAGCCGAACCTTTTTAGTCTCTTTTGTGGAATGTTCTCGGCATTCCACATTCCCCAACCTCTACATTCCCCCGCCATGCATATATCGCGATGTAGTCGTCAGTATTGTCCTTCAGATCATTTGTGCCACATAATGGTCACGGGAAAAGAGTCATTTGATTTGTTCCGAAACTCGTCTGTCCTTTTGTTATGTGTGTTACTGTCCTCCTCTCTTATTTTTGACTTTTCCCTAACGGAAATTGTGAGGCAAAGCAAAAGAAGAAGAAGAAAACGAAAAAAAGTATAAGGTTGTTTAAAAAGATATTCTTGGATAAAAGTCAAAGATATAAACTGGCGCATAGGGTATCTTCCAACTGAGGTAATTTGGGTGCAGACCAAATAATTGGAACACTATCCAACGAGGTCACCATGGAAGGTTCATGTAATTATTTCGTCCTCATTGTGTTCTTATCGACAAAAAGTTGATATGAAAAGGAGCTGAACAAGAAACACGCATCCATAGAGCTTCATCTCGTGAACGAGTAACTTTGAATAGCACCAACAACAACTAGGACATACTATTGTCAACTTCTGATATCTCGAGAATGGCTGGTTTTAATTGTTTTAGTACATTGCCCTCTTGTAGTTATTCTATTTAAATCCAGTCAAATAACATAAGCTGCCGTGAAATTGATTTTAGAGTAAGGTCTCCTGGAAGAAGTTATATGTGCCAGGGAGACAAAGCAGTAGTACACAAAAGAAAAGCTCGTACAAGAAAAAAGGTTGTACTGCAAAGGTAGTCCAATTGGCACCCATGACCACACTGTGCCTTTTGATATCCTAAGGCTATTAAGTCTGCACAAATTATAAAATAAAGTACTGGTCAAGGGATGTGCACTTACTTACTGGGTCACTTCATTTCCTGCACGTACAGGGTATTGTAACTTAGTCACCGTTCACATTTCTTGTTGTAAAAGTCGATATCAAGTCGAGCGTGAATCGTAGTTGTAGCTGATAAATCCATGAGACTGTTGCTTTTAATTGACTTACTTTTTCAAGTGATATGTTTGCTTTAAGTTGATAGGTAATATCACCTTGTGGCTTTATTAATCCTGAAAGTATCCAAAAATGATAAAAACAAAATATTTCAAGGCCGGGGGGCGGGGGGGGGGGGGTGGTAGTGGCTCAAAAAATCTTCTTTTTTTTTTTCAAGCGTAGTTGTGAATCAAAACTAGCGGTTTTTTGAATGCACGGACTCTTTATTATTCTTTATATGAATTATTCCCCCACATATCAGTTTCCAGATGTTAATTTTGACGAATATACTCGTCTGTCTCCCCTACCCTGACTTTAAGCCTTAGCAATCAGCTGTTTGTATAAAGTCCGTTAAAACTACTACTAAAATACAAAACTACTCAAACTTTCAACTTCAATTATCTCGGCTTCATGTGTTGCAAACTGGGCACACCAGTATATTTTTATACTAACGCGCGCAAAAAAGGGGGTTTTGAAGTATCTTTAAATGTCAGAGCACAGTGCGAGTGGATGGAGAGGAAGTGGATAAAGCAAGAAGGTATCGATGTATATTGGCCTTGAATGCCTGGACATTACAACGACGAGTAAATACATGATCGTCGGTAGATGAACCGCAAATTGATGAGATCTGTCATATTGTCTTGTGGAGCGTATATAAACCCAACTATGCCGAAATATACCACGAATAACCGAAGCAAATTCCCCATGATAATATCTGTAACACAGACAGAGGTCAGCTACATGCCTTCAATATGATACCGACTGTAGTCCCGATGTCGGCGCCGTGTCGCCGTTCAGGCGGATCGCTCGTCTCCGAATATACTCAAGTAGGTCGAGGGTTTGTTTAGGAGTAGAGCTGCAAACATGGGACCAATATTCGAGCGCGGGTTTAATTTGGGATTTATACAAGCGAACAAGTTGGGGCCAAGTAAAATATTTCTCGGCTCTAAAAAGATAACTCAGTTTTTGTGAGGCGGACCTGGCACTATTCGACACGTGTTTATGCCACAATACATTCTCACAGACCGTAACGCCCAGTATTTTCATGCTTTCCCTATATTCGAGGGCCTGGTCACTCATCAATCAGCTGTGGAACCGATGATACACTTTTATTTGAAAATGTTCTATATTGTGTCTTCGTTGCATTGAAGTTGACGAGATTGGCCTCTCCCCACTGCAGAACCTTATCTAAATCGAGATTTAAAGAGTCGATCTGTCTACATATCAGCTGGTGCGACGTTAATCCACTAATCGGCCGATCACTTGAAAAAAAGGAAACAAGCGAACTGTCACCCGCAAAACTGACGACTTTGTTATCCGATGACACCAACAAGTCATTCATGTGAAGCAAAAACAAGCTTGCACTCAAAATAGAATCTCAAGGCACACGGCAATTAACAGGATACAGATTCGATGACTCGCTGTCCAAAACAACCCGGATCGATCGATATTCGAGGAAGCTCTTCGTCCAGTCGCAAAGCTGTTGGGAAAGTCCAAATGAAGGAAGTTCGCTCAGCAATAGCTCTTGCCAAACGCGTGTGATCACACGATCACATTCGTGTGGTTCGGCTAAAGAATGACTCCATGTTTATTTGCGCGCCTGAAGGGGTGGAACGAAAATAACGGGCGAGTTAGAATAGGAAACCACCTATCAGAACTATTTGAAATCCAGGACGGACTAAAACAGGGAGATGGCCTATCAGTGTGTCTTTTTAACCTTGTGCTCGATTATGTCATCAGAAAGGTACAAGACGACAACATGGCCGGATCATCCCTGAACGGGGTCACACAAGTGCTCGCATATGCGGATGACATCGCCGTTTTGGGCGATAATCTAGAAAGTGTAGATAAGAACAGTGAAATCATCACGCAAGCGGCAGAAGAGGTGGGCCTAGAAATAAATGAACAGAAAACAATATGCATGATTACGACGAGAGGAGGTGGAACTCAGGAAACACATATAAACGTCCGAGGTAAGATATTTGGAAAAATTAAAAAATTTTAATATTTGGGAACGATATTGACGGCCAGTGACGAAATGTCGAAGAAAATTAACAAATGATTATACTCCGGCAACGGTAGTTGGCACGCAGTCAGTACACTGCTGAAATCCAAACTGCAATCATGTAACATAAAGCTCCGTGTCTATAGAACCATAATCATGCCGATTGCTTTATACAGATGCGAAACATGGGCTCTCACAAAACAGGAAGAAAACAAATTCCGAGTATTCGGGAATAAAGGTAAAGTTCCGAGTATTCGAGAATAAAGCTAAAGATGCCCCTTATCTTTGGCGGTAAATATGACGAGGAGGCAGGACAGTAGAGGAAACTCCACAACCACGAATTGCAAGACCTATACCGCAAACCTACAAAAGTGAGAGTAATCAAATCGCGAAGATTAAGTTGGGCCGGACACGTGGCGCGAATGGGCAACGATAGGGCCGTGCGTAGAATTCTTGACGGTAGACCAACGGGAAAGAGACCGGTAGGACAGGCGCGACGGAGATCAGACGACAATGTAAGGTTTGACCATGAGGAGATTGGATCAGATGGTCAAGCGCGGAAGGAAATTGCACAGCACAGGGAACGATGGCGGAGTCGAGTCGGTGAGGTCATGAACGACCGGGTTCCTACAAATCAATAAATAATAATAATAATAATAATTATAATAATAATAATAATTCTAATAATAATAATAATAATAATAATAATAATAATAATAATAATAATAAGTTTGCTCTATAGCATTCAAATCTGGTTCCCTCATCATACGGTCCACATTCACTGGATCGAGCGCCGTCGACCCCGCTTCTAACATTTTACCGCACGGCAGGGCGGGATAAGGAGGACTTTTAATTCTAGGCTCTTATATAAACCGACTTTAACTTATGGAAGCATTCGTTCACTGCCATTTCTCAGCTTCGGTCGATTCCGCAAATCTTCTCTCCTCTATCCCGTTTAATATTAACTCGTATAAAATACGGCAAGGATGTCGATGTTATCACAACCGATTCCGGTGTGCATACTCTTTAAAATTACCCTCCCGTGACTTCAAACTCGTTTTGACAAATTGGTTTTCGTAACATTTTAGTCATATTTCCATCCCACCAAATGCTTTCGCTTCACAGTGTCACCCAGGGCAGTCAGATTATTATATCAACTATAAATGACCTCTAATATGTTAGCTCTACTGTATCTCTCTCCCGAAATCGACGGACTGGCACCTCTTATCTCGCCTCCTCACCAGCTCTCAAACTCCATGTCCTATGTAGCCCGCACAATAAGAGTAGAATCATTGTTTTTGGATAACTCGCGCACACAGCTCCTACAATCGCTGTATAGCGACTGAATTTCAAACGATGGGGCTAGCTACCGATATATACTCCACGCCGAACCAAATAAATTGAAGACGAATTTTGGGACACCCTGTAGAATTTTAGATTAAATATTAAACCTAATTTTACAGTTTTGGGAGAGGATCAAAATTAAAGATAAGGAAGTGCTTCTGTCTAAACGTCTTGTGTCTGAGAACTCTTACATCAAGGCCAACTTACACACCTTGAATCTACAGACAGACACAGTTAAATTCCATGACGTGTATATGCCGGCGCTCACTTAGTGGTTTCTTTTAAGTGTTATTGAGTAACGATATTGTTCAATGTTGTTTTTAGTAATTGACTTCTCTTTCAAATTTATTGTCAGAGTAAATTCTTATTATTATTATTATTATTTATTGGCCTGTAGGAACCCGGAAGTTCATGACCTCACCGACTCGGCTTCGCCATCGTTCCCTGTCCTGGGCACTCTCCTTCCTTGACCATTCGTTCCGATCTCCTCAAGGTCAAACCTAACATTGTCCTCCCATCTCCGTCGCGGCCATCTTGCCGGTCTCTTTCCCGTTGGTCTACCGTCAAGAATTCTATCCACGGTCCTATCGTTCCCCATTCGCGCCACGTGTCCGGCCCATCTTAATCTTCGCGACTTGATTACTCTCACTATTGTAGGTTTGCGGTATAGCTCTTCCAATTCGTGGTTATGGAGTCTCCTCCATTGTCCTGCCTCCTCGTCATATTTACCTACAAAGATACCCCTCAAAACTTTATTCTCGAATACGCGGAATTTGTTTTCTTCCCGTTTTGTGAGAGCCCATGTTTCGCCTCCATATAGAACAATCGGCATGATTATGGTTCTATAGACACGGAGCTTTATGTTGAGTAAATTCTATTTATTTAATTTATTTAGTTCAATTTATTTTCAATATTGTTGTGAAACTAATTTATATTGTAATTTTTCTGGTTGCATTTTGTTGGTAAGCTTGGTTTAAATTAATTAATGTGTGTCTTATGGTTAAATATTAAGTTTTAACATCATTTTTAACTTTTTTAGACCTGATGACGATCAAATACAATGATCGAAACGTCGTTTTTTAATATAATGTGAAAAAATTAAATTACATTAAAAACAAAAATAAAAACAAAAATTATTCTGTATTGGCGACTCTAACTTCCTCCGTTTTAAACTAATTTTACAATGTTTCTACTGATACTTCCCAAGTACTCTAAATTAAACAGTTATATAGTATATTAGTGTTTACTAATGCCTTTCGAGAAACAGTATCTGAGTAGTTCATCATCATCTATAAATGAAAAATTCATCACAAGACCACAATTTTATGTGTAATTCCTGTTCCTGTGATGATATTATCGTATTCCCAATGTATTAACTGTACTGTAAGAAGGTACATGTAACAGACCAATGTAACAATAGCTATTGGCAAAGTTGCTTTCGTTAGAGTTCTGAGAAAACCCACTGTATACCTTTTATTATATTACATCATACTCGAAATTTGAAGATAACATTTTATACTGCACACCAACTGAATTACTATGATCCTCAGTGGGCGGGGAAACGTGAGCCCATGTACAAAACAAGGAGCATTCCACAACAAACGCTCTAATATGCCTTCTAGCTGTGCCTTTACGCATAGAATCGAAGTTGAGTTGAAAGAAAAAAAAAGTTGAATGTATTTCGTGATTAAAATTAATTTAATATGAGCTTCATCAAAGTACTTTTCACTGGTCGCGAATATGTGCGGCAAGTGGCGGCAGTGGGTTGGTTTTTGGTTTTAAAATTGTTTGAACATAATTTACATGGCGCCCATAGCGCATATTAAAACACTTAACCGCCATATATTCATAAAACTAATTAGAACGTCTATGTTGGTGGTGAAAAAATTACATTCGCCGGATGAGTGTGGATTACATTCTGACCCCTTTGCAACGACTGAACCTCTTAAGCACTGCCGCATTGCCACCATGGCGACAATAAAATGTTATTCGGCTCAAATATACAATTTAATTAAACATACAAACAATCCAATTAGTGTAAGTAATTCGTTTTTATATATGCGGCAGATTTGGTGTCCCCCGAAAAAGGAAGCACATAAAAAAGTCCCACAATCAGCTAATTGCTTGGATAGCACCATCAATTTAACACGAAGGCTGTAAAAAATTAGAACCGGACTAAAAGAGATATAAATTAAAACGAATTACGTTGCAATTACGTGATAAAATGGGCGTAATGCAAAAAAAAAAAAACGTTACTCGCTTTTACTGGTTTTTGACTTTTTACATCATTTTAAACAAATAACTGTGGTCAACATAATTTGGTAACTCAATAACTACATGTGTTTGTTCATTTCAACATCGTGTCTATCGTCATAAAAAAATTATAGATTACTAATTGTTGGGTTTGGTTTTGTGTTGGGTCATTTGTGTCAATGTTATAATTTCATGCATACTGTCTTCGACGAATCGCTTGTAATACACACCGTGACAAATGATTGATTGCTGTAATCATCACCTGTTCTTAAGAGGATTCTAATAACCATAATTCTTCTTTTTTTTGTTGTTGCCCTAATTTGTTAAGAGTTTGTCTCTGATCCACACCTACACAAGAGAAACAAAACGATCTCACCAGCTATCGCCCCATTATCAAAGTTTCACACTTACCCCACATTTTTGAAAGCATTCTATACGAAACTTTAAGCTTTGCGCTGTAAATCTGTCATTTCTGCAAGACAAGATAGTTTTCTCGGTGGCAAGTCAATAATCAACCACCTTGTCGAAATCAGTTCCTTTATATTCTCGGCACTAGAGGTCGGCAAGATCTCCCTCATTGTCACCCCCTTAAAATTCTCCGGCCTCTGCTGCGAATCTGGACTGCTGAAATGGAATTCCTCATATTTTAAGGATACTTTATTCCGTTCGGTCCAGATCCGTGATATCCGACACCTTCCATGCTACCAATAGGTGCTTTTCTATTTATATTAGCAACTGACTACATATATGACGACATCAAGCATTCCTACGAGTCTCTATACGCTGATGTCACTGAGTTCTATAAGATCATCGTGTCACTACTTAATTCTGCACTGTTTTTTTATTTGTCACTAACGTGCGCTCAATAGGGGATTTTGGAGTACCCTTAAATATCAGAGCACAGCACTGTTGTAAACTGACCTCGACAACTTCTCGACTTGGAGTAGTAAAAACTGCGTGTGGTTAACACCACCAAATACCAATTTATATCCTTAGATTATCCATACTTTCCGCGACATTGGGATAACTAGAAGAAACTACCAGATACAATGGAAAAACCTTGGAAAAGTTTATATGGTCGATTTTTTACCATAGGGAAAAATAACAGAGTGCCATCGGATCAACAGGCTTCAGGAAGTCACAATAAACTATTGACGCCTTTCAAAAAGAACTCGATATGGCGGCCGAAGCAATAAAAGGAAAATAAAGTGGAAAGGAGGAGCAAGAAATACTGTGCAGTGGGAACATTGAACATAAAAACTGCCCTTAACTCGGCCAACTCAGTCATCTTTAACTCGACACTTCGTCCTATTTCCTAAATATGGTCATAAGTTACTCCACCAACAGAAAGTTGATATAAGAGACAGAAAACTTTAAGATGTCTCGGCAAGAGTCCATAAAAGGTGGGTTCTTAGCCCACTCTTATAGAATATTATGGTATATATGAGGGAGTTTTAGAAATAACACTAACAATAGACTACCGCATAGAGGGTAAATTATTGATTTCACAGTCGGCGTGGCAGTTATAGCAATTACTAAGCCACGAACTAAGCATACTTCACTAATGAAGCAATCCGACTGATTACAGAGTGGGTTCATTCGGTCAAACTATAATTAACCGACTACAAAACGAAGGCAGTCCTAAGAACCAGACGAAAGCGTGTGGAATATGCTAACTACCGGATCGAAAGTCAAACCATACGATTGAAGGAAGCTGTGAAGTACTTGGGTGTCATGTTCGAGAACTGACTAAAATATAAGTCTCACATAGAGTATGGGAGCTAAAAAGCTTCACGTCTACACGCGGCCCTATCCGGTATATTGCCAAACATCGGAGGATCAGAATATACGATATATATATATACATAGGCTCCTCGATAGTATAGTGCTTAGTATACCCGCCTGTCGCACGGGAGACTGGCGTTCGATTCCCCGTCGGGGAGCCTCTGGCGCAAGACTTATGACCTTGCCCGAGAACAACAAATCATTATGGAAAATTTAACAAGCCTCAGGACTTGCTAAATAAGGCCAAGGCCGGTTCTCGGTTGTAGTGCCGATGAGGATAATGATGATATATATATATCATCTTGAGAAAGGTTGGCGCAAGTCTAATAACCTTGCCCGGAAAAACAAATTATTATAGACAATTTAACAAGTCTCGGGCATGGACCGGATACCGGTGGAGACACTTGCTGAATAAGGCCGGTACCGGCTCTCGGTTGTAGTGGCGATGATTATGATATATATATATATATATATATATATATATATATATATATACATAAGGTTCCTCGATAGAATAGTGGTTAATATACCCGCCTGTCGTCCGGGAGACCGGGGTTCGATTCCCCGTCGGGGAGCCTCTGGCGCAAGACAAATGACCTTGCCCGGAAAAAACAAATCATTATAGAAAATTTAACAAGCCTCAAGACTTGCTAAATAAGGACAAGACCGGCTCCCGATTGTAGTGCCGATGATGATGATGACGATGAAGAAGATGATATATAAATATATATATATATATATATATATATATATATATATATATATATATATATATATGTATATGTTTATATACATATATATATATATATTTGTATATATATATATATACGAGGGTTGCCTCTTATGTTTCGGGATTTGGCAACCCTAGCGTTGCAATCCGGCAATTGACAGCTCTGTCGTAAAGTTGGACATTTTTGAGGTTATACGCACTCAGAACGTTTTGACATACGATCGCTATTTGTGTTGTTTACACTAACTTAAAAGATTCATCTCGGCCCAAAAATGGAATTAAATCGTCAACATTTTCGTGCGATTATTTTTTACAACTTTCGGCGTGGATTAACTCAGCAACAGTGCATGGATCAACATAATTCAATTTTTGGCGATGAAGCTCCATCAAGGACCAGTGTTTATCGATGGTATGGTGAATTCAATCGTGTTCGTAGTTCACTCCAAGATGAATTTCGTGAAGGTCGTCCAAAATCAGTTGTTGTTCCGAAAACCATTGATGCTGTGCACGAACTGATATTGGAAGATCGACATGTGACCTATCGTGAGATTGAGACAACCTGAGGCGTTAGTGGGACCAGCATACATTCAATATTGCATAAACATTTGACTGTCAAAAAAATTTGTTCGCGTTGGATCCCACACAATTTGTCAATCGCCCAAAAAAGGGCTCGTGTCAATTGGTCGAAAGAAATGCTCAAAAAATACGGTCGCGGTGCTTCGAAACACGTCTATGACATCGTGACAGGTGATGAATCGTGGATTTACGCGTATGAGCCCGAAAGTAAACAGCAGTCGACTGTCTGGGTGTTTCAAGATGAGCCAAATCCAACAAAAGTTGTTCGCGCACGAAGCACTTCTAAGCAAATGGTCGCCTGTTTTTTCGGAAAAACTGGACATGTCGCCACCGTACCACTAGAACAACGCAGAAATTCTGAGTGGTACACAACCATTTGTTTGCCAGTTGTCTTCCAAGAAATCAGGAAAACCAACCGCCGAAGACGGATCACTCTTCACCACGACGATGCAAGCTCTCACACATCGGCTGCGACAACTGCATTTTTGACCACCCAAAACATCGATTTGATGGGTCATCCGCCATATAGTCCTGACTTGGCACCGAATGACTTCTTTTTATTCCCGTACGTAAAAAACAAACTGAGAGGTCAACGTTTTTCGACACCTGAAGAAGCGGTTGCTGCATTCAGAATGCATGTGTTGGAGATACCTCAATCAGAGTGGCAAAAGTGCTTCGACAATTGGTTCAAACGTATGCAAAAGTGTATAGATCTTCATATATATTTTGAAAAACAATAAAGTGGTTTTCGATGATCAATATTTGTTTTTGTTCTCTAATCCCGAAATATAAAAGGCAACCGTCGTATATATATATATTATATATATATATATATATATATATATATATATATATATATATATATATATATATATATATATATATACATATATATAATATATATTTGCTGTAATATTTATTGGCCTGTAGGAAGCCGGAAGTTCATGTCCTCACCGACTCGAGTCCGCCATCGTTCCCTGTCCTGTGCACTCTCCTTCCACGCTTGACCATCCAATCCGATCTCCTCAAGGTAAAACCTAACATTGTCCTCCTATCCCGGCGCAGCCGACCTACCGGTCTCTTTCCCGTTGGTCTACCGTCAATAATTCTATGCACGGCCCTATCATTGCCCATTCGCCCCATATGTCCGGCCCATCTTAATCTTCGCGACCTGATTCCTCTCACTATTGTTGGTTTGCGGTACAGCTCTTCCAATTCGTGGTTGTGGAGTTTCCTCTATTATCCTGCCTTCTCGTCATATTTACCGCCAAAGATATTCCTTAAAACTTTATTCTCGAATACGTGGAATTTGTATTCTTCCCGTTTTGTGAGAGCCCATGTTTGGCATCTGTATAGAACTATCGGCATGATTATGGTTCTATAAACACGGAGCTTTATATTACGTGATAGCAGTTTGGATTTCAGCAGTTTAATGACTGTGTGCCAATTAGAGCTGCCGGAATGGAGTCTTTTGTTAATTTCGTTCGACATTTCATTACTGGCCACCATTTTCATTCTCAGATATTTAAACTCTTTAACTTTCTCAAATATCCTGTCTCTGACGTTTATGTGTGTTCTCTGAGGCCCACCTTATCGCGCCGTAGTCAAATATTTTGTTTTGAAATATCGCATGGCCATATTCCTCAACGTACCACAAGCATTCGACAAAGCACGCCCTGAAGAACTTGTGGGGTAGGTGGTCTGGTGCGCCTGCATGGGCGCTGGTTCTACCACCAACCCACTAACACTTGCACTGTCATTATTATGTACTTGTTCCACCACAGCAAAAGAATCTGTGCATCAAAAGTTTAGAAAAGGGAACACTAGGATGTAGTTTGTAGTAGTTGTTTTTATTGTTTATTGTTTACTTGAATGCCTGACATTTATAAATAGCGATTTCCGGAATTCCGGTCATCGAACACAGTAATTTAATTTTGCTCACTATAGTCTGTAAGTTTTAAATAGATTTTGGAACACAGAACTTATTTCAGATATGGTTGGTGGAAACGCGATTGCTGCCGGTGCAGCTCGGAGTATGTACATCCTTAGATAACGAACACTTAAAGCTCGTGGCGGCGCTCCTCTCGTGTAGAATTTCGACTCCCGGTATATACGCGCCCCGAAGCGCTACGGGAGCGGAGGTGGAGAACGACTCCCCGAGGACAAAATTCCGACTTGCATTCAATCCTCCGTTAGAGGTGAGATTTGGAGAAGAAAGAGAACATTTCTCTCAATGTTAACGCTCTTACAGTTGCGGTCACCGATATATCGTCTAGATATCACAACGGCCAGAAAACATATGATCAGGCAGAACATTCCACATTCGTGTGGTTCGGCTAAAGGGTGACTCTCTATGTTTATTTGTGCACCTGAAGTCTACTTTAAACGTGAACTGATGCGCATTCACAGATCTACGAGTATCACGGGAAAATGTTTGAAGGGCGGAACACATTCAGCAAGTTCAGTTGAGCAACGACCGTGATAATACCCATAGAAAATAGATAGACATGATAGATTGCGCCTCTGTTCTAACGACGGAATTGATCGAATTACGGGTGCGTCCTCAATAAGTTTCACTGCTCGTTTTTGCATCCTGTCGAGCACGTGTAGTGCAGTTTTGGATGCGCCTGACCAAATATGGGAGTTGAACTCCATTTTTAGACGAATATACGCCTTGTAAATAGTCGCCAGGTTGGATGGAGTGAAGTATCTTTTGTATCTCGTAAGGAACCCCATATATTTGGCTGCACTTTTCCAGTTAAGAGTCGAATTAATTCAAATGCCGAGGATTGATAGTTCCTTGGCTTCGTCGATGAAAGTGTCGTTCATATACAGTATATTTACTTTGGGGCTCGCCTTTGACGACAAGAGGCAGCACTGAGTTTTTAAGGCACTGAATTCTACTCGGTTAGATAATCCCCATTGATATATCTTGTTGAGGTCTGAATTCAATGTATCAAGCATAAGTTGATGATTGCTAGCGACGTTCGAAGAGTTTGGACGGGAGTGTTCGTACGAATATAAGAAACTCAACGCGCTATCATCAACAAACGAGTGAATTGTGATGTGAGTAATTGACAAGAGATCATTTATAAACATCAGGAAGAGAGTGGGTGAGAGTACCGAACCCTGGGGAACACCCGCATTAATTTGATGGCAGACAGATTTGACACCATCAAGAACCACGTGGATTGAACGGCCAGAAAGACAGTCTCCTATCCATTGGATCAGGGAGTTATGCACGCCATATGAATGCAATTTTGACAAAAGGGCTGAATGCCAAACTCTGTCGAAGGCTTTTGAAGTAGTGGGTGGAATGGCTCCACTTTTCGGTAAGGTACGCCATCAGATCTCCTGGAGACATGTCGCTATGAAAGCCATATTGACGGTCATTTAGGAGGTCAAATAATTCCAGATATTTGGGAAGTTGACGGTTAATCAGTGATTCCATTACCTTGGAGAGAATAGAAGTTAGTGCTAGGGGTCGATAGAATAAAGGGATGATTTATCACCTTTTTTGGGAATTGACTGAATGTTTGCTGATTTCCATCTATTTGGGAAACGGCCAGTAGAATGAGACAAATGGAAGCGTTTCCGCAGTGGTTTAGCGAGTGAGTTTTTTAAGAGAATTGAGGGATTGCCACCCGGACCAGCGGATTTGTGTGCGTTTAGCTCTTTGAGTGCGCGGACAACAGTACGCGTTCGAAAGCGAATCTGTACTGCTTATGCTCAAGTTGAGGTGGAACTGAAATGGTATCAGGCAGCGTTGAGTTGGCTGCAAAATGTGCAACAAGTAGATTCGCTTTCTCTTTTACAGTGGTGACTGGTTTGTCATCGACTATAAGCCATGGAATGGATGAAGAGACTGAGTTTTGAATGGTTTTCACGAATGCTCAGAAGCTTCTACTACCAGTGGGAGAGTGTAGTTTTTATGTCTCACTCTCTGGTCATGTAAGAACTTTCCACGTTTAATATACTCATTGCAGTCAGTTCTAGCTCTCTTAAATTGTTTCCGGTTTCCTCAGTATTTGACTTATATAACCGAAAGCTCAACTCTTTAGGTGCAATGCCTTCTCTGCACCCGGAATCGAACAAAATATTTCTCTTGGGTTTGATACTCTTTACTCTGTGTTACGCACACAACTCTCCACCCCTGAATACCTACATCTTTGGAGTTAAGCTGCATGATTAATCGCGCATACATTAAATATCGCGATATCAATTCGAATCAAACAAATTGAACTACATGTTCAATTTGTCCATATTGAATTTAACTTGAATCCAAGACGTGAAAGAACGAACCATATGTTCAACACGCAAAATCCCCTGGATCAACTTTCAAGTAAAGTTGTTGAGCATCATAAAAAGCACGTCTGCAATTTTATGATCCTTTAAAGGTTTGTTTACCCAAACCATTTCCCACAGGGAACATCTTTGCCCATTCTCCTAGAACAAATAACTTGCGCCATAAAACAAACCACACGTTCATTTTAGCGCTCACCAACATAGAGAATCATAAATGTCCATTAGCACGATCCTCTGTTGATTTTTCCTTTGTGTTTCCTCTTTTGATCCCAAGCCGGCAAAGATAAATAAAGGAAATAGCGGCTGGCAAAAGGGCCAGGCAGAAAAAAGGACATATCCTTCGATCTGCAGGATGGAAGGAAAAAAAACGTTTTCGTTCGAGGAGTTGATATTCAATTGTTGACCGAGACGGTCGTCCACGAGTGGGGTTGGGTCTAGAATTTTGACCGGGACGGTCAGGTGTGATTTCTGTGGGCCACCGTTGATCTATTCGGATGAACAAAGACAAAAAAGGAATCTGGTTCCAATCGTCAACCGCAACGGAAATCAGTTTTAAAGTCCGTTGCGCGTAAGATTATATCGAGAGCAGTGAATCTTACTAGTGAAAAAGATGGATGTGCTGTGATTTTGTTCGTGTGCGATATAACCAGCGGGAATGGAGTTATCGGGGGTGTGTGTGTGTCTAATTTACAATCTAATAAAGCGTAAATTAATGTAACATTAATTAATAATTAATAAAAGTTAGAACTGAATTAAAACAAAGTGTGTTTCTATTAACATTAAGTGCGTGTGGTGTGCAAAGTGGGTGGTGTAATAAAAGTGTATAACACTGTGTGAAATAAAGGTCCGCATGCCAAGTAGAATCGTGTCTGTCAATGTGTCCGCTATAGAGTCAACGTCGTTATTGAGGACAAATAACGACCAATTTAACCTCCCAAAAAAGTCCTTCAGACCTTCCCAGTTGCCTTTCTCGTTGAACCATACTGTTCTTTTGGGAGTTTTCTCGTTAGCGTTGCTGTTGGTTAGAGGAAATTTAGCTGACACGACACAGTGATCTGAAGTGCCCTAGGGCGAAGAAACTTCAATTGTGTATTTGTTTGGGTGCAAGGTGGCAACAGTTCCAGTGTGTTGGAGAAATTACCATATATATCTGGTACCCGTGTTGGCTCATTGACAAGTTGAGTTAAACTATTTGAATCGCAAAAAGCTGGACATATTGACGTTCCGGCGTTGTGTGTCTGGAGTGTCGAAGCCACGGAGAGTTATGCACATTGAAATCACCCGAAATAACGGGTTCAGTATGCGGATATAGGGTCAAGATCCTATCGATAGAATCAGACAGAGCATCAAATTCGTTAAAGGATGCATTTCTATCCAAGTTTGGGCTCCTGTAAAGAAAGCAGTAATGTATGATATGCTTACGAACGTGACGTTTTAGCCATGAAAAATTAAATTGTGGGTTGGAGCAGATCCCATATTGTGGCAGAAGCTGATACGCAATATCATTTCGTATGTATGTGGCTATACCACGATGTGGAAAGAACAGTGGCACTAAGTTATACCCAGGTGGATTAAAATCGGAAATATCTGTATTAATAATTACCAGGGTTTCGCTAAGTGCGAGGATAGTTGGTTTCTGGTTAGAAGCGTGCGCAGACACGGGGGAGAAATTGCATCTCAGGCCGCGATTGCTACACAACCAACGCAAAATTCCCACAACGTTGAAATGGCCCTGTGGCGGTTCTGCCAAACCCCACTGACTACTTACCTAAAGAACCCCCATCCCTACAACTCAGCCTGCATAAACTTTCGCTAATGCTAACGCACTTTAATTGCTTCACGCATCAAATCGATCAAGTCCATTTAGCTAAAATCCCTAGAAGAGAATTCTTACCTGCGTGCATAACTTCGCATTTAAAACCCTATAAGATTTCTCTCCGAGCTTATCATAAATTCCCTGAAAGAAAATTCATCGGTTCATATATAATACAACCGTATAAGCAGGGAATCTTACCCTTGAGTTGGCTTATCCCAGCTTCATCATGTGTATCATAAATCACCATACAAACACATTGGCTGGCGACCTGCACCCAAGGACCAAAACAAATATACGCATCTCTTGGCACCAATTAAATCGTACAGCATAAGCAAATGCAAATAGGAATTCTTGCCTACCCTTACCAGTGATGCCATAAGCACCATTTCCCGGTAATCTAGCTAAAACCCATTAACACAATTTCCTCAATGCGTCGCGTCTATTTGTTTAGCCGCGCGCACATCTCAAACAAAGATCCAATTAGCATCCGAAGAGTTTCGGTTTTGTTTGCTTTACCGAACTCGCAGCTAATGAATGCACATTTTCCCTTTCTTTGTTTCAGGTTCGTTCCCATGGCCTTGTGTATCAACAAAAAAAAACCAATGTCATCTTCACTCACACATACACAAGCATTGCTAAGTCTTTCTTCCGTGTTTTCACGACGAGAGAAACACTTTCTCTCTCAGGAAAACTCACCCCAAATGATTGAATATCGTTGAGTCTTTTACCATCCGCTGACCATACTGGTCGCGCGATCTCCCGCTCTCCAGTGCGCACGGAGACGCGAATAATCCCCCGAGTCATAAACCCCTCGAGTGATAACTAAATAATTGTTATTTTTCTGTATAAACAGAAGAAAGCTAAAATTCGACCTTCTTGGTGCACATTTAATGTTTGAAAGTACTTTCGTAAAGTTGTGAACGTATAACACCTAGCAGACGTGTTGGCAATCGTGTTAAAGTTAATGAAGGTAAAATAAATTAAAATTTAATTATGAACAACTTGTGTTTTCTTTATTTACTCCTGGTGTGGACGGGGCCGAGTGGAGTTCGTTTTGTGTTTTTCTTCCGGTCTGCGGCAGACTGTAGTGCTCCACGAAGCCCTGCCATTTCCCTCCCCCATACATTTTACACCTTCTTCCATAACTCCATCCATATCTCCAAATCAACATTGAATCCAATGTTGAACAAATTGAAACAAACGTTTAATTGTCGCATTAATTCAATTCCAAGAAATCCTTCAATCCTTAAATCATATGCACTGTATTTCCAATTATTATTTTCAAAATCCCTAAATTAAATGTGCGGACGAGATCTCCCATTTCCGAACAAATATAATTGAGAATCATAAAATGCGCGTCTGCAATTTTATGATCCTCTAAGAATTTGTTTGCACAAATTTGGTCCCAGAAAACTGAATATCTATTCACATCTTTCAAATTGAAATACAAACAAATTGCGCCATAAAACGAACTACATGTTCATTTTATCGCGCATCAACATCTAGGATAATAAATGCGCATCCGCAAGATCCTTTATCGTTAGTTTCCTGCCGAAGTGCATTTATGACCTTCTTTCCTTTCTTTTTTTTTTGTTATCCATTTTCCAAATTTCCAAAAGTAAAACAAAAACAATGGAATGGCGGCTGGCAATTGAGTCAGTTTCGATTTGGTGTTGTGCAACTGAAGACAAGATGAATTCGGTGTACCGGGTTAGTGTCTGAATATATAAAAATTAACAATAAAAAGTTTTATGTAAAATAAAGCAGCGGTAATTGAAAACTGAAAATTGGATGGTTTATTAAACTCTACAATAGTCACCACTCTTCCCGGGGAACCGGAAGCACGGTGGTGAACCAGCACAAATTGCATTACAAGACACTTTTGGAACCTTAGTGACAGTCGGATAGGGATAGGAGTGAACCGAGTGTCCGTGTTTGGCACAATACTCCTAATCCCCACAGCCCTACACAGAAAACCAATTGCTAATGTACATTTACGATTCTTAATGTCGGTGGCGATAAATCGAACATGTGGATCGTTTTATGGCGCAAGTTGTTTGTTTTGACTTGGGTATGGAAAATGGAAAAGGATGATGCTCGCGGGAAATAATTTGGGTAAAGAAACCTTTAAAGGATCATAAAATTGCAGACGCGCATTTTATGATTCTCAACAACTTTGCTTGAAAGTTGATCATCTTGTCCGCAGATTTGGATCCAGGCGATTTTGCGTATTAAACATATGGTTCGTTTATCACGTATTGAACTTTTAAGTTAAATTCAATATGCGCAATTCGAACATTAAGTTCAATTTGTTTGATATTGAATTGATATCACGATATTTAATCTATGGGGGGATTGCTTCATCCTTTAAGTGGATGGTTTTGTGTGTACCGCGATTACTGGTGGAGACTGGCTCCAAATAGGTAGGTATTTAAGGGTGGAGGTTTTGCGCGTAACACCAACAAGAATTTATGAGTTCTGCTCTGCGATCCATAAGTGCGTCTCACATACAAAAATTTACTATTGGCGATTGGCATTCAAACATTGACCAAAATATGTTTTGTATTGGCATACCAGTCACACATCAAGTTTTGAATGGTAATATTGTGGGGGTGTGGTATGGGTGCCAGCGTACGGCAGTAGTTTCACTAATTCCCCAACGATGTTCCGACGAAAGAAGTGTTCACCAGTTAAGAAGAAGATATAACGCACTGTGTTGTTTCGATATTATAGTTTTTTTTATTTACTTTGGTATAATTATTGAAACAACTACAACATGGGAAATTTAAAATTAAATGAGTTGACATCTATTGGTTCAACAGATTTTGTTGTTTTGTACAATTATATTTAATTTGTCTTTCTAGGTTTTAGGCACTTGTAACCGTCATGACAGGGACCATAAATATCGCGCCGTCTATTTTCTCAGCCGCGTCGAATACCTTTTCATACACATTGCCTGGCAACCTTTTCGGTTTGTCTTATCAATAAACAACCCAAGCATCTGCATATAATTAGCGCAATAGACGCCGAAACCAAATTCTCCAGCATTTCCTAATGCAAATATGAACCCGGTTTTTACTGCAGCCAGAGATACCATAAAAATCCAATTTGCTTTTAACACCTTTTTCTCCTAACGTCGAAAATAGCGACGAGGCATCGTCTAAACAAGGACCCACATTACCAACGGCGCATTTGGTCATTTTTCCTTATTGTCTTTGCCGCCTGCTCGTTTCGTCGTTCCACTGCACGTGTGAATCGCATCTATCTGAACGATCCCACATATACCGCCATGACCTTTATTACGAGATCTGGTTTTCTTGTTCCCACAAGAGAGACTCTACGTTACACTTGTGGGAGATAAAACATATCCTTGGCAAGGATATATTCACACCCTTAAGAGAAAAGTTTTTCTCTCTCTTCCTTTTTTCCTTAGCGAAATCATCTCTGCATGAGATGACGATCGTTGAGTCGCAATTCAATCTCCAGAGCTGTCGGATCGCTCGTCCTCCACCCTACCGGAGTCGGTACGACGAGTTAAAACGTGCATGTTCAATCCGTGTGTGTAAAATTTTGATTTAATAAAATAAGTAACAATCCAAATAATGTTTGTAACCGCAAAATAAAGTTAAAGTCCCTTGCATGTTTAATCCGTGTGTGTAAAATTTTGATTTAGTAAAATAAGTAACAATCCAAATAATGTTTGTAACCGCAAAGTAAATAAAAATATACAATAAACCGGTGTTTCAATTTGCCGTGTTGCAGTTCCTGAGAGTGTTTGCCCCTTGTGGAATCCGAGTGTGTTATTTCAGCGGTTTTGTCTTTGACTTGATTTCTCGTGTACAATTAGGATGATGGTTAGGAGTGAACCCAGTGCCGTACGCCGGCGCACCAACTCCTCCCCACACACGTATCACACCATCACAAAATTATTAGTCCTTTTGATTCTCGGGTACACTGTTGATGTAGTATTCGAAAATAATTTATTTTAGCGCGCAGAGTTGACTCCAATAAAACGTGTGTTCACACGGACTAAATAACGACTGACTTTAATTTTAGAAATTAAATTTGAACACGTGCGGCGTGACTTAACACAGTAGCGGTTGGATAGTGACTGACTAATTAGGGGTGAAATTCTGGATTCTTTCTTTTATACAACGATCAGCCAATCGTAATCGCGCTCTCCCGTGTTAGCTTCAATTCTCGACGCTCATCGAGGTGGATAAGTACTTACGTATACATTCGACGTCGATGGGCGTAGAAAGGATAAAGAAGTCAAACGAGAAAGCACAATAAGCCAGATCTGATCTGGCTTAGTGTGTGTGTATTAATGCCGCGCCTGAGACTGGTCCACTGACCTAGTGCGGTGATTGTGGTGATCTTAGAGGGCATCGAACTATGGAAAGACAGAATTGTGGAGGAGAGGAAAATGTTGTTTGCGCTATTCACCTGTAAAATGAGATCGTTGATCCCAAGCGAATGGGTGATCTGAAGAAAAGCCGAAGTGGCGCCAAATTGGCTAGGGTAATTTATCATGAGAACTATTTAGATATTTTGATAACTTCCCCAGCGGTTTCGCTATGATGCGACGGCGTCGTTTGCTTCGACTTGTTGTTGTTGCTAACCGACATGATGTGATTTTCGATGGAAATCTCATGGGCTAGCAAAAATGAAGTTGCCATATGGCAAAAGGTAGCTGAATTCAATTCTGCATTATCTGCATAGAATAATGAATTCAGCTATGCTTTCTTTTACAGGTAAAATAGCCGAGCGGTGGGGTAGGGGACAATGTGAAGCGCTGTTAGCGGTCGAAATTAGGTTAGGACTGTGGGCTGGTTCTCCATGTGATATAGAGAAACCCCACAATATTGACAAAGAAGCACTCATTCAAAGTATCTATTTTGGCCTTGAGTTTTCATAAATTCGGAATAGTTCTTTTTGTTCAGATCGACCTACATCGAACGGACTTTGATCTCAATTAGTGCGCCTCTCGAACGCTGCGCTATTGCAGCCCTCCAGTGGCAATACTTTGTTTCCATTACTCCAACACCTAATTAAAAAAAAAAGTTCCTACTCGGTACAATAACTTTTGATTCTTGCCTCTTAATCTAAGAACTATTGTAAAGTAGATGTAAAAATAAAAATAAAATTATTGTAATATATTAAAACTTGTATAAAGAACATTTCTAAGCATAAAACAATTCATTTTGAGTGCGGGTTTTATATAAAACATTCAACAATTCATACATTGCATGTCTAATACTCGCTTTGTTATAGCAAAATTGTTGATCTCTATTCCAGCATGAATAGATCAACTCGACAATTTGCAACGGTTCAGAAAAGAGAACCTTTTATTTACTCCATTTCGCGGTGGTATTTCATGGTCATCGGTTTGCCTTTGGTGAAAGAAGTGTATAAAATATAAATAAATAAATATTCTGCCAGTGACATTGATCAATTTAAGTGCATAAAAATATTCCACCTGAACAAACACACAAACATCATCACTTTAAAAATAAATTTTAGATACGGATAAAGAAATAAAATCGTTCGTCAACCGAACCACGCGAAGCTTGGACCTCCTACTTGGTTAGGTGTTTCCTAGTCACTACAGAGTTCACACATTCAAGGCAAGACTGCATGGAATCCTTTTACCCCGCCGTCTCCCACTTCCTCTGACTCGTTTGTGCTACGTTTAAGAGCACCTCAAAACTTTCCTACGGCCTGGATATGACCGAATGCTAACCAGGTGCTAAAACATACTGCGTTGTAACCTGATACAGAGTCGCCAACGTGCTGACAAAAAAACTGTCTTGTGTTATCTTGCATTTGCGTTTTTGACATAATAAAATCTGATTGCTTATTAGGTGGAATAGAGTTCTCTTGAGAAATAATATTGTGTCGCGTAAATATTTTCGATAATGACCGTACAATCTTCTCATTACATCATGTACTATAATATTTCCCCGCCACATGTTGGAATTCAACAAGGATATAAATATAGTTCTCAACTTTAATCACTTAATTCGCCCATGCTGAGTTATTCCCAAAATTCGACGAATCTAGAACCATTTTGACATCACACAAAAGCCACATTGGCCAACTTAATCTAAACCGCAAAACTTTGAGCAATCTCCCCGGAATCAACCGCCAATTGGTGTTCTCTTTAACCCGAGGCGAACTAGTTTTATGTGGCCAAACAAATAGCATACAATAAAACCTTCCACATTAGACGCAGGCGAAATCACTTGAATCGTATTCTACAATTGGAACTAGTACGTATACTACATATCTGACAAAAAGTTTTCCAATTTAAAATTTTCAATGTTGGGAAACAATGAAGAGCCGACGACTTTGACGGGATCCCCGTTGAAATAATTAAGACGGTTTGTGTGCGCTACAATGCCCTCGATTTGATGTTACAAACAACTAAGTAAGAGGTTTCACAAATGAGATGGTGTTTGTGGTGATATTTTTTATTTTTGGATGCGACTTATCTCAAGGACCCTCCTGAGTGAAGACATACTCTGTGATTTCCCCCCACTCGTACGATTGTGCCAGAAGGAAAACGACGACAGCAATGACAACAAGGACGACGAAGTTGACGTTGACGTAGCAAAAGCGCGTACACATGCAGCGGAGAATCGGGTGTCTGTGTGCGATACTAACCACAAAATGCAATATCAGTTAATTACCCTGGAAACTGGGTAGAAAGCAGTCATACGCGCTGGAGTACACCAGTAGCTTTCCGATGCCTTCCTCACATTGTACCTGACGGCGAGCAATTAAGGCACAGGCAATGTTATTGCTTCCATGTCTATCCGAGAAAAAGTCTTGTTCAGCAAATTGATGTGTCGCGCTACGAGCTCTAAGAACGAGGGTAACAAGACGGCAAGGTACGGAAATGTGTACAAAAATAGAGGGGGCTGGTAAGAACAATTTCTTTTGCGAACATTTTCTAATAAACTTTATTATTGCAGTTCGTAAGAAGTTTGGAATCTTTTGCTTGCGTCGAGCAACAGTCTTCTCATTTGATGCAGTTTCAACAAACATAGCTAGTATTGTGGGTTGGTGGTGGATAAGTGAAGGCGCAATTGGACCTTCTGCAGTGTTGTCGTTCAGTGTCATCGTCATCTTCTTGTCTTATTCGTGGCAACTTGGTCGTCGCTTAACAAGCTAAGAAATAAACATTAAAAGTTTGTGCTCTCCCCCAATAACGGAAGGGTGCACTTTGCGCTCTGGGGTTATACTACCAATGGTCCCTTTGAGCAAAACTTAGACAACTAGCTAGTGAGTTGGTTATTGTGGTTAAGATGTCTTTGCACTTAATTTTAGTTGTTCCTTCGAGGAGTTTGCCTAAACCACAGCGGTGCAAACAGTGCATAGTGAAATGTTTTGAGGATGGAATGGTAAGGTGCAGCTTTGTTTGGTAGAATGCTGGCATCCTGATGTCATTTTGTTATATATTGTTGCTGCCGCGGTTTCATATTTTTCTTTGGAAGAACAACTGCAACTACCACAAGAACCAGTTGACAATAAGTTAAAATATGATTCGCTTTCAGTAGGCTGACTCCGTTTAACGGATGCCACTTTGCCAGTTGTTTGTTCTATTCATTGGAAAGGAGTTTTGCGGTCGGGAGGAATTTGGTAAGTCTCCTTGAATTTCTATGCTGGCATACCGCAAGAAACTTTTGATGAGGAAAAGAACGCAATCATTTTAAGCTGTACTTTGTTCTCTGTTACGAGGTAAATACTTTAATATAATTTAATGTCGTAATATTCAGCATTTTACCACTTCTAACGAATGTTTTACAACAAACCCTTTCCTATACTTGAGTCTTTTACAAACTATTCTGGGTTTATAGCGTGGCGGTTCTACGAACCACATAAACGACTATAGGTCGAGATGTCGTCGTTCCACGAAGGAACATACTCACCTCTATCCAAACTACACGTGTCCATAGACACGTGTCCTCAAAAGTCCTTTCCACCTGAAATAAAAGGTAACATTCATCTTGGAGTCAACAACCCTACGTATCCACAGATACCACAAGTCCCGATTAATTTTTATACGCCTGCACGGCGATCGAAGAACATGGCTCACCAACAGAAATTGTATATCGATCTATCAACTGGATATATACAAACGGTTGGCACAGCTGCGACAGATGTCGACAAACGACGCCAGTTTGTAACATCAGGGGCATCGGTTTCACCAATCCAAATGTAAACGCCGTCCACCAATATTTGCAAACAACGAAACCTGATATCCTTGCCCTAACTGAGACCCAGGTCGATTCGGCAACTGATTCGACATATCTTCGTTGCTCAGGATACGACTTACATTCGAGATTCCGTTTTCAGGGCGGAGTCTGTGTCTTCGTGCGGTTCGATCTGGCTTGCCAGAGGATGGAGGCGTTGGAACCCAATAATATGGACATCATATGGTTGAGGGTCGTGCTGAGGAATTCCGTTAAATTTCTTTGGTGTCTTTACCGCTCCCCGAATGACGATCGACCGGCGACGTTTTTCGAACATCTTTCACATAACGTCGACTGGATACAGATCAACCACTCAGCTTCTGAAATTGTTGTCCTTGGCGATTTTAATGTGCAGAGTTTCGGCTGGTTGTTACATTCTAACAGAACAGACGAGGCTGGAAGGCTGGCGGAGATGTTTGCTGTAAGCCACAACTTGACTCAACTCGTGGGGGGGCCAACGCGAATGCCGGATGCCCGAGGCGATTATGCGAACACCCTGGATCTGTTTTTGACATCCGAACCGAGTATTTACACCGTAGAGGTTTCTGCACCACTGGGAAACTCAGATCACTGCTTGGTATCTGTCGCGCAAGCACTTGCATATCAAGCGAATAACCGACCTAGGCAACTTCGGCATGTATGGAAGTATGGGGCTGCTAACTGGAACGATTTGCGGTATTTCTTCGCATCCTTTCCATGGTCCGAGGTGTGCTTCGGAAACTGCCATGTTAACGCTTGCGTGGAGTGGGTATCAGAGATTATTCTTCTGGGATTGGAGATGTATATTCCACATTCCATCAAACGAAGTTCGTCTGATAAACCTTGGTTTGACAAAAAATGCGAGCTGATTACAGCGGCAAAAAATAGAGCTTTTAAGCAATGGAGCTCCAATCCCACCGATGTTAACAGAACGAACTTTGTTAGAATCAGAAACGCGTGCAACCAGGCGATTGATACCGCGAAGAAGGCTCACAACGACAGCGTGATCAATAAGCTCCTTCGGTGCCCAACTGGTTCGCGATCCTTCTGGTCAATGGCAAAGGCTGTCAGCGGTAACTTCGCATCCCCCTCATTCCCTCCGTTGGTGACAGGCAGTGGGACGTTATTCACAAATTCAAAGGACAAAGCTAATGTGTTCGCGAATTTATTTTCCGCGAATTCAAACCTCGATCCCGGCCTTTTGAAGCCACCTGTGATCTCGCCGGTACAACCTACCATGCGGGATGTGAGATTTCGTCTGCGCACTATTCAACGCATTCTACGTGAACTGGATTGTAGGAAAACAACCGGGCCGGACGGAATACTAGCAATAGTCCTTAAGAACTGTGCTCCAGAACTATCGCCGGTTCTTGGCAGACTCTTCCGCTTATCTTATGCACGGATGACCTTTCCTGCCTGCTGGAAAATCACTCGAGTTCAGCCAATCCCAAAGACGGGAAAAAAGTGTCTCCCACAAAATTACCGTCCGATAGCATTACTGTCTATTTTATCTAAGGTAATGGAAAAAGTCATCAATACAGAGTTGTTTAAGTATTTGGAGTGCAACGGACTTCTGAATGATCGTCAATACGGATTCCGTGGCAGGCGGTCCACGGGAGACCTTTTGACACTTATAACCGATATATGGACATCTGCGATTGAACGGCATGGTGAGTCAAGGGCCGTCGCATTAGATATCTCCAAGGCTTTTGACCGCGTCCGGCACGGGGCATTGCTGAGCAAACTTCGTTCATACGGACTTTCCCAACAGCTTTGCGACTGGACGAGGAGCTTCCTCGAGAATCGATCGATCCGGGTTGTTGTGGACGGCGAGTGTTCGGATCTGTATCCTGTTAATTCGGGGGTGCCCCAGGGTTCTATTTTGGCTCCAACCTTGTTCTTGCTTCACATAAATGATTTGTTGGAGACAACGGATAACAAAGTGTTCAGTTTTGCGGATGATAGTACGCTTGTTTCCTCCTTTTCGAGTGATCGGCCGATTGGTGCATCTACGTCGCACCAGCTGAGATGTAGACAGATTGACTCTCTGAATCAGGATCTAGATAAAGTCCTGCAGTGGGGAAAGGCCAATCTTGTTGACTTCAACGCAACGAAGACCCAGTATACAACATTCACAAAGAAAACTGGATCATCGGTTCCACAGCTGATGATGAGTGGCCGGGCCCTCGAGGCTGGGGAAAGTTTGAAATTGCTCGGCGACACGGTCTGTGGGAATGTATCATGGCATAAACACGTATCGGGTATCGCCAGATCAGCCTCAGGAAAACTGAGTTATCTTTTTAGAGCCAAGAAATACTTTACTCCGGCCCAACTTCTTCTCCTATATAAATCTCAAATTAGACCCGCGCTCGAATATTGCTCTCATGTTTGGAGCTCGGCTCCTAAACATACCCTCGACCTACTTGAGAGCGTACAAAGACGAGCGATCCGCCTGATCGGGGACTCGGTGCTGTCGTCGGGACTACAGTCGCTATCACATCGAAGGCGCGTGGCCGACCTCTGTCTGTTTTACAGATATTATCACGGGTGCTGTTCTTCGGAGATTCTTGGCATTGTTCCACGCAATTCGGTTTATATGCGCTCTACAAGACAATCCGACGGATCGCACCCGTTTGTGGTTCATCTCCCGACGGCGCGAACATCCCTGTATCAGAATTCGTTCCGTTACAGAGCGGGGACGCTGTGGAACTCCCTTCCCACGCGAGTGTTCCCGGAGCATTACAACCTGCAACTGTTCAAAAGGAACTGCAACAGTTATTTGATGGCATCTCGGGGCGCCCAGTCGGTGCTATAGGTTCGCCTCTCCCGAGAGGTCTAATGAAAAAAAAAAAAAACATCACATCTCCAGCGATAAGCTAATTGCTGGAAAACCAATCCGTCGACAAAACCTTTGTCCCTGCCACAATGTTCTTCGCCTAAACAAAGGCCTTTGCGAAGCAACAGCAATAAACGAAAAGCCTGTTCCCATAGGGCAAAGTAAACATTATCCCACGATCGCCTAATGTAAATCACACATTCGATTGTGTGCATAACCGATGCATCAGAGGTGTGAAATTCTGATCACAGAATGATCCACAGCAACCAGGCAATAACCTCGGCGTCTGTATGTGTGAGCACGATCGTCCCGGGTAGACAGATTCTCGATGGAGAGAAAGTCACCACCAGCGAAAGGGAAAAGAAAACTATGGGGTGAATGGAATCATCCCCAGGGAAGTTACCACAGTCCAGTTAGAGAACCCCGAGGAGCAGGTAATTCGCGTAGCGCAGTAAATCGAGTAAGAAACCGATCGACCCGAACTCACGTAAACTTTCCGAATACCAGAGTTAACTTGAATACCTTTGTGCAATTTAATATTGTCAATTTTAGCGCTGGAAACAACGTAAAAGGCTATATGCGATAAGCAAAAATTAAAATTGTATCCTAGACAATTAAGTTAAGACAAAAGATCAAACGATAAAAACAAAAGGACATTTCCAAAAAAAGGACAGAATTTGTGTTTTAATTGTGGCTGTTTTCGCGCCGTGCGTTGCTTTTCGTTTGGAACAGTGTTCGGCGGAACACTCACAACTCTTAGACCAAATAATCCGCCAAAATAGTGTTGCGGATTCGTCAGAAAAACTATTGGGAATAGCGAGCGATTCTATTACATTGGCATCGACAGTTGCTAACACCTTCCGGTGGGGGGTGTCAACAGCAAAATGTAAACGAAAGCAAACAAACAAAGAATTGACCACTCTTCTGAAAGAACAAAGTAAACCAGGTAGAACGGTGGTAATATCAATTAATTTTTTAGTCTTTCTTACCTTGCTGAAAATATTCTCTTATTGGGTTTCATAGAATTGTGTCTATAGAGGACTTTGCGGCATTTATAACAGATGCACACACAATACACTAGCAAATAGTGAAGAACACCGAACGAAAATCGAATAAGAAAATGCATCAGAGCCCTATACCATAGCGATAACATAACAATTCCAAATCAGTTGAGTGTACTTGAGTTTAGAAATCCAATTCGTACACGTGCCGGTGGCCCGATGCGTTGAGCATTGGTTCTATCTTTTAGTGATTCTAACCGTGATAGCGGCGGTTCGAATCATACGCTCTTCACCATCGTCGCAAACGCTTTAGGTCCACAGGAGATTTGACGGTGTACCTTACCGAAAAGTGGAGCTATTCCAGCAACTACTTTGGCAAAAGCAAGGTGTCGCTTTGGATATTTCAGAAACGTTCGACGGAGTCTGACATCCAGCCCTTTTGTCGAAAATGTATTCATATGGTGTGGGCAATTTCCTGCTCTGATGGATAAGAGATTATCTTTCTGGCCGTTCAATACAAGTATCAGGTTGGCAACTAAGTAATTGCTGATTTCACACATAGATGTCTTTGATCATATCGTTTAATGGCTTCTGTCAATGACATATTTGTTTCCTTTTAACGTTTGTTAGCTGTCAGTCTTACTATGCTTTAGAAGAAAATTGCGCGTATTTTTGTGAAAAGGTATTAGTTTGTCGTCAGTTTTAATATGGAGTGCAAAAACGTCCATTTTCGTCATATGTTACTTTTATATTTCCGTACAGGCAAGAATGCAGCGCAAGCTGATAAAAAGTTACGTGATGTGTATGGTGACGAAGACTTAAGCGAGAGACAGGCCCGGAATTGGTTTGACAAATTTCATTCCGGAGATTATTCACTGAAAGATAAACAACGACCGGGTCGACTAGGTGAGGTTGATGATGATCAAATTAAAGCCATAATCGAGTGGGATCGTCATGTAATTGTACGAGAGGTAGCAAATAAGTTAAAGGTGTCACAATTTATTTTTATTTATTGGTTGTTAGCTTTCTTACTATGCTTTAGAAGAAAATTGTGCGTATTTTTGTGAAAAGGTATTAGTTTGTCGTCAGTTTTAATATGGAGTGCAAAAACGTGCATTTTCGTCATATGTTACTTTTATATTTCCGTACAGGCAATAATGCAGCGCAAACTCGTTAAAAAGCTTGCTGTTTGGATTCCACGTGATTTGAAAGAAATTCATTTTACGAATGGGTTTAAGGCTTGCGACTTGCTTCTTACACGCAATGAATCCGATTTTTTTTGAAAAGAATCATCACGGCCGATCAAAAATGGGTTGTCTACAGTAACGCCAATCGAAAACGACCTTGGTCCAAGCTTGATGAGCCAGCCCAATCCACCTCGAAAGTTGATATCCACCAAAAGAAGATTTTGCTCTCAATCTCACCAAATTTGGTGGAATTGAATAGGTGTGGTGCATTTTGAGCTGCTCGAATCAAACGATCAAACGATCAATTCGGATGTGTACTGTCAACAACTGGACAGATTAGACGCGGCGATCAACGAAAAACGGCGAGAGTTGGTCCATTGAAAAGGTACCATTTTTCAAAAGGACAACGTCAGGCCACATATCTTTGGTCAATCGGCAAAAATTATTGGAGCTTGGTTGGGAATTGATGTTACATCTGTAGCGTTCTACGAACGCACAATTCCGCGCAGGTAAGGTCCTACCTTCAAAGAAGTACTTACTTGAGAGCATTGCACGCGCCCACAGACGCGTGCCCCAAAGTCCCACCATAGGGCCTGCAACTCGCAGCCAACGTTGAGACCGACACCAAAAAGCAAGGAACTGAACGTCCCTGAGCTTTTAATACCAAGCTCAACATTCGTAAGTCATCATACCGGAAACAAAAAAGAAACATTCAATCTGCCTGCGCCCAGGAACATTCCATTGAATCGGCAATTTCAAACGTCTATGCAATGAAAACGGGCCGATCAACGGTGCACGTGCGGGTAGTCTACCACAAAGACCACCCAAATCCGTCGATACAATAATGTATGCTGTTCATCCGCTACCAGATTCCTGGAAAACGCAAGTATCTCAACGAGATACGACGTGAATTTGTACGAGGGTAAAAATAACAAAAGGAACTACTTCAGTTCCACGGTCCTTACCATATTTTCACACCATTAGAAAGATCTAATGGATTGTTGATATTACCCTACAGAAGTTAAACAACTCACGGACTTTACGTCTATACAATTTGCAGGATACCCTCCGGCCTGTGTGCCAGATGCCTTATGCAAATAAGGCGGCATACAATCGACAACCGTCGAACTGAATTTTGACCACCACCACGGATGGTGATAATGATGTTCGATGATGAGCGAGTTTCTTCTTTCAGGAATGAAAAATCAACCCTGGGACGTGATAACATGCTGCTAACAGAAATTCGGAAATTCTGTTAGCGGAGCAATTAGGGAAATTTTTCCGTGTAGATACAGATACCAGTTTTGAATCTGGATATCTGCGTGGGCAGACAGTCAGTTAGATTCGAATCGTCAAGGAGACGAGACATAGAGCCATTTTTATCGTCACGCGACGAGGAAAGCGAGAGAACCAGATCGAGGAGGGATATATCAACGCCGCGCCATTACTTTAATTTTCGAGCGGTCCGCAAGAGTAGTTTCGCGAGATAATTTGAGTCCCTGTGTGCCATCGTAATAGTGTCGATTTCTCTTTTTGTGCAAGTTAACGCCTCCTTGCTTTGGTGTAGATGTGCTAAAACACCCAATGATAAAATACTTGTAATTTAGCTAACGGAATGTAGCGTTAAAAGAAAAGAACAATTACAAAAAAATTGAAAGAAAACAAAGATTCATGTGTTTTGTTTGACATTGCTTCCGCTCTGTGGTGTCCTTTGCCTTCCTGATGTGTGCGGACAGTGTTCGGCGGAACACTTCTTTCGACAAAAACTAAATCCGCCAAACATCCACCATATAGCGCTGACCTTGCTCCATCAGATTACCATTTATTTCGGTCTTTGCGAAAATCCGTATGGTAAAACTGTCAATGACGATGACGCTATGAGATCTCACTTGATTCAGTTTTTTACCGAACAGAAATTCTACAAACGTGGAATTATGAAGGTGCCAGAAAGATGGCAAAAGTTTATCGAACAAAATAGAAAATATATCATTGATTAAAGTTTATTTAAAAAAAAGTTTTATTTATCAGAAAAAAATCGATCTCCGTTTGGTAGAAATGGGATGCGAAGGCTTAATCACTCAGGTTATGCTGACGGAAGGATATGCTTCCAGTAGAGTCACCCATGGCAGACACGCCAGCGAGGAGTAACACACAAAGATTTGCCACCTCTAATCGAGGGTGTTACGCGTCACCATGCCCATTAGATGGTTTGCAACCAGGAGTATACCGACTGCATTAAAACGGCGCCTCTCTGACATCGGGCCGAATCATAGCAGTAAGCAGAACTTACCATATCACAGTGAGACTCTGATATGCCGGACTATGTGAAACCCCAAAGGCTCGTGGGACCAGAATTAATATTTAATATACACGAAACAATCCCACGAAAAGTTAGGTAGGCGTAGGTGTGATAAGCCGCCACAACCATAAGGGAACAAATCATCAAGAAAACACCGACTCGGCAAAAGAAGTCGTAGGAAAAAACGGAAAAAGCAGAATATAGACGTCGGCACATGGAATGTTCAAGCGATATATAAACCAGGCGCGATACTGACGATCGTAGAAGACGAGAACCAATATAAAATGGACATCGTCGCGCTTCAGGAAATTCGACTCCCACATCAAGTAATCGAAAGCAATGGGTTCACACTGGTGTGTCGAGGTACCGGCGCACATAACCTGGCAACCGGCTGCATCATAAGCAATAAGATTACGCCCTATGTTAAAAAGGTGAGATTTATTAACGAGCGAATCCCGGTGCTAAAAATACAGGGCCCATGGTACAGGTATGCACTTATAAACGTACACGCCCTAGCAGGAACCACCGACGAAGAAACAAAGGATACGTTCTACGAGACCCTAAAATAAGTATTTGATGCGATCTCATCATTCGATCTTAAAATCCTCCTCGGGGACCTCAACGCGAAAATTGGAAAAGAAGATATCTTTCAACCAACTATAGGTAAAGAAAGACACCAGTCGAACAGCCTTGAACTAAGATCATATAGAGTTGCAGATTATGACTCCGATCATCTTCTAGTGTAGGCAAAGTTAGGACTCAGCTCGCAACAAACCCACATGGGCAGTCACGCCAAACGAGCAAAAAGTTCGACACTGATAAACTAAGACACCTGCGCAAACGGGCCGATTATCAAGAGGAACTAACGAGTAGATTTAGCATAGAAGCGAGGAAGAGGCAAGCAATAATGTGGACAATGAATGGGCATCGATCAGAGACATAATCAAACAAACAGCCCAAATGTATTGGGATTTAAGAAAGCAATTAAGTCCAAACCTTGATTTGACCATGAGTGCATGGCGAAGATCGAACAACGTTAACGCTTTAGAGTGATCAACTTAGAAAGATATGATGAAGTCAACGCAGAAAAATACGCGACGATTCGGAAAGAGACAATGAGACTTTTCAAACGCAAAAAAGACGAATGGGAAAAGACTCGGATCGAACAAATCCAAGAAAATGCCAGAGCAAAGAACAACAGAGTACATGTATGCGGGCATGAATTCAATTATAAATGGCTACCGAGGGAGAGCCAATATAATTCAAGACGCAAACGGCTGTCTGGTCACAGAATCAAACAATTCGTCACAAGATGAAAGCAATACTTTGGAAACCAGTACAAGGTGCGCACCCATCAACCCAAATCAACGCCGCAGACTTACATACAGCCGAGCATCAGATCCCAGGGGCCTCTCAACGAAGTTGTAGACGGAATAAATCGATTGAAAAACAAGAAGGCCCCCGGCGTCGACTGCATACCGGAATGGTGGAGAGGCAACCACTCGAGAGATCTATCAACTGATTAAAACAATATGGGATAGGGAAGTCACTCGGGAAGAATGGAAAACCACAATAGTCGGCCCTATCTTCAAAAAATGCGACCGATCTGACTGCGAAAATTACAGAGGAATATCATTGCTCCGAACCACATGCAAAATACTAACAAATATCATACTGACGAGAATCACACCGTACGCAAAAGAAATACTACCAATGCGGATTCCGTAGGAACCGGTCAACAAGCGACCAAAAATTCACAGTAAGGCAATTGTTGGAAACGAAGTGGGAATACGGATTGACGTTCTTGGACTTCAAAAAAGCCTTCAACTCAGTCGCAAGGTAAAGACTTTCCCATATTGTAGTTGAGCTAGGAGTCCCGAAAAAACACGACGCCCTCATTCAAATCTGAACGTACGACAAAAAAGGGCGAGTTAGAATAGAAAACCACGTCTCAGTACCATTTGAAAAGCGCGTCGGGCTAAAACAGGGGTGTAGCCTCTTACCATACCTTTTTAACCTTGTGCTCGAGTATATCATCAGAAAGACTACAAAATGATTGGAACATCCCTGAACGGAGTCACACAAGTCCTCACATGTGCAGATGACATCGCCGTTTTGGGATATAAAGTAGAATCTGTAAGTAAAAACAGTGAAATCATCATGCAAGCGGCAAAAGAGGTGGTCGTCGAAAAAAATTAAGATAAAACAAAATATATGATTACGGCGCGAGCAGGTGGACGTCAGGGAACACGGGTAAACTTCAGGGCGAGATATTTGAAAAAGTTAAAGAGTTTAAATATCTGGGAATAATACTGACCTGCATTCCGGCAACCGTAGATGGCACGCAGTCAGTAAACTGCCGAAATCGAAACTGCAATCACGTAATATAATGTTTCGTGTTTATAGAACCATAATAATTCCGATTGCTCTATGCGGATGCGAAACATGGGCTCTCACAAAACGGGAAGAAAACAAATTCCGCGTATTCTAGAAAAAGTTTTAAGGAGTATCTTTGGAGATAAATATGACGAAGATGCAGGACAATGGAGGAAACTCGACAACCACGAATTAGAAGAGCCGCAAACCTACAATAGTAAGAGTAATCAGGTGGGGAAGATTAAGACATGTTGCAAGAATGGGCAACGATAGGACCGTGCGTAGAATTCTTGACGTTAGACCAATGATGGGAGGACAATGTTAGGTTTGGCCTTGAGGAAATCGGATCGGATGATCAAGCATCGAAGGAAAGTGCACAGGACATGGAACAATGGTGCAGCCGAGTCGGTCTTCCGGGTCCTATAGGCCAATAAATAATAATAGTAATCGAAAAAATCGGCAATTACTTAGTTCCCAACCTTGTAGTTTTCCATGGTGTCAAATATGGTTCCCATTAAATTAATGCAAATGTTCCCCAGGGTCCTGTACTCTCACCCACTTGCTTCCCCATCTTTATAAATGATCTCTTGTCTATTACCAGGAGCCCAATTCGCTCGTTTGCCGATGATAGCACGTTGAGTTTCTCATACTCATACAAACATTCCCGACCAAACTCTTCGAACGTCGTTACCAATAAACAGGTTATACTTAGTACATCGAATCCCGACTTCAACAAGACAGAATTCAATGTTTCCAAAACTCAGTGCTGCCTCTTGTCGTCAAAGGTGAACTCCAAAGTAAATGTACTGTCGATGAACGGCATCGCCATCAACGAAGCCAAGGAACTATCAATCTTCGAACCTCAATCTAATTCGGCTCGTGAACGGAAGGACCACATATTTAAAGCTGCAAAAAGTGTGGTCGAATGTCTGGCGTGCCTTAAGCGGAGATTCTCATCACGAAGTTTTAAAATATCGATTTGGGGTTTTATTTTTTAGTGGTTCATAGTGTGTAGAATAAGTCTCCAAAACTGTTTTTGCGAATATAATCTTATAAAAAAAAAATTACAGCATAACGCGCGGTCGTTTATTTTTCACCTCGAGGCGTCTTGTTCAGTATGCTCTCAAAATTATACTAACAGAGCAATCGACCTGAAAATGTATATACCAGCTAATGATACATAGTACTATAGAACCTGACATAGTAATTAGACCTGCTGGTGCCATCTGCAGGTAGGGGCGGAAACTTTTCAGCCCACCCTCGTGTTATGGTCCTCTCAGGGAGCGTCTCCTTGTCCTGAAAAGGATGAGGGATCGCTTAAGAGCGCTCCTGAGGGGACCCGTTGCGGTCGCCACCGTACTTCCGGGGCCTCCGGGGCCTCCGGGAAGAGTGACGACCTATTGCTGAATACGGGCCTGATACGTATTCGGCCGAATCTAATAAAACGCAGGTATTTGAAATTGAAGCTATTTTTATAAATTTCAATATTTAGTTGATGTGATAGGCGTTCTTAAACATCGGACGCCAACCTAGAGACTGATCCTCGAACACAAAATCCATCGCCCTTTTATACAAAATCTTATCGGAATTTTGTATCGCGGATGCATCGAAATGCAAGCAGAATTTCGAAATGTAGTTCGACTGGAGTCGAGTACTGGAGGAAAGGGATGTGAAATCTATTTTTAGAATATACAGATCTGGCTCGATTTTAGGATTGTGTGTATGGGTGATAAACGAATATTTGATTCGTTTATCGGGATTTTGTATTTTTGAATTAGTTGGATGATTATGGGGAGTTGGGTGCAAGGGCGATAAACGAACATTTGATTCGTTTATCCCGAATTTTCAATTTAGATGATTGTTTTTTTGAATTATAGTTAAGGATTATGAGATTAGGATGTATGATATAGTAGGTGGGTAGAAATGTATGTGGAGGAATATGGTAGGGCTTCTTGGAGCACTACACTCGTACAGCTTTCTGACACTTTAAATGCGTTTTTCTCGAAAACTTGTTTTCCACATGTCTCCACGATATCTCAAAAATTACTTGATGAATCGGTTTTTTTTTTATTTTAAAGTAAATTAATTTTATTGGACTCTAAATATAAATCTAGATGACTTTTTCATAATTTTTTGTTTTCTATTCAACGTTAAAGAGAAAAAAAGGCGAAAATCAGTGCCTAAAGTTTGTATGTCCGCCATTGTTTTTATTTTCGACTTTTTTTTCTAGGAAATAGAATTTAAACTCCGGAAAATATTATATGCTTACAAAAACATGTTTCGCGTATAATTACAGACGATTCCAAACAGCGCTACGATGGAGACCGATTGGGTACCTTTTTCCGAATCGTAACATTGCGCCATCTCTCAAATTGACAATTTTTAATATTTTTCATGAAAAAAAAATTATTTATACCTAAAAACTTAATTAATATGTGTACAAAATTTGACATTGATATTTGCTTCCGTCTTTGAGAATAAGATTCCAGAAAAACACGTAATTTTTAGGTGTATAGATGAGAATCTGCCCTTAAGAGATGCATAGATATTTCACTCCATCCAACCTGGCCACTGTTTACAATGCGTACATTCGTCTTAAAATGGAGTTCAACTCCCATATTTGATCAGGCCAAACTCCAGACCTGCGCTGCTCGCGCTCGATGGAATGCAAAAACGAGCAGTGAAACTTATTGGAGACGTAGCCATAAGTCATTAGATTCCGCTGTTAGAAAAAAGGCGCAACATATCATACCTATCTCGTTTCTATAGGTATTATCACAGTCGTTGCTAAACTGAACTTGCTGAATGAATGACATTTTCCCGCGATACCCATCAATCTGTGAATGCACATCAGCTCACGTTGAAAGTGAACTTCAGGCACACAAATAAACATAGAGAGTCATTCTTTAGCCGAACCACGCGAATGTGGATTGCTTTACTTGATCAAGTGTTTTCTAGTGGTTGTGATGTCTAGGGATCTAAGACCGATGTACATCGATACCTCCTTACTGTATCCACTTGCTGTGCTGCCGCTCATACTGTGCTCTGACATTTGAGGGTACTTTTTGTGTACGCGTTAGTGTAAAAAATGCGGTCCTTTATATAAATGAATGGCTTTGAAAAACATTTGAAAACATTTACTGACCTTTTACTCAAGGTAATACGAATTATTTGTCTCAAAAGTTTCAGATCACTATCTCATTTTATGAATCTACAACTTTCACATGAGCATGCATAACCTACAATGTGTACAGCTCTCGAAGAGCTTTTCGTCACTGTTGCACAATGTAACTAACAATAGTAGGGGTACGTCATATAATAACAAATTTAAATAACTCTCCGCCCTCTACACTAGAAGTGTTAGCTTGTGTCACAACCGATTAGCTCAGTTTTGATTACATCGAGCTGTGACACAAGAACTAATGGGGCGAATTCAAGAGAACAGTGCAGCAGTACTGTTTTTGATCGAAAAGCACCACAAAAGCCCTGGAGAGAAGAAGAGCAACGATTTTGCGGCGAGTCCAAACAACTTCTCTCATGGCCCGAGAAGAGGTCGAGAACAAAAGAACAAAGACAACACGAATAAACAAGTGGTTTTTGTGCAGTTGAAAGAAAAAAGTGAAACGTTGAATATTAAAGACAATCTTAAATAATTTTGTACAAGTGTCGAAGATGATTAAGAGAACCGAACTCAAACAAAATTGACATCAATCATAAAATTTTAGACAACGCCGTAATCGACGATAATTGTGAGTACAAGGACAGACTCTTGTAGTGTAACAACATGCCCACGAAATGACCACGAATAATCATATCAAATAAATCGATTGCCCTTGTCACAATTAGCAAGTTTCAAGTAACTGGCATTCATTGCCGACAATAATTCAAGGTCGATTCTTTTCCTTGAGTTATAAAAACGAATAGCTCCAGTTACGATTTGAAAGAATCATATGACACCCGCTTGCGAGCTTGCCGGTAGCAGGTGATTCAAAATTAATTGGGTATACTCGTGTCATTGTTCTTACACTATGCGCTAAGCTGGTGATAGGAAATAGAATAGCACGATAAGCAGAATTATATTGAGTGAATTATAAATTAAAACTGAAATAGTTCGTTAAGCAAACATTGTATGAGTGAATTAAAAAATTTGTAAATAATTGGAATCCGTTCGTTGTAGCTGTGAAACTTTATCACATGGCTACCTGTTGCTAAATGCAAATTCCTATCATGCATTTCCAGTTCTCATAACCAGAATTGCAATTCTCCAATTCCCACGTTCCATCCATACCCATGGTCTAATAATGCATGCTATTTGCTATGGGCAAATCACATTGCCATTACCTTGAATCGAAATTTTCCCATGGCCTTGGGGTGGAGCTGCAGCCAGAGTAGCCGTAAGGTTGACCCCTCAGGGTGAATGGCAGAAAAATTGCAACGTCCCCATCATCGTTGGCATGCCCTTCGACTGGGGCTGGCACCAGGTGGCTGTCTCAAGGTGGGAAATGAATCGTGGGAAGGAATGTGCAATTCTGATTTGATTTTGGGTATAAATAGGGAGTTCCGTTATAGGCAGAAAGAGTTAGAATCCGACAGCAAATGGAGCAGTTGATTCCATTGGAAAAATAAACACAGGAAAGAATCAAAAAGGCTTTTCATTTAAACCCGGCGCTAATACTATTGGCTCACCGCCACCCTCAACAGCTAAGAGGTTTGAAACACCCTGCTCGCCCCCTCTTACGCCTTCAGCTAAACACCTACAATTAAGCCGGTCACACCCCCAGCTAGACCGGGAAGTTGAAGGTTGGCCCGAAGGAACACAGTGTGCCGAAGGACAAAAATAAATATACAACATGTTGGTGCCTGAGCAGGGACAAACTACCACGGGCTCAAGCAGCCAGAATCCAGCGAAAACAAGTAACTAATACATATAACAAAATAATAACAAACGTTGTATAGCAGTATACAACAGTATTTTCAGATTCGGACTTGTTTTACTTACTGGAATCCAGTATCAGTGTTATTGACGAGGAAACTTTATTGTTAACCCACAGCAAGTGAACTAATTAAACTCCCACGAACAGCCATTAGAAGTTTCTACGAAGGTGCGTATAAAAATGCAGTCCACCAGTCACTCTTTCGAATTCTTAGCCCGGCTACTCAAAGGTTCAAACATTTCACGCAGGAAGTTTTACTACAGCCTGAGTTCTATAACTTTCGAACCCCTCGACCTACCACACCAACAACACCCTTTATTTTCAAAATATTAATGTAAGGTTTCATATTAGAGTTTGTTTAACAGATTAGTGTGACTTGTAGTGTGGCGGTTCTACTGACGCCACTGCTACCTTTTCCACATACTTCCAAAACTTCCTGCCCTAAAGCTCTAGAGACCTCATTGCTTTTCGCTTATACACGCGCATTAACACCCTCAAGCATTCTCCCACCGACCCCATAGTTCTTCGATTATGCAATCGCATCCAACACCCTCAAGCATTTTCCCATCAAGGACATTCACGCAATGAATGCGTTGTATCATTTTTTCTGGAAGAAATCGGTACGCCAGTACCGCATACATCAATGCATCTCAGCATTGTTCTAAAAAGAAAACATTTCGGTTGCCATACTAGATAACCGAAATGGATTATAGAAACAATCAGCAGAACCCCTGTCCCATACGTGCGCGACAGATTTTTATAGTGTATCCGTACCCAGGGCGGCTTTTAGTCAATCTACAAAGCATAGCGCAACTCGCGCCTAGCTGCCAAGAGCCGAATTCTTTGCCAGTGTAAATATTCACACCGGCATTCGACGCTTGACTTGCTATGGATACAATACACAATCGACGTGGATATAAACACAACCATCAAACGCATCCTAATCCCCAGCGCAATATTTAGACAACTGCAAACACTTCTTCCAAAGATGCTCTTTCACGAATTTTCTTTCCCACGGTTCGTCCACCCATGAGCTCCCGTCACGAGCAAACAAAGTGATCCGCGCGTAAATGGACACACCCTCGCAAGGATCTGTGTACCGGAGATCTAGTCCTATTGGTCGGTCCCAAACGGAAAATTTCTTTGCCCCTTTCACCACACCACCAAACTCACCCCAAACCAGGGTTGTGTCATTGAGTCGTAATTCAATCTCCGAAACAGACGGGTAGCCCGCCATCCACCGTACCAGCGACGGTACGGTGGTTTCTCTAGAAGTCGTTTTTCCTTTCCAGTTTTCCGCCCTCTTCGTGATTCGTGTGTGTCCTTAATTGTATTTCGGAGTTCTAACATTGTGTGAATTAACTTCGTTATAACAACCCATAATTACGCGATTGTATTCGCATCCGTGCTATTTATCGTTATTTGATAGAGTCTCCCAACTGTTATAATATATCATATGAGAAACTAAGTATATATGTCACCCGCATTAAGTTTAAATTGTCACCAACCGTGGTTAATAAATATCGAGACATTATTAATAACAATACAAGAGTGTTTAATTTTTATTGCTTCTGGGCGCACAGCGTTCGGCGGAACTTTCTTTTAGTGCCGGTGGGACGAAGTAGAACCCCGTGTCGTACGCCGGCACACGACTTCGTACCCCACAGTATTAAGTGACACAAGTAAAGCCCAATAAATTTTAAGTCCTTAATTTTGAAAGTTGAATAGAAAGAATAAACCAAATATAAAAGTCGAACTTTAAATAGCCCAACAAGAAACTAAATATATAAATCTGTATTAATATGTACCGATGGAGGTCAACAAATTATTATAATTGTCTTTAATGTAAAAGGAAAAAGTAATTAAATGAGCAATTTACTAGCCAAATAAGCAATCTTTTATAAATAGAGGTAAATGCGAAGAATAAATATGGCCATACGACCCAGCAAAAGGGATTCGAGGTGTTTGGAAAGGTAAAGTAGATTTTCGTTGAAGGTTCGTGAACATTTACAGAAATCCCTTTCCGAGTGGCTCATCGCTCATATTTTTCCACAAAAGAACATCTTTCATCGACGACAAATAGGTTTTTCTGTCCAGTATCCACATCCTTTTTGTCGTTTGCCGGCATTTTGCTCCCTTCACATTTCTCAGAAAACATTATCTTGGCAATTCAAGAAGAGAACTTGCTACCAATGTGAAATCGTTTTGCGTAAATATAAGCCCTGAAAAAAGGATCTTGAGGACAACGTAAAACAAATCCCTTCATTGCCCAAAAAATGTGTGCTTATCAATGAATTATTGTTTACGTAGGACGCCGCCCTCGTTACTTCGTTGTTTTCTACTTTCACAGATCCTTGATGACAGCGATCAACTGCCTCAGCGGGAGAAATCTTCATTGGCTATTTATATCAAAAGTCCTTTTTCCTGTATGCATACGAATAAACTGTCCAGTCGAGTCATTTTGAAGGACAACACTTTTATTATGAGCAAGGCATAAGGACCACGGACGGTGACCGTGATTTATTCCATTATCTATAATTTTGGGTCCTTTTGCCAATTTAGTAGCCCTTGTTATTTGCATATTCAAAGTGGGTATGTCCACATATACACTCACATACAATAGGTCGGAAGTACGTTACTGCTGCTCGCAGGAGTTAACCACAGTATCAGCTGCGGAAAGACTAACCAATAATCATTTACTCTTTACGGAGATTAACATAATAATTTTGGACTGTTTGGCGGGGGATCCTTGTTGGATATCCACCGACTGTGACCCTCCTGGTACGGAGTGTTTACTGGTCAGTCATTGTAGTAAATTAAAATATGCGTATGAACAAATAAAGTGAAAATAATAAAACGGAATGACCTTCCTCACCAACCCGTCACTCTTAAATTTCAATACAATGGACTTTTGAAAGGATACTCGGTCTGCCACTTTTTTCTTTCTTCTGCAATTTGACCATGGACTACGTGGTATACATCAGTAGCCTGGGGGTGCAAGTTGAATATCTGCCAGGCAGTCAAATCATATATTTCGGAGAGACAACGCATGTCACGTAAAGTACCTACAGGGCCATCACATTTGGACTATCGTATGTCTGTGGATAATGATTTCATTAATATTCCCCATCGGCTATTGCTGTTCACATTGTTAATAACCTAGAGAGATGATAAGGGATGACTGAATGCCTGTGCTGTAAAAACAGTTGGAAGGATAATAAATCCGGAAAGTCTGGTTGTTTTTGTTGCTTTAAGCAATTTACTCTCTCTGATACTTTAGTTAATAAATTAAAAAATCAAGGAGACGTGGAATATTTATTGCAAGTAACAATTAAATTGGAAGATATTCCTTAGGTTTTAGTAATTCGGGAAATTGCCTATTTTTCCTTAAGTTTTCTGAACAAATAGCCCAATCGATAAAATAACAATTCAAAACTAGGGGTCTACCCTTCATCAGAGTTTCTCATGATGAAGGTCCATAATCGATCCTTCATCCAAATTCTTAGAAGTATAGGGTTCCGCAATAGAGACAATATGTTACGTTATTCGCTAGTGTGAAGTGGAAAGAAAAAATACTACTTTCTAAAATTTTAGTCTCAGCTCTTTTAATATGAGGGAGTCGTTCAATGAATCCTTAGAACATCCAATCGATGGTGATCCTTGTATCGAATATATTTTGCTTTTAGTAAGCATCATCACTCTCAAGAAAGCTAAACGAAAAATTGGGTGTGAACAAAGTCTCGGCAAAATGGGTGCTGCGTTTATTCTCAATGGAAGCTGTTTTGGCGGTTTCCCGTGGGAATCCTGACGAGTTTTTGCGTCGTCACTTAATTTTCACCGAAATGAATATGTGACGTTTCAAACACACAATACACAAGCCAATAGTGAAGAAGGGCAAACGAAATTCGAATAAGCAAACCATCAGAGCCGTATACCATAGCGATAACATAGCAATTCCACATTAGTTGAGCGTACATGAGTTTAGAAATCGAAACAAATGGCAGTGACCTGATGTGTTGAGCATTGGTTCAATATTTTAGTAATTCTAACCGTCATAGTGTCGGTTCGAGTGACACGTTCTTCGCTATCGTCGCAAACGCAATAAATACACTACTACACTCCAGCGACTACAGCACAAAACAATGGGGTTTTGTAGGCGGACGGTCTTCAAATAAAGCGAAATCAGTCGCCAAAGTGATGAAAACTGTATTAAAAGTCGCTTTTAGAATCGTGTACATCGATTAGGTGAAAAAAGGAAAAATAATAATTGTAGATTATTATGCGTCGTTACTGCATCGGTTGAACGAAGAAATTAAGAGAAAATGTCGTCGTCAGAGAATCTATTCTTCTAAGGACTTATTGAACAACACTCGTATAATACCACGAACGATTTGTAAGCAAGTTATTACATTCTCGGAGTAGAGAAAACACTTTTTTTTTTTAAATTTTAGTTACTGGTGTAACTTCGTATCGCAGTCGAGTTCTAGAAAAAATGCTTGCCCTATTACGGACAGTTGACTTAAAAATTGGCAAGTCTGAATTGAAAAAAAATTAACGGCATTCTTAGAGGGAGTCTTCTTATAAAGAAATTCACCACGCTTTATTTTTCAATTTAAAAAGGGTAGTGTGGGCAGTTTTCATTGGAAGGCTGAAAAGAGAATTCATTTTATTTCTGGAAGAATGGACACCAGAAAGTACCAAGAAGTGTTGGAAGAGCATCTTCTTCCTTTAATAACCCTAACGGGTTAACGCGAATATTCGCGGGCCTATTAAATTTTGAACACTTGTGGTGTTTACGTGGTACGGCAGATATACCGGGTGCCACGGGGGCACAGGTTCACCACGCTTATCCAACGTCTTTTGTACACAATTTTGTTAATATTGAAATCAAACGTTCCGGCTTGGGAATACTGATTCATTTATTGTACACAAATTCTGTTAACATTACAATCAAACGTCCCCACTCATAAATAATAGTTTGTCTTTCGTACACAGTCTTAGGAATTCTAATTCATTTATGGTACACAAATTTTATAATGATAACTTAAATGTTCGCACTTGCAACTACTCTTTCGGTGCACAAATTTTGTAATGATAACCTAAATGTTCGCACTTGTAACTACCCTTTCGATGCACAAATTTGATAATGATAAATTAAATGTTCGCACTTGCAACTACTCTTTCGGTGCACAAATTTGATAGGCGCTATTGGCTCCTCGACCAGACTATGTCAACCGCAATTTCAGACTATGACCTCTTGGGCCGCCCCACGAGAGATGTGTATTTTAACGCGAGGGCACAACCTGCCTTCGCGGAATCCAAAACGCGATTAACAAGTTCATCGAAGCGATAGAATACCATATATTCAATCATCGCTTCGATGACCATATATGGTAAAGTATCCCTTTTGCGTTTTGTTCAACACAAAAAGGGGTTGAAATGCACACACGATGATTGCTTTTGCTGTTCATCGTGTGTGTCCGCCAGTACACAGACACAGCATAGATCTCATTTAAAGCTCGCAGCAGGTGCAAGTAACTCAGCTAAAAAAGGGGTTGAAATGCTTACACGATCAACGTGTGCGTAAAGCATTATTGCCGATCGTGTACATTACACTTCCATAAAAGGATATGTTCATTTGACATCATGGTGTGGAACTTTACGCTGCTCGGGCGCGCTTTGCTGGCGTCCTCTGGTATAATTCGCCATGCGCGTGTGTGCGAAAATGCTTTCGTCTTATGCGCATGGATAATGTCAGGGAATTATGTCGACCACGTGATGTTGTATCGAGCCGTGTTTCAGGGGCATTTCACCGGCGCCAACAAACTCGCTTGTCGATCGATGTGGGTATAGATGACCACACTAAGGAAGAAATATCTCCCGTGGTATGTGGTAGACACATTAGGAGGTATTTCTCTGATACCTGTTGGGCAATGTTGATTGCTGTATTTGCAACCGTTTTGACTATCAGGAACGTGGTGTATTTCGCACGACTATGCCCTTGTGGCGAATGTTCGTTGTTGCTGATGTATTTTTCATATCAGCAGACATTATGTTTTACAGGTTTCTCTGTGATTATGGTTCGACTAAGGCGGTAAGTACATGCTTTTTATGAAGTAGGACGCGCGTGGAAATGGTTACCTGGTGATAGATGAGCAGGTAAGTAGTGGCGTTTGACAGAACCGCCACACACTCAGTTCATGAGCAACTCAAAAATGGATGCTCATTTTGTAAGCAACTTTTGAAAACGATTTTAAGCAAATTTTTGGACTGTCTTCACTTCCTTGGAGATGTCTCACTTCTCAAGTATCGGTAATCTTGAAACTTATTCTTGACTTCACCGACTTTTTCAGTGATGGACCACAGCTACGGCAGTCTTTCACATCAAAATTTTCAGAACGACGTCAAACGAGCCATTTTCTGGCAGTTGATTCCAATAGAGTACCTTCGTTACCTAAAAATCTTCTCCTCATTTTTTCTATTATCACAGTAATATTATAAAATATATCGAATTGCTTCTAAAATTGCACATGCCTTTGTTTTGCAGCAACTGTTAATGCAACACATTCATTTTAATAAAATTGTCATCAATTATCAGCTAATCTCTTACCTGTCAAATAAATAAAAGTGTTGCCGAATGATGCTACCCGTTTCAAAGTTATAGTCCCTTAAAAACAGGCCACCATAAAAATATCAAATACTTTCCATTCACTACTAACTGCTATCAGGATACTTTTCCGCATCATTGGAAAGATCGCAAATTATTACATTGCTGAATTTGCCTTAATCTACACATACTATTGATGACGTTAAATTAAGTCCTTTTCTAACTGACACTCCTATCCCCACGAACTGTTTCGATGGTGAAATTCAACGCACAATTATTCGGTGCTACGGTCATACTTTCACTTTAAAGAATGCCCTACTGTAAAAACCATTTCACACATTCTGAATTCAACGAGTGTCGAAATGTGTCCTTTCGATTATCACACGTTATAAACCTGAAGTGAAATGATTAAACACCGACACCATAAAGCGTGATAAGATGGAGGAGCAAAACTGATTCAATTTTTATGGTTTGTTCATCGTTCCAAGCCAAGCAAGTGCTTGAGGGTAAAATGAGCAACACTTGATGCCCCTGACGATGATGACAAAACTCTTATGATAGCTCTCTGTAAACACATGAAAACTCCTGCATCTGTCGTTCGTTTTATAGTTTAGTTTGCGACGAAAACGGATGATCCATAGACATCCGATACAAGTCCTTACTCCACTAAAATGCATTTCGTGCAAGACATCCCTGCCCAGGTCCTCGTCAACTTCGGTTCGATGCCGTGCACTATTTCTACTATCATGCGAAACATTCTTCATATTAAGAGCAAATATTTACGTTTGCATAACAACACTTCTTTCAGGACATCAAGGAGCGAATTTCTTTCGTTTGCCAGAGACATATGCACATACATAAACACCCATGACGGCGCATCAATCTATCTGTCCCTATGCTCTGTTGTATGGCATCCTTGCCGCTCAGCCTGGAAGTGACTTAAGCGACAAAATGTCATTTCATACAGAAATGATATTCAATTGTGAACCAATGGTACTGCTGCTGTGTGCTTTCGTCCTTCTGAATGCACAGAACGAAGGGATAAACGAACGAGGACAAGAACACTGCAAGATTTGGTTGTCCCTGGATATAGCGCTCTAGACTCTGGTACCAAATTCTAAAGGCACATTCTATACTCGTATATATGTATTTAGCTGGAAGCGAATCGACGACGTAGGAGTGACTTAGGAAAGGATTTGAAGCATTATAATGGAAACTTTATGCCCTTCGAATACACAACTGCACGTGTTCGAAAAATATTCGGATCTCCTCTAAAGGGGATCAGTACATATCAAGTGCTGTAACCCTAAGTGGTGTTATTTCCCTATCGATAGTAAGCACGTTTTACCAATGCGATTTCTGTGAAATGGATTCCCTCCGCAACAGTTCATAATTCACTTAGAGAATACCGACGGATTTAATGAGTGCTCGAATGCATAATATCCACACGTGCTTCTCCACAAAAAAAAAATCATGAAACAGTTCAAAGTTGCGCCAACAAATTATTGGATTACATTCCTTTGTATTACTGGTTTTTATAATATGCATGCTTTAAAGGGACAATGCCTTTATAGTATCGACAGATACAGGGTGGGCATATAAACAGAGTTGGTGAACTTTTCTATACACGTCTTCGGCGAGTGCAAGATTGTTGCACTGAATATCTTAAGCGTATCCGACAAATTTGGCAATCTGCCCGATTGTCGAAGTTGCACTCATATGGAGTCGTATGGAAACAATAAACGTCCTTCTAGATGTGCTGATAACGCCTCATGGCTTTAAATCTATATTGCAAAGAATTAATAGCAATGTTCCGCAGGGGTCTATATTGTCGCCCTGTTAAGTTATATTTTTTATTAATTTTTCTTACCTCCCGGTTGGGTAGTCCCGCTTGGGCTTCCGGTGGCTAGAGGCCTGTTGGATGAACATACGACCGCTGCGGTCGGCGTGTCGACCCCAGTTGACGGGGCAGGGTTGGGGAGAAGGTGGCGTCGAGGTGTATACCTTTTTCGCTTCTTTGGCGGAAGGCTTCCTGGAGAGACGATCCATCAGTATAAGGTCCTTTCCAAATGGTTCCCGTATTGGGGGAGTCGGTGTCCCACCATCCCGCCGGTTCTTGTGGCTGGATCGGTACAGACAGGACCCAGAACGAGCTGTCTGTAGCTTCCTCCAAAAAAGGAGGCAGGATCAGAGCAGCAACCGATATTCAAGTTTTAACATAAAAAGACGGATTTGTTTTAGTTTAATTTTAATGTTCTTTAATTCGTGAAGGTTGTCCATGGATTCGGCCCCTGGACTTCGACTGATCGGCCATGGGTTCGGCCTTTGGAACCTTACTGATCACGAATCAAAAAAAAAAAAAAAAAATTTGGGCGGCGAGAGGCCGACTTTAGCGAGAGAAGGACAGATGTGTACTTCATCTTGTCTCTGGCTTCTGGTCATCTTGCGATAACCAGCATCACCCCCACCCGTGAAGATGTTGGGCTCGGTCTCGGGATATCTGAAAAATAAAAACGGGGAAAGTATCTAAGGATAGTGCGGACAGGGCTAGTTCAGGTGTTCGAAATCGTACAAGCCCGGTAGGTCTTGTGTGCGGTAGTAAACGCAGATCGCGCCTTTGGCATCTGATGATCTGCGCTTTGGGCGGTGTGTGTGTAAGTCTGTGCTGTCTTGTGCTGTGCCTGCGTGTGTGCGTGTGGTATGTTAGGAGTATCACTGATCGCGAATCCAAAATGTGCCGCCCTTTTATATTCTGTGGCGACAGAGAATTGTTAAAAAAGCAAGATTTTGTGTGCGCTTCAATTGGAATGCGATTCTGGGAAGTGGACGGGAATTTGATTGAACAAATTCCCGGAAGGAGAAATTATGAAATGCATTTTGAATTAGGCATTTCATAATGTTAATGTTAATGAGAGTTGAAACAATGTGCGACAAATGGACTTTCGGTTAAATTTGTCGTGCATATAATTCACTTGAGGAACATGATTGGGATTATGGATAAATGGTAGAGTAATTGGGAATTGAATCAATGTGCGATAAATTAACATTTGGTTTAATTTGTCGCTCGTATGATTCACTATGGGAACAAGATTGGGATTATAGGTAAATATCGGGGTTGGATAGGAGTAGTGATGTAGGATCACTACCCCCCGATATCGTTTCTATTTTCAGTAATGATCCACCACCCAAAATCTAGTTTTCTGGACCTGATGGGATCTCAAATAGCACATTTAAGAGACCATTGTGTTGCGTGTTGCATCGGATCTTACCTCACAGTCTTAAAAGCGCAGACCTCATTCCTGTTTCTAAGAAAGCCTCTATTGCAAGGGTCGGTAACTACAGCCACATCTCACTTCTCTCACCCTTTGGTCGAATTTTTTAAAATCATAAAGACCAAATAATGAAATTGTGTGAAAAAATAGATTAAAAAACCGGATTTTTCAGTCTAGCACAATTTCGTTTTCTGATACGTAAATTCACTGAGGATGCTTATAGCGTATTGCGACGATAGTAAAGAACGTGTGATTCGAACTGACGCTACGACAGTTAGAATCACCAAAAATTGAACCAAAGCGCAACCCATCAGGCCACCGCCGTGTGTATGAATTTGATTTTTAAACTCAAGTACACTCAACTGATGTGGATTTGTTATGTTATCGCTATGGTATACGGCTCTGATGCATTTTCTTATTCGATTTTCGTTCGGTGTTCTTCACTATTTGCTTGTGTATTGTATGTGTATCTGTTAGAAATGCCACATACTCTCCTGCATTTCGTTCCCAAAGAATGTCTTAGCTAGATGGAGAAAATTGGACGCGACCTGTTTATGACATCACTAAAGCGTTCGAAACGGTAAGCTATAATATCTTGTTAAGGAAATTAGAAGAATCAGGTTTTCGTGGTTTCATGTTTGACTGGTTTAGATCGTATCTTGGAACTAGATGGCAGCAAGTAAAGATAGATGCCCTGTAAGTAGGGCCTGAGAATATACTCACAGCTAAGCCGACCAATCGTTAAAGACAACTAAATGCTCGGTGTTAGGTGGTATACTAACGCTTTGCTGTCCGATGAAATACCACCTCATCATAGTTGGGCGAAATTCTGGTCATCTTTCGGAGTTTGGGTGATGGTAAAGAAGTTGGTTTAGGTGCTAAGTGTGACCAAGCTGAGACATTACCCTGTCATGCTGTATGTCCCACGATATCATCCCGAGAAATTTTCGAGTATGTTCGGACTTTGACTGTAATTGGGATAAGATACCACGTTAACTTCTGAGATAAAAAACTCCGGAAGTAAGCTAGTTCTCCATTCAGATCTCCCGGGGACAATATATCACCGGGAACATCATACAAATGAGTTAATATAAAACCCAATATAGATATACAGATAATTCATCACCGCGTTATCGGGTCCGCCCATAAAACATTGTCAACGTTCAACTAGTGACACCATTTTGCAACATCAGGGGCATCGTTTTCACCAATATAAATGTAAATCCCATTTACCAATATTTGCAAACAACGAATTCTTATATTTAGCTCGAACCGATACGCAAGTCCAATCGTCAACTTATTCGACGTATAACCGTTGCATAGGATTCGGGATTTCGTTTTAATGTGGACCCTATGTCTTCACCTGCTCTGATTTAGCTTGCCACTGGGAAGAAGCCTTAGAAACCAACTTCTTGGAAATCATTTAGATGAAAGTCGTATTGGAAAACTCCGTGATATTTCTTTGTTGTCTACTGCTCCCCAAATAATGATCGGCCAGCGACAATTTTCGACCATCTTTCACGTTCTGTCGACTAGATGCAAATCAATGACCCAGCTTCTAAGTTTGGTGACTTTAATGTGCACAGCACCAGCTGGTTGGTACATTTTACCAGAACCGACGATGGGCATCTGGCTGAGACGTTCGCTATTAGTCACAAATTGACTCAATTCGTGAAGGAATCTACGGCAATGCCGGATGACCGAGGTGATTTTTCGCACACCCTGGATCTGTGTCTGATATCAGAGCCGAATATTTATACCGTGGAAGCGACCGCGCCATTAGAAAACTCAGATCACTGTTCTCCAGAACTGTCGCCAAATGTTCTTACCAAACACTTTCGATTAACTTATACACAGACGGGCTTTACTAAATGTTGGAAAATCGCGGAAATTCAACTAATACCAGGCAAGGGAGAAAATATCTACCCCAAAATTACGAGCCAATAGCATTACCGCCTATGCTACCCAAGGTGATGGACAGAGTCATCAATATCGAGTTGATTAAATACTCGAAATGCAACCGACTCTTAAACGATCGCCAATACGGATTCCGTCACAGGCGATTCATAGGGGGCCGTTGACTTTTGTAACAAACGTCTGGATATCTGCAATAAAAAAACATGACAAATCAAGAGCTTTGGAAAGCTCCAAGGCATAGCCTCCCATAGAGCGTTACTAAGCAAGCTTTGTTCATACGGACTTTGTCAACAACTTGGCTACTGGATAAAAGGTCTCCGCGAGAATCGATTGATCTGGGTTGTGATAGAGATCGTGTTCTGTACTCTATTAAGTCCGGGGTGCCTCACGGTTTCATTTCGACTCCAAGCTTGTTTTTGCTTCATTTTAACGATTTATTAGAAACAACGGGTAACAAAATGTTCAGTTGTTTCCTCATTTTCGAATGATCGTCCGATTAATGGATCAATGCCGTACCAGATCGAACTTCTGAATCAGAATCTGGACAAGGTTCTACAATGGGGAAAGGTCAATTTCGTCGACTTCAATCCAATGAAAACGCAACATTCACAAGAAAAATGGATCGTCGGTTCCACAGCTGATGATTAATGGCTAGGCCCTTGAATCTAGGGAAAGCATAAATTTGCTTGGCATCACGGTCTGTAAGAATGTGTCGTGGCTTGCACACATCAGATTCGCCCCTAGAAAGTTAAGTCAGCTTTTTACAGCCAACAAATATTTCGTTTCGGCCCAAATTCTTCTCCTGTAAAAGTCTCATATAAGACTCACATTCGAATATTGTTACCAAGTTTCGAGCTCTACTCCGAAGCATACTCTCGACCTAATTGAGCGCATACAGATACGAGCAATCCGTCTGATAGAGAACGTAGCGCTGACAACGGGACTGCAGTCGTCATCAGATTGAAAGGGTGTAGCTTTGTGTATCTGTTTTAGAGATATTTTGCTTCAGAGATTCATGGTGCTATTCCGCGAGATTCATTTTATTTGCGGATCATCTCCGAATTACACGCACCCCTCTGTAGCAAAATTCGTTCCGTTGCAGAGCGGAATTTGCCCTTTTGGGATTGGCTGTATGATCGGCGTTTTCCAAAGCGCGGGAAAATATGCATTATTCAACGCGTTCTTAAACAGGACCGTGTATATACCTATTGCCATTGAGGGCAGGTTCTTGAGCACGATGTTAGGTACTCCATCTATTCCCACTGACTTTTTGCTTCTTAATGAGTCGAAGATTCTCTGGATTCCTTCCCTCGAAATTAAAAGGCTATTCGCATTAATGTCAATTAACAGATTATCGGCACTGAATTCGGTAAAACCGGGATTCTCAGATTGCCAAAGTGAAATTTCATTTCGGAGGTGCAGGTGATTCAGTAGAACTCTGTCCTCCAAGTCGTGACTTCGGTCAATGCTTTCGTTCACCTTGTACATTTCATGAAAGACAACTCCCACAGCGTTCGCCTTTTTCAAAGGATCTTCGATCACGAAGATCTCACTATTGAGTATCGCGTTCTCTGTATCTATACCAATGTTGATTAGCAGCTGCTTGTTTACGCCGGTACGTGGAATTTGGACACACTGAATCTCGTTCTGATTATTTCGCCTGAATATTTTATTTATTTGTGGGAACATATTCGGGCTATTAGTTTTTATAGCTCGAATTCTGTTGCTCCAATACAAATTTGTTGCTTTAAGTAATTGTTGGAGGATTTTTAATCGGGATTGCAGTGATACTATCTCCTGGTCTTTTCTGTCTGTAAACTGTCTGTGTAATTGTTTTAGTTTCGATAGCAGTCTGCTCTTTTTCTTGTGGAGTGCGTTTATTGTTGTGTTTGTGTAAATGTTTATGTGATCTGGAACTGTTGTTTTGGGAATTGTTTTGTCCATTGTTTGTTTTACGGTTTCGTCCATTTGTTAAATGTACTTGTCGATTTCTTCATTTGTTAGGTTTCTGTTTACTGGCAGATTAAATTCATTCGAACGAAGTTCTCTTGTTAATGATCTGGTGAACCGTGGTCATCACATTTCCCCAGTTTTTATGCTTGGCGTTCATATCTCCCCCTAGGATAAAGTAGTTTTTGTCCAGGTGCAATTGTAAACATCGAACGAGTGTCTCGAGCCCTGCTATAAAGAGGTTATGTGGGTGCTCCTCAGGTGCATAGACCGCAATCGCATACAAAGCCCTTCCTTGCTGAAAGGGTATGCGTACGATACAGACTTCCAGCACCCGGCACCTGCGCACTTCTCCACTATATATTACTTTATGATTGGTCCCTTTTCTAATTAACATTGCGACACCACCTCCTTGAGAGGAGTTAGGTCGGTCTCTTCGTATAATATCGTAGTTTTTATGTCCTATCTTGTGTCTCTGGTTTAACTTTGTTTCCCCCGCCAGTAGTACATCATGTTGTTCATCTTGCAACAGGTTAAAAAGATTGGCTTTTCTCTCAGTTCTTATTAGCGAATTTTCATTGACGACAAGAGCTTTTGATTCATGTTTTGGTTAGAGGGTTTACATTGGCCTTTTATTTAAAATCTCGTTTATTAGACTTTGCAGTTATGTCATCTGTGTCTGCGGATTGAGCAGGACTGTGAACACGTCTGCTTGTGATGCTGTTTCAGTCCCTCGGGGAGCATTTGTGGCTACCAGTGTTGTAGCCTGATTTGGTGTTCTCCCACCCGATGCAACTTGTGCGTACGACCGCTGCGATGTTACAGGCGTTGTTGTTGTAGGAGTTGGCTTTTGGTTTTTTTGCCGTCACACTTCTTGACATTATTTTTCAGAGTTTAGGACATCCTCGATAATTAGCAGGATGTCCCTCATTCCGACACACTGTACACTTTAGAAGGGCTTTGTCTTCTACCCTTTCTTTACCCAGAGGGCAATCTTCTGCTTTATGGTCCTGTCCGAATTTTACAGTTTGCCGCTGCGTGACCAAACCCTTGGCAGCGGACACATTGCAGAATGTCTCTGCTTTTTTTTAATTTGTCCCATTTGACAATTTAATGATCCAGGACTGTAATTTTGCTTAGAGCACCAACTCTGCTGCTGGGTGTTAATTTAACTAAACAGAAGGGTAGCTTGCGGTTTTCCCTTCTTGCCTTGATTGTGGTGAACAGTTTTACCGCGGTAAACTCGACATCTTCATGCTTCAGCTTTTGAAGAGTTTCGAGTAGAGCCCCCGGTTCCATTTCAGGGTCGACGCCCTTTAATAGAACTGTTACGCTCTTCGTTTGTTTCAGCGTTAACGAGTAAAATTCCGCGGTGCCTCCTTTTGAAACCTCTTTAATTTTGTCGTGGTCTACCCCGGGATAAGTTTGAATGGCGTGCCTGTTATCTGCCAGTCTTTTAACTACAAAATTGTTTTATATAGATAGTTTACAGATACTTACAAATTCCTTACATTCAATATCTACGGTGTTGATTGGTGGCATCTTTATTTTTCTGTTGCAGCTGCTGCTGTGCTGCTTGCTGTTCCTGTGGGCGATTAGATGTTAGTAGTTGCTGTTGCTGTTGCTGTTGATATTAATGTTAATGTTAATGTTGATGTTGATGTTGATGTTGATGTTGATGTTGATGTTGATGTTGATGTTGATGTTGATGTTGATGTTGATATTGATGTTGATGTTGATGTTGATGTTGATGTTGATGTTGATGTTGATGTTGATGTTGATGTTGATGTTGATGTTGATGTTGATGTTGATGTTGATGTTGATGTTGATGTTGATGTTGATGTTGATGTTGATGTTGATGTTGATGTTGATGTTGATGTTGATGTTGATGTTGATGTTGATGTTGATGTTGATGTTGATGTTGATGTTGATGTTGATGTTGATGTTGATATTGATGGGTGGCTTTTGGGTGGCTTTTTGATGTGCGAGCGCAGCTATATTCTTTCGTCGTCTCTCTTCTAGCCGCGCTCTTGCCACCGCAAGCTTCGCCTCCAATTCGCGTATCCCCCCTTCTTCATCCTCGACGCAAGAGAAGCGAATGAGTTGTTTTCCACATACATGTTCAATTTGTAGGAGGGGGGGACCTCACAGTCCTCCTCCATTTGCTGTTCTTTTTTTTCATTGTTAATTTCGCGGAGAATTGTTGGTCCCGCATGTGAAGGAGGACGATTCCGGAGACGCTACAAGCATGGGTTGTACGCAATCTACCTTGAAGTGAATGTTGTAAGAAAAATCAGGCTCGGTAGACTCCGGTGGGCGTGACACTTAGCTCGAATAAGCGAAAAGGAGCCTGCCCGGAAAGTCCTTTGTGGCAAGATGTATGGAAGGAGACAACGCGGTATACCTTGTCTGCGATGGAGGGATGGCGTAGACCACGACACCCAGCTCCCGGGAGTGCCAAACTGCATGACATCGGCTCGAAATCGGGATCGGTGGAGAGATTTGTTTGCCGATGATGATGATGATGAATTTCGCGGTTTTACTTCGCGTTACAATACCGTTTTTCGTGGCACTTTGTCTTTTGTTTGTTGTTGCGTGATTTTCTTCTTCCATGTTCATGCTGGTACTCTCCGGTTTGTTTTCATTTTAAAAAAAACAGGGCGACCGGCTATACGAATCACGACGCAACTCGGTTTCTCCGTAACCTGAGTCGAACTCGCCTATCGCCGACTAAGAGTCAGTCACATTACACTCGCCCTAAATGATGATTTAAAACCTGATTACTTCACGAGCAATATATTGTTGTTATTAATTTCACACTTAGTTGGGAATTATATTATTCTTCGCGCTTTACTGTACTGTTTATTCGTTTATTATGTGTTTTGCTCTTTTTTCACAGCACGAAACACATCGTCCGTACAAATCAGACGTTCATAATTAACAAAGTTGACACTATCCTCAAAGAACAATGCTACTGATGTCGTTCACGGCCAACGATCGACTGTGTTATATATTTCATATGTGGCTAAAATGTGAATGTTTATTCCTTTAATTTTATGTGTGTCATCATAATCATCATCGGCACTACAACCGGGAACAGGCCTTGGCCTTATTTAGCAAGTCCTGAGGCTTGTTAAATTTTCCATAATGATTTGTTTGTTCCGGGCAAGGTCATTAGTCTTGCGCCAGAGGCTCCCCGACGGGGAATCGAACCCCGGTCTCCCGCGTGACAGGCGGGTATTATATGTGTGTAAAATATAAAAATTGAAAGATTGTTTTATATTTAAAATTTGAATTGTTATTTCTCACCGGGAGGAAGGTGGTGTGGGAGTTACTAAGTAAGATCGCTCTCACGATCTTTCGTGGGGGATCACGATTATAAAAACACTTTGTTTTTTTTTATCACCCGCGATCTTCAGTGGAACGAAACCAAAAAATTATTTTCATGAAAAACCTAATGCATCTTGTTCTCGCGGAATTTTTTTTATGATTCTTTAATATTGTTAACGATGGGATCTGTCCGACCGGAGTCACTCTTAACACAAAAATACATAAACATATTATCTTACTATCTAACCTAAACTACCTTGCGTAGTGAAAGCAAAATGTGTACATACAAAAAAAAAGGAAAAGGGAACAATCAAAATGGAAATGATTTTGTAAAGCATGATCCGAACACTCGACGCGGCGTTGGATGCGCAAGTTAAGATAATTATCATAATGACACAATACAACTACTATTATAAGAAACATGACTCATCCCGATACCGAATTATCACAAAGCAACAATTACGTCTTCTTATCACCCATGAATGTAAAAATAATCTCCCTCTGTAAAGATGAAAACATATAAAAGGAATCAGTTTCCCACATTCCTTGTCTATAACGTCCAAGTAATCCAAGAGGTACATATGAGATACCCTCTTCTAGAATTATGTGCTAAGCAAATAAAAATACTGGCGCAAGACTAATGACCTTGCCCGGAAAAACAAATCATTATGGAAAATTTAAAAAGCCTCAGAACCTGCTAAATAAGGCCAACACCGGTTCCCGGTTGTAGTGCCGATGATGATGAAATAAAAGTTAGTTGTGAAAGCGAGTTGGATGACACAACAACAAAAAATATTGTTCCTTATGTGCGAAATACGACATCAACTCGCGCGTGATCGGCAAAATTCTGATCTTGCACATCCACCGTCGTCGCATGTGCGCTGCAACGTTCCGTGAATCGCGACGTCAGCCGAATCGATGGACTCGCATAATGTAGCACAGTGTCACAGTGTGGTAAGAAAAATATATGACATTATTGGAAGGAAATAAAATGTTATAAAATATTATACTTAGTTCCATTTAGAAGCTTTTTTGCCATTAGAATATTTACGTACAAACTTTATTCCCGATTGATTTGATACTAAAGGACTTTTCGGCACTTCAAGTTAAACCAGTACTCCTTTATCCATTAATTCAACATAAAATTAATAAAGTGCCTCTTTAAATTTAGTCCATTATATAAAACAATTTGAAGAAAAACTGGAATAAAACCCAAAGCGAACAAGAGAACAAGACAACAGGAAAAGGAAAAGTTTAAGTAACGTAAAGTAGTCTATAAAACAAGTTCTACCTATTTCTCCAGACGGTGATGGGAATTCTGCCGTACGAATGCGTCTGGAGAAGTTTTCTGGGATATCCCGCCGACAAGCGGATATGATTGTTTTTGAAACTACGCCAAGCATTTACTACTGGACGACTAGGAGATTATTGCGCCAACGACGGCAGATCCAAATGGACAAGTTGTACTGCGGCACGTTTGCAATTTAGTAGCCAAGAAACATTTTGCTAATTAAATCGCTCCAGAGCCAAGCCAAGCGCAATGTAACGTAACAAACGAAAAGGAGGATAAGCGCGAACGAACAGCAAAGCGACAGAAACGAGTCTTCCGAGAAAGAGACAGAGATCATTGATTTTAATTTGTCGACGATTAGCAAGCAGAATCAGCCCTGACAATGATTGCTAACATGACGCCCAATAAGCTATAAAAACGTATATAAAGATCAGTTCATGTTTTCATTAAGGCAGTTAACGAGCGAAGAACTTCAGGCAAAAATGCGGGTGGCTTAAATGGATGAAAGATATATTAGGGGTTCCCTTTTGTCGATGATGATGGGGAAGGCGTCAGCTAAAAAAAAAAAAAAAACGCCCTATAGTATTTTCCATCTGAACTAGGTTAATGGAATTCCCAATTAATTTGCATTACATCATGCGGCCTTGGCATGGCACAATGATAGCTGTGTGCCGTCATTGTGGTTATGCGATTCTCGCCCTCTTGACGCGTTTTATCGCTACGATCTGATTTATCCCAATGGGCAATCAACTCGTCGTAAATCTCAACAACGTCATTGTGAACATTAATTACCCAAGGATAGATACTCTCGAAATAGGCAAGTGATATCGAGCGAGAAATAAAATGCAAAAGAAAGGATTAAGCGACATATCAATAAGGATGCACTTATTGATGACTCATACTTTATGTGGTTATGTATCCTCGTAATGTTGAAACTGTCGCCGTTCACATCATTGCGTCATGCCTGCTGATTAACGATAAGAATTCACTTTGAAACTTTATATCTCAAGGACGACAAAGTTTGCCCCTGCTAAACGGACCCAACTTGGCTGTCAGTAAAGTGTGAACATATTAGTCAAGAGCGCACCCCAACCAGTAGGGTGATAAACCGTTTTGCGTTAGTTTTTATATATTATAGATGCGAGTAAGTTCTCTTTATAGGGCCTGATTAGCAATTAAGAGTCCACTAAGCTCGTAAAGTTAGGAAAGCGAAATAAATTCTTCACTACCACGTGTCCCAAATTGCTGCCAAGTTTTTCATGTGAAGTTAACTTGAGTGTAACACGTGTCAGTACCGTCGAGTACTTCCAACTCGGCTAAAGGTTAACAAATTTCAATCCCAAATTTATTCTCGTCCAAGTACGTTTCTGGGTTAAGTTGAAGTTGACAACATTTGAGGATTTGAGAATGCGCGTATAAATAGACCTCTTCTGGCCTCAAATCTCATCTCACCGCATCCAACTTGAGGCCCTCCATCATTTCATCTGCGTACATTCCGATTTCAATTACAACTGAGTGAGATTCATACATTCATGCATTCGTGACTTTGGATTATTGTTCCTTTTTATAGAGTTCGCTTATTTTCTTATTTTCAAAGGTCTTAACACAGAAACCTTGTGCTAGTGAATAGGGCCTTACCTCTGAGGAGGAACTATTGCACTTCTTGTGACACCGGTTTCGGTTTTTGTGCTTCTGGATATACTACATGGATATACATGTACTGCTACAGATCTGTGTGGTACATATACGAAAGAATAAAAAGACAAGGATGCTTTACACCAGTCCACAGTTTCTACTTCATTGTCGCCGTCTATTTACTTGATGGCACTACTTTGGGACACAGCCCACATCGCATTCCTTCCATTCCATTTTATGCAAAGCAGTACTTGTGGGATTTTTTCAGCAGCAACAGAAGTGGCAAATCTATGTTCACCTTCTCGCCTTGGAGAGAAATACGACAAGGAGCTCGACGATGACGACGACAACGACGAATATGGGCCCGAGGACGAGCACGACTCTAACGGTAATGACAAAGACAACGAAAAGAAAAAAAATCGACGAACCCTAAAAGAACCATGAGTATTTGAAGACGTTAGTTATTTACGAGTATGGGAATAGAATTCCTCTAGAACAGGGCATTTCAGTTAAGGATATTGACTTTGTACGACAACTAACCAGAGCTAGCTAGACGTTGGTGGTTTTCTCCTCCACCAGCATAGTTTTCGATTCAGAACCGTTTCCGACATGGGTACAAAAATGCACTGGCACCCGTTGATTTATGAGCCGGCTTGGCGGTCATACATACACACCAAGGAGCGATCCCTACATCAAATTAATCGCACTTACTCCCGCATCCTTAGAAGTCCCTATCCATTTATTCAATTTTTTTTATTTATTTTTTTTATTAGTCGTTTTTTTGCTTTGCCTTCTCGACAGTCCAACGCTGCACCGCTTTTGTTTCCATAAGTAAATTCTAAATGACGCACCATTTTCTGTAATTACTCCAAGATTTGAAATTTAATTTGACGTGTTTCGAGGACAAGACAAACCTCTTCTTCCTTAGTGGATGGAAATGATGGCCTTTCGGTGTTAGGAGGTCTTTATTCGTTCGGCGGTATTTCTTTTCTATATTGCACTAGAGCACTAATACAAAACATGGCCTATTTCAAGCCACCCTAGGTCGTGTTCTTCCAGCGTGCTTTCCTAGTGTGTGCAGGGAATAATTTTGAAGCAATTAACTAGAAACGAAGAAATGCCGTGTTCCCATACGTGAGTGTAATAAAGTTGAACGCTACTTGTCGAGGAGTCGGATATTTTTCACTTCCACTAGCTAAGTGAGCTACTGCCTGCGTGTTTTCTCTGACAAGGGATGAAAGGTTTCCGTTGGGTAATGTGACTTTTTAGTGTAGTGAAAAATTAAAGTCCCACAACGTGTGGATTGAGGTTAAGGAAACTAGGGAAGGTATTTTTTTAACTGAATAATTTATTTAGCTTCGTTAGAGTGTACTTTATTAATTCGAGCTATACACACTAATGCCGTCTCTTCGTTGCGGTTCACCTTTTAAATTTTACTAATTTGGTGCTACATTATGTTTCGTGCATATAAAGTTCTGCGCAATAAGATGAGGGAATGTTTTTTGGCGGTGTGTAACTTTTTTTTCCTTTTTTTTTTATTTCTTTGTCCGTGGCACAAAAGCTAAAATCTATAATCGGTGATGTGCTGGTTCATTTCATCATTGTACTATTATTGAAATTAGACAATAACTTTATAAGATCTATAAATGTTGTGTTTTTAAACAAAATGATGCTCCTTTTGTGGGATAATTAAATAAACGCTGCGATTCACAATTGAAAACGATCATCATAAAAAAAACAACACTATATTGCAACAAATTACCACACAAGAATGAACATTCATTATACGAAATCTGTGGGGGTCCTCTATATCACATGGAGAACCAACCCACAATTCCATACCTTATTTTGAGCGCTAACACCGCGTCACAACAACCCCTATCCCACCGTTCATGCTATTCATCTGAAATATCATACTTCCGAAATGGACGCATAGCTGAATTCATTCTTCTATGCAGATAATGCATAATTGAATTCAGCTTCCTTCTTGCCATACGGCAACTCCATTTTGCTAGCCCATGAGATTTCCACAGGAAATCACATCATGTCGGTTAGCAACAACAAGTCGAATCAGACGACACTGTTCCATAATCATGCAACCGGTGGGAAATTTATCAAAATATTTAATTAGATCTCACGATAAATTATCCTACCCAATTTAGCGTTACTTCGGCTTTTCCCAGATCATCCATTCGCTTGGGATCAATGATCTCTTTTCGCATGTGAATAGCACCGGCCACATTTCCTCTCCTCCATAATTCTCTCTCCCCACAGGTCAATGCACGCTGAGGTCACCACATTCACTGAATTGGGTCAGTGGGCTACCTCAGAGCTGCATTGATTCATGCACACACAATCAAACCCACCCCGGGTTCATAGTACTTTGTGTCTCTGTTCTCTCATTCTCTCATGTTGGTCGATTATCAATTAACCGATGTATTCACCATACTTCGGCGGGCATGGCAATGAGAGAGCAGAGGCGTGATATCTATTGGTTGTCCTGTGTGCAAAAATAGAATCCCGAATTTCATCCCTAATTCAAGCAGTCACTATCCAACCACAGCAGCGTACACACGCTACGCTGCATCGAGTCACATCTCAATCGTCACCGCAGACAGTCATGCCGATACGTACTACAATCTTTTTCACCGAGCTTAAGTTCAGAGTCAATTCGCGGTTGAGCAATAGTTGTGTGGAATATTTTCTTCGTAAAATAATTTCATGATCACCAAAGTAATCTCTTAAATGGTGTATTATTTGCCAAAGCGTAGTTTTTCAATATTTACATTGAGTCGCGATCCTTTCCTGTAAAAAAAAAACAAATAGAAGTTCTTCAATTTAAACCTAGTAATAATTTATTATAATGTACAGTGAACCAAATTAAGAGCCATCACCAGGGATTTATAAAGGACATAAAAACAACTGAGTAAACTGTGTAATCATTTCATCTATTTTCTCTGCGAACAATTTGACTACGTCTGTACTGGCGGGTAAAGTGAATCCGTGCCCATGTTCGGCATAATACTTCGTACCCCCACAAATTTATATGACAATAGCCTAGCCTATGCCAGAGTTGGCCCGGCTTATTTTTATGAAGTAAAATTCGGCGTAAACATATTAAGTTGTTTCGTAGTTTAGTTTTTAAATGACAGGCATTTAAATAGAAAATCTTTTGTCATTTTGAAATAATCAAAAAAAAAAAACCGATTTCAAGCAAATTTTAGATTTTAATCCGAAGGAACCCTTAAAATGTTTTTCAGAATCTGTCAATGTAAAAACGGTAGTCAAAAATTAAATTTTTATCATGGTGAAGTTAAACGTAGAAAATTACTCAAAATCATTAAAAATTACTACAAAATTCGGAGTCACTGGTCGCAATTTTAAGAAAAATTATTCCTGAAGTCGCAATAAGACAGCCTGCGCCTACTATAGTGGATAAAACGAAGTCAAAATATCCACAATTAGGCTCTTCCTGTGAGAGTAAGGCAACGCATCCGTCGAAGCATAGGAAATATCGTAACTATAAGCTCAAAATTACCCTAACCAAACGACTCCACTGTTCAGAAGAATTGGTAATCTCTCAAACTACGAATTTGGCTAAAGATCGTAGGCCAAGATCTTTCAAGATCAAATGAACTCAACAATCGAAACCTCCCGATTGGGCAGCTACCCGCCTTGGTTGGAAATGAACCTGTAGACATAGTGACCCCGATAACTCCCGCCACAGATATTCATCGTCTAGGGTCGTGGCGGTTTCAATAACGCCACCGCTCACCTTTTACAGGCTTGACATCCAACTTCCCCCTAGGGCTTACGGAATGCAAAAAACCTGGAAATCGCGTACTTACCTTTACATAGTTTGTACCATAAATACCTGAAATACTGTACAATATTTACTGGCAATTTGGTTGCATCACCCAGCAACCAACATGAACCGAATGGATCGAATCCCCTCAGCAATAACAGGTATCTTCCACAAGTAAGAGCAATTTGGTTACATCACCAAGCAACCAACATTGCCTGAACAACATTAAGAAGATATACCCTTGCACGTCAGCCGCACACGTGCGGGAGATGTTTCATTTTTTCCTTTTGTGCACATGCCCACATCGGTCAGTCATCCGGCCGACAAATACATTAAGGCATACGGCTGACCGTCCAAGGAAGTCGAGTTCTCCTTAATGGATTACCAGAATTAGCACGATCAACATAAACGCTGTGTGTGTTGATCAAAGGAATGAACATCCAATGCCTTCTTAATGACACATAGCGTTCAATTGCAACCCTTTTGGTTGCGATCTCTCGTTTCTGCTGTTCGACTGGCTGTGGTAACATGCACAATCAGCCAAAAAGTGCTGTGCGCAGTGTTAATGATATGAACACCATCGTTATGATGATTTGCCACAGCTGTAGGAGTTGCTCGCGTCCCGGACAACCGTATCTGTGTCTCCGCATTTCGATTGCTGGGTGATGTATTGTGTGTGTGTGCGCATCCTCGTGATCGTCGGCGATCGTTGACGGTGTGTCGTGTGGGTCGGGGATGCAGAGCAAAGTTTTTGTTTTATCTTTGCTATCCCTCGGATAGCTTTGGAGTTAGTCAGAAAACAGTTACCATTGAAGTAAGAGTGCCGGTCATCGGTATTTTGTACGGTATTTCTTAAATTTATGTCAAAAGTTTAATTCTGTTCATTATGGAAATAAAAGTGTACCGACGATAGTCTGTAATTAATGTTAATACTACTTAAGACCGTATATCCTAAATTTATATCAAAAGTTTCTATTAAGAAGTCTTCCTTAGTCCCGGTTATGGTTTGTTTTCTACATAATAACAACAAAGAATATCCTGTGAATGTGAGCCGGTGTTTAATTTCTTGTTTTGGTCGACGGCGAGTGACGAAGATTCTCTATTAAGTTTGTGACGGATGAATTTCTCTTCGGTGTTGGTACAAGACATACCACACGTCAACATACCCCCAACGAGTGGAATGAAAGGATCGCTATATTGAGCAAAAATAACGTTTTTTTTCCTTTACCCCCGATGCCTCCTGGGTAACCAGCTTTTTCCAATAGAATTACACCTTCAGTATCAAAAACGCCAACAAGGTTTTAAATTAGATCTATAACTCATCCCGTGTCCGCATCTCTTCTTTTTACGAATAGCTTTTATTCCACCGGTGGTGGCGCAGTTAAATTTCCCGTTACCAAAAATGATATTAACACTAATACTTCCCTAAATCACAAAAACTACCCCCCGCCACCGCACAGACCCTTCTCCTCTTACTTTAATTCAATAAAATCCCCACCCAAAACCACTTATCAGCATACCCTTTTAACCCGTCGCAGCCACCCCTCCAGACCCCTTTTTATATTGCCAATCCCACACCCCTCCCAATAGCTTCCAACCGACGAATGTTTATCTCTAATCCCGACCGCACTCATCATGCTCCCCTTAAACCTGTACTATACCCATTCCGCCTAATCATGAATGCACGTTTTTTATACTTCTCTCAGGAGACGCGAATCTATAACGTAGACACGCCGCCCCAAGATGCCACTAAATACGAGGGTTGCCTTTTATATTTCGGGATTAGAGAACAAAAACAAATATTGATCATCGAAAATCACTTTATTGTTTTTGAAAATATTCCCCATGAAGATCTATACACTTTTGCATGCATTTGAACCAATTGTCGAAGCACTTTTGCCACTCTGATTGAGGTATCTCCAACACATGCATTCTGAATGCAGCAACCGCTTCTTCAGGTGTCGAAAAACGTTGACCTCTCAGTTTGTTTTTTACGTACGGGAATAAAAAGAAGTCATTCGGTGCCAAGTCAGGACTATACGGCGGATGACCCATCAAATCGATGTTTTGGGTGCTCAAAAATGCAGTTGTCGCAGCCGATGTGTTAGAGCTCGCATTGTCGTGGTGAAGAGTGATCCGTCTTCGGCGGTTGGTTTTCCTGATTACTTGGAAGACAACTGGCAAACAAATGGTTGTGTACCCCTCAGAATTGACTGTTCTGCGTTGTCTTAGTGGTACGGTTGCGATATGTCCAGTTTTTCCGAAAAAACAGGCGACCATTTGCTTGGAAGTGCTTCGTGCGCGAACAACTTTTGTTGGATTTGGCTTATCTTGAAACACCCAGACAGTCGACTGCTGTTTACTTTCGGGCTCATACGCGTAAATCCACCATTCATCACCTGTCACGATGTCATAGACGTGTTTCGAAGCACCGCGACCGTATTTTTTGAGCATTTCTTTCGGCCAATTGACACGAGCCTTTTTTTGGGCGATTGACAAATTGTGTGGGATCCCACGCGAACAAATTTTTTTGACAGTCAAATATGTATGCAATATTGAATGTATGCTGGTCCCACTAACGCCTAAGGTTGTCTCAATCTCACGATAGGTCACATGACGATCTTCCAATATCAGTTCGCGTACAGCATCAATGGTTTTCGGAACAACAACTGATTTTGGACGACCTTCACGAAATTCATCTTGGAGTGAACTACGACCACGATTGAATTCGCCATACCATCGACAAACACTGGTCCTTGATGGAGCTTCATCGCCAAAAATTGAATTAAGTTCATCCATGCACTGTTGCTGAGTTAATCCACGCCGAAAGTTGTGAAAAATAATCGCACGAAAATGTTGACGATTTAATTCCATTTTTGGGCCGAGATGAATCTTTTAGGTTACTGTAAACAACACAAATAGCGCTCGTATGCCAAAACGTTCTGAGTGCGTATAACCTCAAAAATGTCCAACTTTACCACAGAGCTGTCAATTGCCGGATTGCAACGCTAGGGTTGCCAAATCCCGAAACATAAGAGGCAACCCTCGTAACTGTTGCAGGTCATCTTGAACAGTTGCAGGTTGTAACGTTCCGGAAACACTCGCCCGGAAAGGGAGTTTCAACGGGCCCCCATTACACATGTTTAATCCTTGATATGCAGCGCCATGACCGACCCAACAAATACTTCGTCAGTTTCGTGTTGACATTTTTTTAGTTTAAACGATATTATATATACTTATATCCCAGGTTAGGGGTCGAGATATACAAACATAGTTCAGTGCAAGTAATATCTGATCTCACATACTCATATATATACATATATATATATATATATATATATATATATATATATATATATATATATATATATATATATATATATATATATATATATATATGCAATTAATAATAGAATTGTTTCTCTATAATAACAACGTTTTTTATTAAAATATACAAAATTTACAATATTATAGCTTAAACTAATTACTATTCTTACCTATAATAACAAAGAAACAACATTCACTGTTATTAATTCCCCTATTTGAAATGCAATTTCGCGAACACGTTTTTTCTTCTTAGTCTTTTACTGACATGTGCCCTTTGTGGTTTACATGGAGGTTTTTTGTGGGTTCATATTACTGCGTTTAATTGTACGATGTTTACATCATGGTTTACATTGTGGGTTTACATTACTAAATTTAATTATACTGAGGGTACTTTTCTCACATATATATATATATCACCCAGATCGCGTGGAACAGATACTATAACCTTTCTATGACAAATCGTGTAAGAAACCCGAGAATCGCAAGTCTATTCTTTTAGGAAAGGTGAACCCATGACTCAGAGACAGTACCGTAAGATGTTGGAGCTGTTTTTGAATAGGTGCAAATTGTAGCGCTTCGGAGACAGTCGCTTCAGAGGGGAGTTTGTGGGGGGTAGAAGTAGGTGTGCCAGGACAGGGGCACGGATTCATTTTATCCCACCACGTCACTGGATAGATAATACCAAAAATCCAAGCACCAAGGAAAGAGCAGGAGAAGATAAAAGTCACTGGTTTCATTTAGTTGTAGGTTTTTTTTCTTTATTTGTTAATATAATTCTGTATCGCCAGTTGGGAACGCAACTCTGTTGTTGCCAGCTGGGAAACAGCAAAAGGTTGATTCTGCGTCTCGGTCCTCTCATCGACGAGACAACAAAAAATGACCGCCGCATTGAGCACAAAAAAGAAATACATTTTTTAACACATTACATTAATTTGACTTTATTTTACACGAATTTTAAAACCACATTAAATAAAAGCACAGGTGCTGAAGGCACCGTAAACAATTTCAATTCAACGTTAAAAACTATACTGTATAAAAAATAGTACGACCAAGAACTGTGTCAAAACAGTAACATGGATAACGTCACATGAATAGACAATTTTGCTTTTGTCTATTCAGCAACAGGTGGCGTTCCGTGTGGTATGTTTTCCGACTGGTATAATGTATAATGTTGCGGAACTGCAACAAATTCATTTCTTTTACTTACTCGAAGGAGGGTTGGAATCTGGCTCTTGATTCACCCTCGATTCGGTGGTGGTGGATATCCTCTCCGCTAAGGATATGTTTTTACTTACCACAAGAGAGACGTAAAGTCTCTCTCTGTGGAACAGAAAACCAGATCTCGTAATAAATTATCACTAGATTTAAATTGAAGAACTTGTATTTGTATTTACACAGGAAGGGATCACGACGCAATATAACTATTGGAAAAGTACGATTTGGCAACTAATAAACAAGGTACTAAAGACCTTTTGAGGACTGCGGGGAGTATGTTGGATGGCGCTCCAGATACTTGTGTGTCGTTTGAGGAATGAATAATGACTGCCTTTAAAAGTGTCGTAATTAAATTTTACCCCGGGCGGTATGACCTAGCACGGTGGTGGTTGAGATGTGACTAATGGGAATTAGGGATGACGATGGGATTTTTCTTTTGCACAACGGTCAGCCAATGGTAATCGCGGTCTCCTGTGTTAGCTTCAATTCTCGGCGCTCATCGAGGTGGATAAGTACTTGCGTATACATTCGACGTCGATGGGCATAGAAAAGATGAAGAAATCAAAAGGAAAGCACAATAACCCAGGGTTGATCTGGCTTAGTGTGCATGTATTAATGCAGTCAACGAGTTGTTCCAATGACCCAGTGCGATGTCTGTGGTGAACTCGGAGTGCATTTAACTGTAGGAAGACCGAATTATGGAGGAGAGGGAAATGTATAATAGCTGGTGCTGTTCACCTGTGAAATGAGATCGTTGTAATTTATCGTGGGAACTAATTAAATATCTTGATAAATTCCCCAGCGATTGCATCATTATGCAACAGCGTTGTCTGATTCGACTTGTTGTGCTAACCGACATGATGTGATTTCCGGTGGAAATCTCATGGGTTAGCAAAATGGAGTTACCGTATGGCAAAAAGGTAGTTAACTCAATTATGCATTGTCTGCATATAATAATGAGTTTAGCTATGCGTCCTTTGGGAAAACAATGATTCTCAGGTGAATAATGTTGGTAGGAGAAATTGGGGAATATATATGACACGCTGTTAGCGGTCGAAATAAGGCCGAAATAGTGGGTTGTTTCTCCATGTAGTATAGAGAACCCCCACAAGTTCCATTGTGTCCTGGTTCTGTAACACGGCAAGTTTTGGCATATGTGTCGTTGGGAAGCGAATTGCAAATTGATAGGCTATACTCCAACAAACACATGGAGGCATCTCGCGCCAAATCAAAGAGAAGTTTGGCTGTGACAAAAAGGCTATTTCACAGTAGCCAACTTGACAATCCAGTTAAAGCCATATAATACATAGCCCTCAAATGGGCAATGAACACCTATAGATGCCAAGTGGGGTTCAATGTAGGTCCATATCTATTGAAGATTCGGATTTTCTAAAGGCATTGTCTCAAAACTTGCCTTGGTTTATACCGGACTCCGGAAAAAATACTATCCCAATAAAGCTTTATACAATGGAGCTAACATAGATGCATCAAGTGGTTCAGAGGACATGCTGCAAGAGCAATGATTTCATCCAACGATTTAAGTTTCGGGCCCTATTACCCAAATATGAAATACGAGTGTGGCCTGAAAAATGTCCGACCTAACAAAGATACAAGACGTTTTTTTTATTAAAATGTATTTTTTTTTTTCTCCATAGTGTCATTGTAACTCTACACACTTCTCCCATCGATGCTCCCGCCTCTCTAACTCGTTCAAACAGTATTCGGCGTTTTTCTCTACAAAATAACTGTTCACGAAGCTGATTGCCTCCTCATTTGACGAAAATCTCTGTCCTCCGAGCTAAATTCTTAGATTAGTGTTACGCCCAAAACCACCCACCCATAAATATATACCTCTTTTATATACCTCTTTGGAGTCACCCTCCACCAATCAATTGCGGTACACATGGACAACTCATAAGTAAAGTTGGCAAAAAACCATAAAATTCACGGCGACACCGTCCGTTTAAAATCCTATTCAAGGAAACATTTCCTATACGGAACAAAGGACGGCGATCGTAAAAACAATCGCTGAACAACAGACCCATAAGATACAAAAATATCTTTGGCTCCGAATGTTCAGAGAAAAATAAATTGCCAAGTCTGGGCACCAATAAAATAACAATACTTTTAAGGATTCCAGACGGTTGTCGATCCAAGGTAAAACACCTCGGGATCAGAAAAATGATGCGCGGGCAATAAAAGAAATTCGAAGACAAAGGATAATGCGTGCCATCATCGCCCAAGAAACCTAACAGGTTTCCTTGTGTAAAGAAAAAAAGGTGTTCCTGCGATCAAACGATCGAAAAAGGAAGAGAGTTGGTTTTCAGTACTTGACACAGGCGGTCATCTGGTATAGTGAGTGGTGGTGAGTGATTCGTCTGGTGTGTTATGGGAAGCGTCCGAGGAGCAAGCTCTCATGCATGTATATTAAAAGTCGACGTGGACTCTCAATTCAGTTTCGCGATCACTCTTGATTATTCTAAAGTTGTGTTTAAAAAAGACAATCCAAAAGTGTACTCAACGGAACTCAAGGATTATTAATGTTTAGTTTAAGATAAAGATGATCAAAAAGTGTATTCCATAGAACTAAAAAATTATTGAAATAATAAACTTTAAACACAATTAAAAAGAAAGAAACATAAGGTGATTTTAACTACCCTTGGACAAAGCGCAACCATTTGGGGGAGCCACCCCTGGAGACAATCGACGGCCAACAACTACAGCTGGTAAGAAAAACCAAATATATGTTATTACTTCAACCATTGCCGTCGGCCCACGACGGAAAATATAAATAATATAACAAAATATACAACAAAATGGCGCAGCCGGTAGGATTTAGGTTAAGCCCTAGAACGGACGGTTCTAATAAGAGCTAATAAACCCTAAATCCAGCGAACCTCAAAAATTTATATTCCATATAATATAAAATAAATAAAAAATATATATAAATAATTATAACCATTCACGATCGTACTGGGCAAGACACCTTTCCCCTTTAATCCGGAGCTGAACCTGGCTTCGGAAGTACGATACGTTAAAAAAAAAAAAACTAATAAAACAACCACAAGAAGCAGGACGTTGGTAAGCACCCAGGGAATAAAAGAAGACAACACACCAGAGGAATCCAGTATCGACCCCCAAGTGGCAGCAAAAAAAAAAAAATTTTTTTTTATTGGCAAAACCAAAAGATATTGTCTGTTCATTTGTAACTCAATTATTTTTGTTTTATTATTATCTATTTTTTGTTGAATTTTGTAATTCCTTTTTATTATTATTTTTAATAACCATTTTAACGACATGTGTGTTCGTATGTCAACAATTAAAAGCACAAAGAGAATATAACAAACAATTTTCCTCCCGGTTGTATTATAGGTGGTTCCTTCTCTGGTTTCATTGTTGAATTGTCTATTCGGTCTATTTTTTCTTTCTGTAACAATTGTCATTTGCTGGATTCTTTTCTCCATTGCTTTTGTTTTTTGTTAGTACAGTGTCCGCATATATTGACTCCACATGTTGGTTTGTTTCTACTTATAGTTATTTTTCATTTGTTTTCTAACTAGTGATAGGTACCACCCTCCTGCTAGCTTCTCACGGTTCTTTCTGTCGAAAAAATCATTTTGTTGTTTCCTTTCGCGTTCGCATTCGTTTGTCGTTGACTACTCAATTTCACCGCGTGCTTCCCTCCATGAAAACAAGGAAGCAAGTGAAAGAGAGTAAAGTAGTCTCACCCACGGCAAATACCTCGACCCCATCAAACCCTAGCGATCCTCCCGATTCACCACTAAACTCCCCAAGGCGACTACAAAACGAAACCGAACGGTTAGAAGGGTTAAGTAGAAGAAAACTGCACTTTAGCGATCCGGACTTAACTCTTATCCCAAACACTACGGAACAAGAATCTTCGGCCCAAATACCGGACAACAGGGAAGACGAAAACGAGCTCTCTCCTAAGTCAGAAATACCCACAAACACAATGTCGGGCGTTGACAAAATGTTCGACTTCGTCTCACAGGCGGTTCCTGTGTTCGCTGGAAAAAAGGGTCCAAATGCAGAGATCAAACTTCAAACGTTCATAAATTGTTGCAAAAAGGCCCTTGACTGTTTAGAACAGGACCAGGAATCCACGTTCCTTAGGTGGTTGCCCATGAGGCTAGACGGTGAAGCACACCGGCTGATACGTGAGGCAAAACCGAAAACTTTCCTAGAGTTTGAACAGCAACTAAAAACCGCTTTCCAGCTGCATGAATCGTATGAAGAGTTGTATTCACAACTTTCAAGAATGCGACAACTCCCTGCGGAAGATGTAACAGAGTTTGTTTCCCGCGTGAAGCAGGTCATTGCGCGTTGCAGGGAGGTGGCGGAACATTTTTACGGACAGGCAAGCGGTGCCACATTCGCCACCCAGATCGAGAGAATGGCGAAATCCGTGATAATGAGCGGCGTCAGAGAGGACCACTTCCGACACCATGTGCTAGCTTATGGAAATGGGCCTCTCGAGGACATAATAACACGACTGTCCCAGATGGAAAAGGCTCAAACAGATATGTTGCAACATCGCAACTCCCTTTTCTTAGGAAGCTCGGCCGGCATTAACAATCTTTCAGCCGAATCAACAGCCTTCAACCCTGGCTACTCGCCTACATTCGCACCAAAAATTACCCCTTCGACCCTCCCAGAACATATCACACCGACTCTGAACCCGCACTCAACCACTCCACAGAGCAGCCAACCACAGCATTCACAGGCAGCGTATTACAATTATCCTCCTGTGAATACACCAGTAGGTATTCCATCTCAATTTCGCAGAAGTCAATTGGACACCACAATGACGTCTGAAAAACAAAATCAGCACCCACAGGTCCCTCCCTTCGTACCTAACCCTCTACAGGAACACACTCCACATCAAATTTATAGTAGGACACATGACCCTACCAACACACAGCACTCGCAGCCTGTGACTTCGATACACCCGCACCAACCACAAGGTGAGTTTCTACCGTTAGGGCCTGCGGCCCCGGTACTACAAGCGGGCAGAGTGGCCAGTACCATAAAAATCAAAGCTCACAGGTCCAAGGCGCTCGTCAATCGCACCCGCTAGTTGCACGCCTGGCGTGCAGCTTTTGTAACAAAAAGGGGCACACATACGATGAGTGCCTAAAAAGGCGAAATACTCCGTTCTGCCGGGATTGCAGAGAATATGGGCACGACGTAAAAGATTGTCCTGCACATTATGCACCACCACAACGTAATCCCAGACCACCCCCACCGAATAGGCAAAATTACCAGCAGAGGGAGTCCCAAAGGAAATCACATCCGGGACCCAACCAACCCTCTACGTCCAAAAATCCAGCAACATCACACCACCGAGTGTATAGCATTCGAAGTTGCTGCGAGTTTTGTGGCCGCAAGGGTCACACGCTGGATAAGTGCGGATACAGGGCAAGGTGGGAAAAACCACGAATTTCGCCAACACACACGCAAGTGGCCATGGCTACACGTCAACGCCAGAACCCACAGGCATATGCGGTAAACCATGAGTGGCAGGAAGTTTCCAGGAAAAAATCCCGGCGATCATCCCGTCGGCGGAATAAAGGAAACAACGGCAATAGCTCTGGTAGTTCCGAGTCGCGGCATACCCAGAAGCACGACAGACGCCTGAAACCCCGACCACAGCACCGTCGGCCCACGACGGACGAAAGCCGTTCCAGCTCTACCAGCTCGAAGCCCACTAGGTCTCAAAAGCAGACCAAAAGCGCACCTGCAGGCTCGGAGAGCCGCAAACCACGACCACGGCACCGTCGATCAAAAGCAGGCCGAAACCAATCCAGCTCTGCTAGCTCCGACTCTACAGAGGCTCCAAGGCAGAGAGGCCCTCCCAAAAAAAGTGGAAAAAGGTGCAGATTTTTCGGTCGACGCAACCACACGGTGGCGCAATGTGCGCAAAAAGCAGAATGGGAGAAAACGGAAAACTCCCAGAGGTCGGGTCGGGAAACCCCAACCCGACCGAACTAAACTCACAAATCAGCAAAAGCCGCCCTCAGCTCTCGCCGACGCAAGTCCCAATTATCCAACTCCCTTTGGACATTGGCCGTAGAAACACTGCGCGCCTAATCGTGGACACCGGCGCTGAAATCAGCCTCTTAAAGCTGAAGGCACTCCACCCAAATTACACGGTGGACGCCCAAAGAGCAACGACACTCCAAACGCTTTTTGGTAAAGGAAAGTCCAGAGGATGCTGTTACGGGAATTTCACTTTGCAACGGGATATTCCGTGTAGTTTCCAAATAATGGACTCATTGCCAGGGGTATCGGAAGACGGGCTGTTAGGTAACGACTTCCTGTCGAAAAATTGCAAGGTCAATGGACCGGGTGGTTGTTTGGAGTTTCCCCAAACAACCAAACACCCTGAAAGTTTTTCCGTGGACTTCGCAAATAACAAGACAGAAAGGGTTTGGCATAAGGCAGCCGAACGGGAAACACTACCATGGGGACCTGGGAAGGTCCAGACCGCGGTCGAAATTCACCCGAAGACCCTACCCACACAGGGAAGGGCTGCAAAAAAATGCCGCTCCACGTTACATCAACAGAACCATACTCCGAAGGCCGAAAAGCGCAATGAAGGAACAGCGTTGGTAGAACCCCCATCAACCAACCCCCCTGAGGTCGAAATCATCCTGAGCAAACCAATAGTAGTACCAGGGCGTTCACGAACAATAATTGGGCTACCCATAAAAATTCGGGAGGAGGTTATTCTGCTACCTAAAGAAGTACCCGAAGGGATACTACTCTCTAATTGTATTTTAAAAAGGGCAAAAGGTGCCAAATTAACGGCACTTAATATTCTGAATCGCCCCCAGACAATAGATCGAGTTAAGGTTGAGTTGCACTCAACCAGGGATTATTCAATGATCCCTTCGGAAAAGCGAATTAACACGTCGACGACACTTCACGCTGATCACGAATCGAGTAAGCCCGTGCCCAAAGCCAAACGCACGGAGGAACAACACCTCCAGTATATTAGGCACATGTTCTCGAACGGCCAGTCGCCTGTAGAATCAACACAAGATTCAAGGTTGGCGCAACTATACGAGGAACTCCACTTAGGAGAAAACATATGTCCTCAAGAGCGCCAATCAATAGTGGGATTATGTGAGGAGTACAATGACATTTTCCACCTTGAAGGCGACTACCTGACCCATACTAGTGGAATATCACATGAAATACCTTTGGTACAGGACCAAGCGCCCATCAACCAAAGGATGTACCGTCTGCCCGAGTGCAAAAAACAAGTGATTAATGAGCAAATTCGGGAAATACTAGAGAACGATATCATACAACCTAGCAAAAGTCCATGGAACTCACCCCTATTGGTAGTTCCAAAGAAAGCGGGCCCCGATGGAGAAGCCCGATGGAGAGTTGTGGTTGACTTCAGAAAACTGAATGAAAAAATCATCGGTGATGCATACCCCCTCCCTCGTATTGAGGATATACTAGGCCAATTAGGTCACTCACGCTACTTCTCCACACTTGATTTAGCCAGTGGCTACCACCAAGTCTTGGTAGATCCGAAGGATCGAGATAAGACTGCATTTAGCACAAACTACGGACATTACGAGTTCAAACATATGCCATTCGGTCTAAAGGAAGCACCGGCTACGTTCCAGCGACTCATGAACTATGTCCTAACTGGGTTGCAAGGTATCGAATGCTTTGTTTATTGGGATGACATTGTCATATATGGTAAAAATCTGGAAAACCATAACGACAAGCTCCGCAGGGTATTCGAACAATTGAGATATCACAACCTCAAATTGCAACCGGAGAAATGCAGGTTCCTACAGAAAGAAGTAGTCTACCTGGGACATGTCTGTTCCGAAAAAGGGGCAATGCCAAATCCCGACACAACCGCCAGTGTCCGAGATTTCCCCATTCCTAAGACAGTAAGAAACGTCCAGTCATTTCTAGGCCTGGCGAACTATTATCGGAAATTTGTTCCAAACTTTTCAAAGATAGTACGCCCCTTAACAAACTCGTTAAGAAAGGACGTAAAATTCACGTGGTCAGACAAATGCCAGCAGGCATTTGAGAAAATAAAGGAAATATTGGTCTCAGCGCCGCTATTAATCTATCCAGATTTTACCAAACCCTTTAATCTGACCACGGATGCGAGCAATGAAGCGCTAGGAGCCGTGCTATCACAGGGTGAAATAGGCAAAGATCAGCCCATAGCTTATGCCAGTCGAACCTTAAATAAAGCGGAAAGAAATTACTCCACCATCGAAAAGGAGTTGTTGGCCATTGTGTGGGCGACTAAGAATTTCCGTTGTTATTTGCAAGGGCGCAAGTTCACCGTATACACGGACCACAAGCCATTAAAGGGAGTATTTAATGTGAAAGATCCCACCTCGCGTTTAACTAGATTCCATCGCAAATTATTGGAATTTGATTACCAGATCGAGTATAAACCTGATAAATATAACACCAATGCGGACGCCTTAAGCCGCATCCCGCAAAATTGTGATGAACCTCCCACACTACAAAGGTGCAATGTAGTAACACGCGCCCAAGTTAAGAAACTAAGGGCGAGCGAAGAAACCCAGGGTAGTCAAATGGACGACGAGTCATCTCTTCACGAGGACCCTATTCCTCCATGCACAAAAGAAGGGATGGAGATAACAAACCCTGACGAAATCCAGCATCTACTACGGGATTACCATGACCACCCTTTAAGTGGGCACCAAGGCGTGAGCAAAACATATAAGAAAATACGTAGGAACTATTGGTGGAAGAACATGATGCGCGACATAAAACAATACATTAAAATATGTAAAATATGTCAAACCATGAAATCTTCACCGAACCTACGTATGCCGATGGTAATTACCGATATTGCTAAGCGGCCCTTCGAGAAGGTATATCTGGATATAGTAGGCCCGCTTGAGAGAGCCCCAACAGGCAATCAATATATACTCACGTTTCAAGACAATTTGTCTAAGTATATAGATTGTTATGCTTTACCTGATGCGGAGGCAGAAACGGTGGCCACGATCTTCTTCGACCAGATAGTTGCTCGGTATGGTGCTCCGAAGCAACTGGTCACCGATCAGGGAAGCAACTTCCTGAGCAGGTTGTTTAAAAGTGTGTGCAAGCTGCTCCGTATCAAGAAACTGCAAACCTCAGCGTACCATCCACAATCGAATGGAGCTCTGGAACGAGCCCATCGCCCACTCGTAGAATACCTACGCAGTATTGTGGATGGGAATTCTCAGTCATGGGATCAATACCTGAGGACGGCAACATTCGTGTACAATACCAATGTACATGAAGGTACCAAACTTTGGTTTCACCCCAGAGGTACCATCTAGTATAAAACAACCTCCGGAACCGGTGTACAATCATGAGAGCTACCATAAGCTATTAAAGTACAAACTACAACGTACGTATGAAATAGCAAGGCGTAACCTATTGATTTCCAAAAGAAAATACAAAGAGTACTACGACCGTACGGTACGCCCTTTCACATTTCATGTGGGCGACAAGGTTCTGATACGGAACGCACAGAAACAAGGGAAATTAGGTCCCATTTGGAAAGGTCCTTATAATGTGATGGAAGCCAAGGGCCCTGTTAACTCCGTAATTAAAATAGGAAAAAGGAACGTGGTGGTGCACAATAACCGCTTAAAACCCTATTATGAATAACAGGAACCACCCAAATACGCGGTGATAGATTATGTAAAAAATTCCAACGGAAAACAAAAGAAATGAACTAAGGGAAACCAGAACATGTAGAATCCCCTCATCATCATCATCATCGGCACTACAACCGGAAACCGGTCTTGGCCTTATTTAGCAAGTCTTGAGGCTTGTTTAATTTTCCATGATAATTTGTTTTTCCGGGCAAGGTCATTAGTCTTGCGCCAGTAGTAGTAGAATCCCCTCAGGAACGTTTAAATTACCAGCTCAAGAGCCATGACATACCAAACACATATGTCTACAAAAAAAAAAAAAAAAAAAAAAACACAAAAAAAAAGGACCAATCAAACGATTGACTTGTAGAATTATAATAAAAAAGCTTTTAAATACCAAAACAAAAAGTTAAACATTGTAAAAATACGAATTATCTGTAAAACTATAGAAAAAATGTATTATATATAAAAATGGAAATATGAATAAATTTCTAGAAATACGAATTAATTGTAAAACTTTAAATAAATAATAAAAACACTAATTGGTAAAATTATATGAATATAAGTATTAAACAAAAGAAAAATCATTGAATAAATACTAATAGTTAATTGTAAAACTATAATAAAATAGTATTAAATATCAAAACGAAAATATAAATACATTGTAAAAATACGAATTATCTGTAAAACTATAGAAAAAATGTATTATATATAAAAATGGAAATATGAATAAATTTCTAGAAATACGAATTAATTGTAAAACTTTAAATAAATAATAAAAACACTAATTGGTAAAATTATATGAAAATAAGTATTAAACAAAAGAAAAATCATTGAATAAATACTAATAGTTAATTGTAGAACTGTAATGAAATAAATATATAAGAAAAAATTTATTGTAAATATTCGATTAAAATCCTTTAAAACTATAGTAAAATAAACCAACACATGTAACAAAAACCAATGTATAGTAAACAACAAAAAAAAAAATCATTTGATTTATTAAATAACTAACTCAGATCTCTAATTAAATAGTAAATTACGAATATTATACAAAAAATCTTTTAATCTTAATATCTATATAAATTTAAAAATTAGAACAACAATTCAACTATAAGATAAATTAAGAAAAGTATATGCACCAACGCAATTATAATAAATGAACAAAGGTCAATACCTACACATATATACATAGTTATATCTATACATATATACATAATTATACGTACACATTTATACATAAGTATACCTACAGTCCCAACAAATGTAAAATAATTAAAGGGACAACTGAAAAAAAATATATATATATACTTAATTTTTACTGTAAACCGCCACGAACACCGACCCCACACTGCACCACACACTTTTTCACCAAAGGAGTTTTATTCCTCTTCGAAGAATAATACCCATTCTATAAAGGGGGGAGGATTGTTACGCCCAAAACCACCCACCCATAAATATATGCCTCTTTTATATACCTCTTTGGAGTCACCCTCCACCAATCAATTGCGGTACACGCAAAACCATCCACTAAAAGGATGAAGCACTCCCCAAGCCTTAGCATGCCCCATACACTAAACGGGCCAATACCAAAATTGATATCGATCAAATTGAACTAAACGTTCCATTTGCCTATATCAAATTCAATAATTCAATATCATAGAAATTGAACTACACGTGCAATTTATCCATATTGAATTCCATAAAAACCCAAAACGTGATAAATGAACCAGATGTTCAACACGGAAATTCTCCTGGACCCAAATCTGCGGACCACATGGCCAACTCATAAGTAAAGTTGGCAAAAAACCATAAAATTCACGGCGCACCGTCCGTTTAAAATCCTATTCAAAGAAACATTTCCCATACGGAACAAAGGACAACAAACAATCGCTGAACAACAGACCCATAAGATACAAAAATATCTTTGGCTCCGAATGTTCAGAGAAAAATAAATTGCCAAGTCTGGGCACCAATCGGTTGTCGATCCAAGATAAAACACCTCGGGATCAGACAAATGATGCGCGGGCAATAAAAGAAATTCGAAGACAAAGGATAATGCGTGCCATCATCGCCCAAGAAACCTAATAGGTTTCCTTGTGTAAAGAAAAAAAGGTATTCCTGCGATCAAACGATCGAAAAAGGAAGAGAGTTGGTTTTCAGTACTTGACACAGGCGGTCATCTGATATAGTGAGTGGTGGTGAGTGATTCGTCTGGTGTGTTATGAAAAGCGTCCGAGGAGCAAGCTCTCATGCATGTATATTAAAAGTCGACGTGGACTCTCAATTCAGTTTCGCGATCACTCTTGATTATTCTATAGTTGTGTTTAAAAAAGACAATCCAAAAGTGTACTCAATGGAACTCAAGGATTATTAATGTTTAGTTTAAGATAAAGATGATCAAAAAGTGTATTCCATAGAACTAAAAAATTATTGAAATAATAAACTTTAAACACAATTAAAAAGAAAGAAACATAAGGTGATTTTAACTACCCTTGGACAAAGCGCAACCATTTGGAGGAGACGCCCCTGGAGACAATCGACGGCCAACAACTACAGCTGGTAAGAAAAACCAAATATATGTTATTACTACAACCATTGCCTTCGGCCCACGACGGAAAATATAAATAATGTAACAAAATATACAACATTAGGGAACAAAAAGAAGTCGCTTGGGGTTAGATCTGGTGAGTAAGGCGGATGGTCAAGCAGTTCAAACCGTAATTCGTGGATTTTCGCCATGGCAACCGCTGGGGTATGAGACGGCGCGTTGTCTTGGTGACAGCTCGATACTCAATTTCGTCCATTTTCACAAAAACACACGTCGACTTACTCAAACGACTGTCAAATAGGAACTACGCGCCCAAAATGACTTGAATTTGAGTAACTGTCAAAAGATGCACAACTACATTCACTAGCCTTTATTGACGAGTGCCGCTATCTTCACGTTGAAGTCGAAAACTTTTCAGTGCACCCTCCTTTTATGAGAGAGTTCGTCGTAACGGATTTATTCTACCAGAGTCATTACTTTACCTTGATATGATTGGCCTCATTGAGGCCAAATCCGGAATACCGTTAGTTCCCACGTTCCCACGTGCGTCGATCGGCCGTAGATAAGCGGCTAGGTCATGGGCGGAACATCGCACACCCAGATGAAGAGTGTCTGCAACGCAGTAAAGATATATCTTATAGAGATCAAAGAGAAGTTAAGACAGCAGTTCTGGTGGTTGAATGGTAACTAAAGACCTAGTAAATAGAATTTTAAGACAATGGCAAGCTGACATAGTTTTAGCTTTTCTTAGGTTAGGGTACTGTTAGATAAGTTTTAATAAAAATATTAAAAAAAATATTTGTTAGTTTCGTAAATTTAAATAGGTGTAAAAGAAAAATAAAACGTTCTTTTTATTCAAAATTTTTTTGTTTAGGTATGTTATTAAGGAAGGCTTTAATGAGTATAAAAGAAGCAAGCCGAAAAGCAACAAAACATACCAGTTATTAGAATATAAGATTAATAATATATAATATAACCGAGTGGTGGGTGGTGTCCCAACGTACTGTCGCCCGGTGAAATACCACCCCATCAAGCTACAGACTCTGTGAAATGGTCGGGAGAAATCCCTGGCCATCTTTTAAGGCTTGCCTGATGGACCGGTTCGAGAAAAGGTTGGTTTAGGTAGTAGTCGGTCCCAAGGTGGGATACCACCCTGTCACGCTATACATTCCCCGGTATCTGGTTTAATGTTGCCGTCTAGCACGGTCTTTAGCTTGACTGGCCATTCAGTGCTTGTTTTGACTGGCTGGTAATTCTTGATTATCTTTTGAACGGCTTCTTTATACTGTAGAGGAGCATCAATGTCGATACTTGGTCCGACTATGATTTAAATATTTGTTTGCCTTTTACCCTATCAATTTCCTCCTGTGGCAGAGGAGAAAATTGATAGCTGTTTCTATCTGATGTAAAGTGGAATTTTGTTGTGAAGTCATACACGAGAAGTGTTTCACATTTAACTGTGTTGTCTGGGACTACAACGAACTTTTGCATGGTCGATTGCCACCTCAGCTTTAAATTGTCCGATTGGATTTGTCTTTTTGTTACCTAGGCCGGATAGTAACGAAAAACTCTTTTGCAACTTGACATCCTTAAGCTAGCTCTTCGGCCCTATTTACCACTCTCTCTTACGTCCCCTATCATTTTTCTCTCCATCTTTCCTACATCTTATAATTTGTGGCACCTTCTCCATTGGTCTCTTTTCAATATTTGTATTTAGTTTCCTCTCATCCTTTTTTTCTTCACTACACACACATATCCAGTTATATTTAAAACTACCAAACTTGGTCGTGAATAGTAGGCCGAGTTAATACACAATCTAATTCTAGCTATTAGGCCCGGTTAGTAGTTTTTATTGGTTCAAATTGATAAAATATTAACCAGATATCCTCCCAAGATTAACTAGTGTTACATTACTAAAATTCCAAGCCCATCCGACTTGATCAAGTCAGTTTACATATTTTATTAGATTCCATTCGTCCTTCTACACCACGACTAGTTAAATTTAAATTCCGCCACTTGCTCAATTCAACCGGCGATTTTGTCTCATAACATTGGGATGGGTTGCAGTATCCTTCGGTAACAGTTTTAATGAATTCAATAATCACATACCCGTTACAGTTCACCCCGAATTTGTCCTTTTCACAAAAACCAGCCAATGTGATTTATGGCACTATTATCCCTTCTAATCTTGTTATCTTCTTCATTGTTTAGCTATTTTGTTTTTATTGTCTACACGCATCGGCCATTGTAGGTTTCCCCGGACAAATTTTAGGACATTTCAAAAGTTGTTGGAGTTCTTTGATTATTATAAACTTTTCTAGTTTCTTCGCAGATATATGGCGGGCAAAGGTTTCCTTTCCATATGTGTCCCTATTAAACACGAAATAAACAAAATGGATGTCAGAGAGATTTGTCTATAGATTGGTTATATCAACGGTTCCCTACTTTCATATGCAAGGATCTCGTTTCAAAATAAGTATATGTATGTTCAATATATTTGCTTCATTGCCGAAGGACCATATTGATATCCCACACATGGTCTACGCAGCTAATCTTTCTATAGCCAGGGAGGGATGAACCTTTGTATATTGTATCTTATTATCTGTTTTAGTCCTGTCTACAGATTATTAAGAATTGTATCTTCTTACAATACTCCTTTTTACAATGTATCCGCCATTGTCAAAGGAGTGTCCGACTTCCTATCCTCTTTCAAAAGAAGAAGGACTTCTTTTTTTTTATTATCTTTTTTTTTAACAAAAGATGAACTGTGCCTATAATAAACAAGCAACAATTTTGGACAAAGAAAAAACCCTTTCTGTCCTGCATCATTACACAATAGTTTAATATAAAGAGTCCCTAAATGTCTTTTGAATTAACTTTGCGGTCGAGAAAAATTAATGTGGTGTAAAGTTCGTCCTTTTTTTGTGTGTTTTTGTGCTTTTGATATAACTCGTCATTCGTTTCGGGAACTGAATGGAATGAACAAATCCTTGAATGTTTGATCGTTTTAAACACAGTCAGATGTTTATGTCCTTCGATTGTGTCCATTTTTGAAAAACGAATGTACTTACGCTAAGTTTGTTAACGACTCCACAAGCTCAGACAAAATCTGATTGTCTAATGCCGGAGCGAGTAAATCTTGTCAACGTCTTGGGTGTACTTAGTGTTGGTTTTTGAAAAAGTCATTTGTGGATAGTCGTTATCCATGTCCTTTCTCTCATCGGTTTTATTTCCATTCAGTTTTTGGAGGATAATTTTGCGGGACATTTACCCGAAAAAGTGGAAAATAATTGGATAAAACTGACACAGATTTGTGTAGCTTGTTGGGGGTGTGGACCTCCATCGGTACTTAGTAGATGCTTAACAGTGATTGCGGTGAAATATATTACATGTCAAGCGGAAGACCCGGTGACGATTATTTTATTTATTGTTCTTCAGGTCCCATAAAATTAGGAGCTCACGCACTTTGAACAGCAACGATCTCTCAACTTAATTTTTATGTCTGGAAAAATGTTATCCAAGGAAGAAGGCATTTAGACGCTTTGTGTCAATTGTGCTATTTGATCTCAACGTTTTTTGAATGGAGAATAAAAGAATTAGAATGTGGTTTTATATATGAACAACTTATTTTGAAAATGGCTAAATTCCATTTTCGAGAAAACAATATCAAGTAGACAATATGCTTCTATGTTATCTGTTCATTCATAAATAAATTGGACTTAGAATTTTATGAAGGATTTGTTTAATATACATTTTGACTTGTTTGAAAATATTAAAATTTCCAGTTATCTCAAACAGATAATATTGTGTTATATATTATATTATATTTTCAATTCAATTTTTATTAAGTAGATAGAGCATTTATATTCTACAACTAGTATTTCAGAGTTTTAGGACAGCAATTCCCTTATATAATAAAATAAAAAACGTGTGTGCAATTCACACGCGGTAGAAGTGAAATCTTAAAAAACTAAATTCGAGAGAATGAGACGAATGTAGAGTATCAGGAGCGGGATAATTGTAAGGTTTATTTATTATAATACTGTTACCAAGCTTAAAAATACTTCACATTTTATTCTATAATACATATTGTAGCTAGCTTAGGGTTCGCTGGATGAATTATTCACACAAAATAAGCCGTGAAATCAATTTTCTATCCAATCTTTATTTTTCTGCCCTTGACCCCCGTTCTTTCACTTTTTGCTCCTCCGTCAAAAGTAACACTTCTGTTACTGGAGACATCGTTTTCCCTCTCGCTTATTTTTGCTCATAGTCTCCAGTTTTCCAGTACTTTCCAGAATATTCCAGTACTTTGTTTTGGAGTCTTGCCAGCTCGTCACACTACCATCCGCCTAGATTAGTTCGTCCCGAACTAAATTCACTGGTCCTCTGGGTTAACCAAAGTTGCCAGTAGGTCACGATGTACCACTTTCATCTTGGCGTTCGGCGGTGGAAGTTCTTGAACTTCTTCCAAATTTTCTACTGCTCTCCTTTTCGTGTCAGCTCTAGCCTGCCGCCGTTCTTCCTTTCCTGACGACGGAATTCCTCTTGCATTTTAGGGATCTCATGCGAATAGTATAAAAGAAAATGCCTGTGCACACCCTTAAGCTCTTCTGGAGTTTGCACATCACGTAAGCGATATAGATCTTCATCTTTAATTACACACATATAATCTGGTATTGGAGCATCTGGCGATTTCATAAGCGTATCCAACTGGTAGTTCCGCATCTTTTCAAATAACTGGAGCAGTTTCTTCTTTGGAGCTGACAGTAAACACCAGCGTGGGTCGTAGTAATAGATTTTCTGGTTTCACGTGTTCTTCTCTATAGAACGCAATGAACGGCACCTGTAGCTGTTGATTACGCCTAGAATCTAGGCCTTGCTTGATCTTTCCCCCCGTATGTAGTGGCTTACAAAAGCGGTCTCGACCTCCAACATCCGTTGATCTCTCCTGTTCGGAAACAATTGATTTACAAAACGCCAGTTTGTAAATCCATTCAGCTTCATCTTGTAGTTCATTGGGTCCCTCTGGAACGGGCGTAACCGGAACTTCGCGCAATTGCATTCGCTCAGGAGTATCCGTTTTACGGATTTCATTGTCCAAATCCGTAAAGTGACACTTTCCAATTCACTAGGTTCGTATTCGGGTTCATATCCGTCCTCGTCATAATTAGTGAAATCCTCATAGTCGAAATCTACACCGAAACTGTCCTGACCTTCTTGCAATGACGCGTCAGTGACTAGAAGTCGTCTTTTCTTCTTCTTTTCAACAATTGGCCTTCCTTCGTCGTCTACAATAAAATCCTCAGCATCAGACTCCGATTCCTCATCATCATTTAAATGTTTTGCCGCCTCAGTTTCCTTGTGACTGCGTTCAGAGCGGCGTTCAACATCGTCTTCGTCGTCGAATAGCTGTTCGGCTATAGCCTCACGTGCTGAACCTTCATCGTCATGCTGTTCCTCTCTATCACTTTCTTCATCCTGTGTACGACGAAGCCGCTTGGAACGCTTTCTGCGTTCGACTCTCAAACCAAGATTCTCTTCAATAAGGCCACAGTCGTTGTCTTCCAGTCGGTCGTCCAACTCGTCATCATCATTGTAAATCCGTTTCGGGGAACGGCCTGAAGCATCAATGTCTTCACCATCACTACCGTCCTCTTCAATCGGGTTACCATCGATGAGATTCTTCAGTTCTTCACGTAACACATCATCGTCATCTTCCACATCGCCTTCGTCGCCGAATAGCTGTTCGGCTATAGCCTCACGTGCTGAACCTTCATCGTCGTGCTGTTCCTCTCCATCACTTTCTTCGTCCTGTATACGACGCAGACGCTTGAATCGCTTTCTGCGTTCGACTTTCAAACCAAGATCCTCTTCGATAAGGTCGCAGTCGTCGTCTTCGTCCAACTCGTCATCATCATTGTAAATCCGTTTCGGGGAACGGCCAGAAGCATCAATGTCTTCACCATCACTGCCATCCTCTTCAATCGGGTTATCATCGATGAGATCCTTCAGTTCTTCAAGTAACACATCATCGTCATCTTCCTCCTTTTCCTCACTGCTGTCGACCATAGCTTTGCTCTTCCCGAGTTTCTTCCTTTCATGTGGCTCCAATTCCTCCTTAACCTCAGATTCTTCCGCTTCCGAGTCCCAGAATTCTTTCATACACTGCCTTTGGGCATCCAATCTTGCCTTAAACTCTGCAACTCGTGCGTCCATTTTTGCATTAACGTCTGCAGCTCGGGCATCCAATTTTGCCATCATCATCCTGAACATCTCCGAAATGTCCAACGGTGGCGAACTCTTCTCCGTTACATTGGCACCATCTTTACTCGCTGTTTCTTCTCTATCCGGACAGTCTGGCCCACTCGTAAAAGCATCTGTGCCGACTTCAATATCCTCTTCCTCTATTGCTGCCTGCAGACGCTGTTGAAGAATTGGCTTCTCTCCTCTGCTATCCAGATTCCGTTCACAATTAACGAGAAGATCCTCCAAATGTCGATCTGACATCGTCACAACACACTTTCACAGACTTATTTCTTCAATTAATCCCACTTCTGACACCAATTGTCTGGATTAATTATTTACACAAAATAAGCCGTGCAATCAATTTTCTATCCAATCTTTATTTTTTCTGCCCTTGACCCCCGTTCTTTCATTTTTTGCTCCTCTGTCAAAAGTGACACTTCTGTCACTGGAGACATCGTTTTCCCTCTCGCTTATTTTTGCTCATGGTCTCCAGTTTTCCAGTACTTTCCAGAATATTCCAGTATTTTGTTTTGGAGTCTTGCCAGCTCGTCACAATATATTTGTCGCATCTCGCTTCACAAAGTAGCATAGCCAACATTGACTGCCAACAACATTCGAAAGACAATACCGTCAAAATTGTATTGACACCTTAACTGTCATAAGTCGTACGTCACATCATTTGTCCAGTTTCGTCCGAAAGTGCGGACACAATCGAAACTGCTCACAACAACGAAAAATAGAAGGCCCAATAGTTCAAGCTCGACCAGCACTAAATGTAACACTCCAGTCCTCGTATGCTTAAGTAACAGCTGGTTGGAGAAACACGCCACAACCCACCACACGCCTACCGCTGCAACTTACTGTGCCTCCAGAAACAGTAACACTAGCAGATGTGCTCACAACCTTGCTTGCTATTCAGACGCAGATGACACAAATGCAAAAAGAAATAAAGGAACAGGACACTAGACTAGACTGGGTCTATTCGCAGTTGTCTAGCCAGCCGTCAATAGAAACCTCCTGGCAGAAAGCACAATTAACGCTCTAGTCGTGAATGTAAATTCATTTATCAGAATCGAGAGTAGAGCCGCTCTGTGGGGTTTCTTCAAGGCGTCGAAGAAGCACCCATCGCTTAACCCTCTTAAGCCTTCCTCTTTCTATCTTACCCCATGGTACTTACCTTCAATTAGGCAGCATTAAGCTTCCTGCTAAACATTCCATGGCAAGATCATCATCTTGCCACAGCATCATCCACATCGCTGTAACCTTTAAAACTTTTAGTTTCCTCTGGTAGGCACCCATGCCCATTGCCAACCATTGGGAAATCTTCCGCAGTCCCCTTATCGCAATTCATTACAATCATACTCACGGAAATTCTTCTGTGTTTGTTTTTCTCAAGCAATCACCGATCCCACGAGCATATCATGCAAATCGATGCCCATGCAGCTGCATCCAATTATCACGGATCACCACTTCTTAGATAATCCTAATGTATTTTTATTGGGTTGTTCAAACAAGCCGCATTTTAGCGCTTAAGCATTGGATTACATTTCGGTATTCAATATACCCTCTATTGTTAGGGTAGAGATGTTAAGGTTACCAATGTTTATGTGTACCCAGCTGCACATCTCCCATCTATTCTTTTCGATGCGCCTTCGTTTGTCCTTTCTTCCAATGGGAAGACATTCGTTCCCATAGAAAAGATATTGTGCATGGACTTTCCAATGGGATGCTGATCGGCTCCCATTGGTCATGCATGTCGGAAGGGATGTTTCTCCTGCGATGGCGTGCGGTGGAAATCCATCACAATCGCCGGAGGCTGGACCAATTTTTACGGAGTCAAGTCAGTCAGATTTAATTCGTTAGACGAGTTGGTTGTTAAGGCGAGAGTGCGTTCTTTATAATCCTATACAAAAAATTCTTAAGAAGTGTCGAGGTAGTCGCGTGACAAAGTTAGTTGTTTAACTCGATTCGTAAAATAACCAGAACACCGGTAAAACAAAGTTGCAAGTGTCATACGGTCACCAATAATTGTAAAAGTTGTGCTACTTTATGCTGAATTGTTAAACCTAAAAAAATAGTAAAAGTCACCCCAGTGAACAATAAATGTATTTCCAGCGACCATTACTGTGTTTTATTTTAATGCTACGTGGGTTAACGATCTTCTGAGATCAAGTTACGTGAACAATTCGTGGTGTTTTTTTCTTATGGAACCCGAATCCTTGCTGATGCCATCATAGAAACTACCACAGCTCTCTTTAAACTGTTGCAAGACGAAGGTCCTGACGTGCTTCTGGCTAGCGAAACTAAGTTGAATCAGAGACATAAACTATGTTACAAAAGCTACGGCATTATACGAAGAGACCGGCCCAACTCCACACAAGGAGGGGAGGGGGGGGGGGGGGGGGGGCAATCTTTGTTAAAAAAAAGAACTTCAACATAAGGTAATATATAGTGGTGAGTTGCGCAGATTTCAGGTGCTTGAAGCTTGCATCATCCGCATACCCCTTCGACAAGGAAGGGGGATGTATGTGATATCTGCGTACGCACTAGAAGCACATCAACTAAATCTATTTATAGTGGAGCTAGAGACTCTTTGCCGATGCTTACAACTTTACTTTGAAAGGAACTATTACATCTTAAGTGGCGATTTGAATGCTAAACACCCAAATTGGGGAAATAGCATATCCAAAACTAGAGGAAATCAACTAGCTGGTTGGCTAGATCAACAGCACGACTTAAACATACACATACGACTTAAATATACACATACGACTTAAACATACACATACTAACAGACAAAATATAAACTGATTGCGCACAATTGAGTATGACAGCGATCATTGTGCATTATCAATCGTGATAAAAGCACCAAGCGAAGTTGTGGAACTTGATGAATATATGATACCGCAACCCTATAACTATGGGGGTATGCGACCAACAGAGATATATCCAACGATGACATCGACAAATACATACATCGTTGTGCAAGTATCTCATTTCCTAGGAGCACAGGTTTCACTAATGGCGAGCAGCCTGTCTTAGGCGGCTGCATGCACGCCACCAACGATACCTTTTGCTCATTCCCTTTTTCTGGTTTTCGTTTGCCCGTGTTCTGGCAACACGGGCAAGCGAAACAATCCCGTCAGGATCGGCAGATAGATCCTCTCTGATTGGTCACCACGAAGAGAAACTGCACGTTTCTCTCAATGAATGGAAACTACCCTAAGCGGACGACCAACTCTGCACGAGTATTTTACATTGAGTCGGAATTCAACCACCGTGTGGTTCGGTCAATTGTTGTGTGGAAAAATTTTATATTTTATTAATCAAAGAAAAGAACGAATAGACAATTTTAATTCAATTGTTGTGTGGAAAAATTTTATATTTTATTAATCAAAGAAAAGAACGAACAGATAGTCAATTCAATTGTTGCGTGGAAAAGATATATATTTTATTAGTCACGAGAGATTCTTTAAGTTTTCTAACGATTTCAATCAAATACGGCATTAAAATGTAGCACCAAATTCAGGTTGAGTTAAACAAAAAATAAAGAAACTATAATTACAAAGCCACTTCCTAGTGTTTTATTTCACCATATAAATCGTCGGCGGTGGAACTCAGTTTCTTTATCACAGTGAACGCGTGGGGTGTATTCGTGAACCCGTTGCCGTGCCGGCACTATAACCAGCCAAACACATCTGACCCCCACACATCTACTTAAATGTGTTGAGGACAATAACATTATTCGAAATAAGCAGTTTGGTTTTAAAGCTGGTCATGAAACCACACATTCCGCAGCTAAACTGATTTCAGACATTCAGTGGAATAAAAATCTGAAACAGTGCACAGGTGCATGTTTGATTGACGTGGAGAGGGCCTCCAACACCGTTTGACTAGAAGGGTTATACTACAAGTTAATGAGACTAGGCATTCATAAACCACTACTGTCTCTTCATCAGGCTACTGCGTATACACACGATCTGATAATATATAGAACAGCACCAACAATTGAAATCATTAACAGACTATTACAAGGGGATTTCAATGATGTTCAGCGATACTGCGACAACTGGAAACTCAAAATCAATATCCAGAAGTGTGAAACCATCCTCTTTAGAACACCACTGGCTGAAGCTACCAAAGACACCAGGAAAAACTGGCGAAAGCTAGCTATTATGGGACCACACGAACGAACATTGTAAACCAAAAATGTAGTCAAATACTGGAGCATCTGGCTGGATGAGTATCTATATTTTAACAAACATGTGTACGCTGCGCTGGCCAGGGCAAAGAAAGCGTATGCTATGACAAAAACGCTGTTTCATAGTAGTCAACTTGACAGCAGAATTAAAGTTATATGCTACATGGCTTTCATCAGACCGGTGATCATATATGGATGTCCAGTATGGTTTAATGTGGGACCTAACTTAATGGAAAAAATTCAGATTTTTGAGAGACAATGCCTCAGGACGTGCCTTAACTTACATCGGACTCCTGAATCCGATCACAAAAAATACCATCCTGATGAAGCGCTTTACAGTGGGGTCAGTATAAGCAGAGTGGATAACCCTATGATCAAGTTAATCCCAGGGCATCTTGCGAGGTCAATGAGCTCGTCGAACGATTTAGTTTTGAGGGGGTCCGTCGCAATGGCTTTATTCCAGCAGAAGCATTCCTCAGTCTTGATATGAACGGCATCATACAAAATGAATCCGCTATACCGATGATTTATCGCGTGCGTCGCTCAGGCCTGGATAAACGGATATGTTATAATCGAGAGGTCGCGCACACAGATGAAGAGCGCCTGTGTGGTATATAGTGTACCAACGTGGGTATTTGTATTCTTTGGTAAGGTGCCTCAGGGGCGCAGGTCCACCGCTATACCCAGTTTCTGCTTTTCCAGCCGACGAAATGAAACTCCGTGTGACTCCTTTCTTTCTCATTTATTAATAGTTAATTAATTCAAAATTTTGGGTTTATATTTACAGAGGAAACAGGAAATAATTATGGAAGTTAACTTGTTGCGCTTGACAATGTTAATATTAAATGTACACTGGAACGGAAAATAATTATGAAAGTTAACTTGGTTTGACAATATTTAAATTAAATTCACACCATAACAGAAACGTGTTCGCTCCAAAAGTTTGTAACATATTAAAATTTACACCGCAACAGAAACTTGTTCGCTCGAAGAGTTTGTATCAAAATTTACACCGTAACAAAAATTTGTTTGCTCTAAAATGTTTGCATTGAAACGATTGCGATAACCGATCGACTTCGTCTTTACACACAAGAGGACCCCTTTCTGCGATCTTACTCTAATGGATTCCTGTTCTCTACTCACTGTAGCTTATTTAACGTGAAGGCCCGACATGCCTCCACCGAATACCAAACGCGATTGACTTCAGCCATCAAAGCGACAGAACACCAAACTTCCATCAATCGCTTCGGTGACCATATATGGTAAGATACTTCTTAGCGACGGCACGTAGGGCGCGAAACATAAACGATGTTTGCTTCTGTTGCTCATGGTGTGTGTGTGTGTGTCCACAGTATGCGGACCGTGGATCATCAAATCCCTAAGGATAACACCATGAGCAATGATCTGAGGCTGGTGCAAGCATCCCATCAAAGGGGTTGAAATGTTTACACGATCAACGATTGCGTAAAGCATTATTGCTGACCGTGTACATTTTGCTGGTATCTTCACGTAGTCGAATTCTCGATGGTAATTTTCCATTTTGAGAACTCGACTTGCTTGGGCAATCAGCCAGATACCCTCATGTATTTGTCGGTCGGATGACCGATCGATGTGGGTATGTGTGCAAAGGGAAAGATAAAATATTTTCTGCATGTGTGCGGCTGGCGCGTAAAAGTATATCTCGTTGATATAATTTGTTGGAAATGAGACTTTATTTGTAAGAATGATATTTGTAAAACAGAAGTTAACATTTGGTCTTAAGTTGATTTAAATTGTGTTGACGACGGGTCCAGCGGCGAAAGGAGAGAGAGCGAGAGAGAGAGAGAGAGAGAGAAAGCCATCGGTGCCACTGTTTATATATGCCCTGCTTGTTGACCTAAGCGCCACCTATCCGGCGCTAGAACTACTAAGGTTGTTACCAGAACACTCTGTAAGCGTTTCCTTTCCAACATAATTCGAGCAATGTTGGTTGGTAGGTGATGCAACCAAATTGCCTTTAATGTGGTGGATGCCTATTACTTGATGGAAATCGAACCGAGACATGTTCAATGGATTGGTTCTGTACATGTTGGTTGCGTGGTAATGCAACCAAATTGCCCATAAAGAACATGACTGTTTGATGCAGATGAATTTAGAATAAGAAAATATTGTGATTTAATGCATTTTAAGGTTTTATGGTACAACTATGAACAGGTAAGTACTTGCCTTCCAGGTTTCTGTATGCCCTAGATGGGAGTTTTACATAGGGTAATGGGAAGACGATTGGTGGCGTTCGAGGGAACCGCCACACCTGGAGTTCTGTAGGGCTGTAGCACAGGAAGACCGAAAAGACACAAATAAAGCAACACCAGAGATTTTGGTGGCTAAGTGGCAATTAAAGACCTGTTCCATATAAAACTGGAAGAAAAAAAAAGAAAAGGGAAGCAATAATAATAGCAATAAAAAAACCCAACTAACAAAAGAAAGCTTACATAGATTTAGCATTTCGAAGATTTAGTTTAGATGTTAGGTTTAGGATAGAGTTAAGGAAAAAATATTTTAGTTAGTTTAGTATTAAAGTTAGATATAAGGTAAAAACAATAACTAAAACAACGTTTTTTCTGTTCTTCATTTTTTTGTATCTAAGTAAGTTCTTTAAAATGCATGTAAACAAAGCAATCATAATGTTGAAAGACAAATTTTCACGCTTTAAGCGCATGCATGTAACTTAGAGATTGTGGCCGGCAAGGCAATGCGATGGATCCCTTCAATTTCCAATTAAACGCAGTGACAAGCCAAGAATGCTAAAATAAACGGCATCGTTTATTATATATAATATCTATTAAAGAAGAATATAATATATACTTATGTTTAAAGAAAAGTGTAAAAAATCGAACCGTGGTCAATTGTTTGACAAAATTGTGGAGAGTTACCTTATGGGACATCTTAATTAACAAAAGGCGCAACAATTTTTTAAAATCTGATCAATGCATACAGAGTTTAACTGTTCGAGGTTTAGAAACGATGGTGGGTGTACCAATAAGGTAAGTAGCTTCCAATCTAGAACAACAAATGTTTAATTTACGCTAATTTTGTTACATAGTGAATTTTCTTTAAATGTTTTGTCTGAATCTAAGACTATTAATTCCTGCCTTAAATGCGGTATTATGTATATTTAGAAGTCATTGTATATTTTGAAGCCTAGGGCAAAATCATTCCCTGTATGAAAAGCATAGTTTTGAGAAAAACGCTATTTTTGTTGAATATCTTTTAAAAATTAAGTTCGAGATGATTAATTTCCTATCATGGGGCTGTATAAGGCCGATTTCATATAGGTACCCTCTTGCCCTTGTTGGTCATTTTTCTAAAGAGGGTTTTTTGGAAGAATAAACATCTGCCGGCATTCGATCGCACGCTGAGTTCCTAAATAAGCGGAATACCCACATGCCACTACGGCAGTACCTTTTTTTTCCAATTTTTCGGCAACGATAAAGAATTGAAATATTGTCATTCCTGGAAGTGTAACGATTCCAAAAATACAAAATATAAACTCATTGTTTGAAAATTGTAATTCCTAATAGTCCCTTAAGTATGCAACGAAAGCCTCCATCGAGCACACCACGTTCCTTTTAACAGAAATTACACATATCTATGGCAAATGAACGTTTACAAATGAGATCCTTATTATATTGTAATATAGAAATCATCTTGTCTACCTGGGCGTTATTTCACAAAAGAAGCAAACACTAAAAACGAGTTAAGCCTCTACCTTATGGACTAAAATACTCCAGGGGAATCCGCACACGTCGTGAAGAAAATTCAATTTTCTTCACAATTGAGTCTGAGAAAAACCAATAGAAAAATCATCCAAAGGAAAAGAAGAGGATTTAAATGGAAGCTTCTGCCGAAAGAGGTAACTCCTTTGTATTCCCTTAGAAAACTTGAAGTCTACTAAAGGCACGGACACATGAAAACAGGATTACTCAGGCAGCCCGAAGAAGATATCGAAGGTGCTCGATGTAATAGGAAGTGATTAGTTTAAACGAGGAGTATAGGTCTTTTCAATTAGCTGTCTGCCTTATAAATACATATGAAGCTTCATTGATTCTATTTATGTATATTTGAATAGGACAAGGATTGTAAGTTTGAATTTTGAAAGGTGTGTCAATAATGAAAAGAAATTCGAATCAGGATTTGTATATCCCTATTCTCGGAAGATCGTAAGGGTTTTGGTTTGCTTACGGCGCACAGATATTGGATATGTGCATAATAATTTACTTATTTTAAATTTTAATGGGTGTATACTGACCCCAACAAAAAAAAAACGATTCCTAAGTGACTAGACTGTACTTTTTGTACCTGAAAAAAGGGACATCGGCTTGGAGAAACCTTTACATCGGAATGTGGAAAGGAATTTGAGGATAGGAAACAATGATTCGGTAGGTTTTTAATTATGTAACACTCCTCATCCTCGCGTTTTACATTGCCCTCCCATCTCCGTTGACGGCCTTCCCATCGGTCTCTTTCCCGCTGATATTTCGTCGATACCAGGTGTAGCGGTATGAAGTGAACGTTTTTGTTTTTAATGTAAAAAACATTTTATTCGAAGTATTGGCCATTGCTTTCTACACATTTCGACCACCTTTCTGGCAATTTCTGGATACCACGCCAATAAAACCGGTCGTCTTTTGAGGCAAACCTTCGGTTACCCAATTTTCGACTTCTTCGTAGGAGTTGAAATGCTGCTCAGTCAATGTGTGTCCCATCGATGAAAACAAATGGTAGTCGGAAGGAGCGAAGTCTGGTGAATACGCCGGGTGGGGTATCACTTCCCAGCCGAAAGCTTTTATTGTTTCTTTGACGGATTTTGCTGTATGACTCGGAGCATTATCATGCAACAAAATTACCATTCCGTGTCTTCTGGCCCATTCTGGCCGTTTTTCGATCAATACATGGTTCAAATTGATCATTTGTTGTCGGTAGCAATGCGTTTTTAGAAGTTCATCATACACCACCCCCTTCTGGTCCCGCCAAACACAGCGCATTGTCTTTTTTCCGAACCGATCAGGATTTGCAGTCGATGTAGACGCTTCTCCTGGATGTACCCATGATTTTTTGCGTTTAGGATTTCTAAAATAAATCCATTTTTCATCACCAGTCACAATTCGATGCAACACTGACTTCCTTTCGTGTCGTGGAAGCAACGTTTCACATGTGGTGTTTCGCGTTTCCATCTGCCTGCCATTCAATTCATGTGCCACCCAGTTTCCACATTTTTGGATCTTTCCCATAGCTTTTAAACTGCCAGAAATTGTTTGTTGTGCATCATTTAACATTTGTGCCATTTGTTTTTGACTTAAAGTGTCATCTTGATCCAATACTGATTGCAATTCGGCGTCTTCAATCTTTTTTGGTGGTCTTGTGGGGGTTTCTCTATTCTACATGAGAACCAACCCACAATCCAACCACAATTCCTACCTAATTTTGAGCGCTTTCAGCGCGTCATACCTACCCATTTCCTTTATATGTTATTCCCCTGTAAAACATGCCAAACGGACGCACAGCTAAACTCATTATCCCATGCAGATAATGCATAATTGAGTTTAGCTACATTCTTGACATACGGCAACTCCATTCTTGCTAACCATGAGTTTCCCATTGGAAATCTCATAATGTCGGTTAGCAACAGCAAGTCTAAACGAACGACGCTGTTGCATCATAGCAAAATCGCTGGGGTTATTTCACCGTCTTAGAGTCTGGTTCTCACACTGATTATTTCCCAAGCATCAGCGTCCTATTGACTACCCCTCAGATCATCCATACGCTTGGGATCAATGATCTCTTTTTGCAGGGGAGTGACATCAGCTAGGTTTTCCTCTCCTCTAAAATTCTGCCTTTACACGGTTCAATGCGCCCTGACTACACCATAGCCGTACCACTGGGTCAGTAGGTCATGTCAGTAGCTGCATCTGATACCAACACACACAACCAAAGCTACTCCGAGATCACAGCACATCATGTTTCTGTTCTCTTATTCTCCATGTCCGTCAATTTCCCTATTAACAAAAGTTACCCACACTTCGACGGGCGTGAGGTTGAGAGAGCAGAGGCGTGGTCTCTTTTGGTTGTCCTGTGTGTGGAGTGAAATACAGAATTTCACCCTTAATTCTCCAGTCGATTAAGAAGATTAACAGTCGTTGGGAATATAAGGAATCCGTGTCGTACCAGGCACACCAACTTATACCCCCACAGTCTTCCATAAGCCTCGGCTAGCATTCGATGCGACTCTGCAGCACTTTTCTTCAAATGAAAACAAAAAGTTAATGCTTTCCGCAAATCATCATTTTCTGGTACAAAATTCGACATTTTTAACGGGATTAAAAAAAAATGATGTCGTTTGTACAATGACTTGATGCATATTAAATATGTTTGACTGATGTCATAGCAACCAAATAAAAAAATATATTGGCTCGTTCACAACAAACGTTCCTTATCGACACATTTGTATCTTGACGCTCACTTCACACCGGTACACCTGGTAAGCATACAAGTATCTCAAAAACATTCAGAGCAGAGAAATATTGTACGAGTTTCTTCCGTTCTTTATCCTTCTCTCCTTCGATCTCTTCGAATCCGACCGCCGCAATATCTTCTTCAGTACAAAACTGAAGAAGGCACTTTTTCTAACGACATTCTGCTCTATAATAGAAGCTCCTAGACCCATCCCATAGTGACTTGTGGTGATATACTATACACATCCATTGTCCAAGATAACACAAATTCACATGCATACATCGACCAATGCTTAAATTATCAGACACCAAATATGTAAGCTGCGTTTACTTTCGCACCCACTCGAGATGATTCCGACTGACGCAAGTCAACCAGGAACCAGAGACACGATGATGGACTTGTCTTGTCTCCTTTAATTCGGTACTTCCTCCTTTTTATTTTGAACCATCCCACAATCACTTACAACTGGAAAAATACGTTAGGTTTATAATATAATACGTTTTTTTATTCTACTAAATCAAATACAAATAAGGAATGAATATGGAACCAATCCGTACCATAACCATATAGTAACAAACAACAACTTACCTTCAACTCTTCTATCTGGATAGAAGAACAGAAGATCCTCTAAAGATGCTTTTTATTTTCAAAACAAGTAGATCCACTTGATCTCAAAACACTAGCCCCCAACCGTATAGAAACTTACAATGCCAAGAGGCACATTTCTTATTGTATTTCGGCGGCGTAATGATAATGAACCGCTGCATCGTTTGAAGTTGTTTGCATTCTTATCTTCTGGTTTCAAAATAAATTATCCATGCGGCGCGCTAACAGTGTAATGATAAATTCTCTGCATCCGTTTTTCGTTCTAATTGTCTGGGTTTTGGAGGCAGATGCCCGATCGGGCTGTAACAATAATGGATATTCTAATATAGAATTTTGTTTAGGAGTGGCTATGCAGAAAAAATAGGGGGGTGGGAGCAAACATTCAGGATAAAGTCTCTGCTTTCAACCCGGCCAAGGCCAGGACGATCCTTGTCCCTGTTCAATCCAAGTTGACATGCAGTTTCCATGTGACACTCCTGGATAACTACATTGGCTCCCGCCAAGTAGTGAACCAATACATGTAGCGATATCCTGAGAAAGGTTGGTGCAAAGGTAATAACCTTGCCCGGAAAAACAAATTTTTATGGACAATTTAACAAGTCTCGGATAAGGACCAGATACCGGTTGTGAGACTTGCTAAATAAGGCCAAGACCAGATCCCGGTTGTAGTGCCGATGATGATGGTGATGAAGAGAAAACATTCCAACCGGCAAGGTTGGCATTGTACAAATTCGAAATATATAATTCTAATTACGATCTCATTGTCGGTGTTTTTGGAACATATACCTCGATATCATTTTATCGAGATCAAGAGGATGTAACGCTAACATTGTGTTGTTTTATCAAGTTTTACCCTTTAAGTTTGAGACGTTTGCCGAAAATGTGAATGCGCCGTGAGGTTTCTTCTTTTTCCAACCTAGTTTTTTTTTTGAACCATCATCAAATCACCTATGGTACACAAACGAATCCACTTCAACAATATGTATCTCTTCAAAATTCATGTAATGAATTTTTCAATTACCCAGCGAAGTAATACACCACAGGAGGTTAGCAGGATACATTCGTCCTTACATAAAATTCTATTCTGATTCTATTACTATAAATCCAAAAACCATTATACAGTAAAGTTCTGCAAACTATTTTGAATGCTGAATTCCTTAAAGAGGTTTGCGCCCAAAATCCAAATAGTACCTTGTACCATGTAAAAACCGTTTGCACCATTTCTTCATTATGCACAAAAGAGACTTTGAATGGGAATGAAAAATGTACTGAGATTATTCTCGAAGTCTTTTTTTCTGTTTTCGCGCTCGCAACTTAACACAACGACGGTAACGCCCTTTGAAGCTGTATACAGTTCCCTCCATCTTTGATAGCGAATAAGATACTGCATTCGATACGCATCCTGAATCGAGTATCAAACGAAACCCGGTCATTATTTGAAACGAAATGAGTATAAGGAGATGCCAACGATGTAGTCGTCAGCACGATGTTTCGCTTTGCAACCCGATTATTGGGCAAGAGATGCGAAGAAACGAGAGCGTAAGATAAAAAGAAACGCGAAGGAGAAGCATAAGCGGCTAGGATGTCAAGGACGAAGGACGCAAAGACAAGTAATAATCAGAGGAAAAATTAAACTTTTCTCGTTAACAATTTTGATTAAAATTTTACGCTGAAAGTACACCATGTTCGGGGCGAATGCATGACACGAATGCACACTAAACACATTGGCATGGCAAGCAGACACATACACATTGTGATTTCCATAAAAGTCAGTTGAATTGCAAATTGTTATCACCCGCCACTTTCCGGAAACGCGGACGCGGACGCCACTACAACTGTTCCCACCACCACAGCGGCTGTTGCTGGCGCTTCCTTTATATACTTCACCCATTCCGTAACTGTTGCATTTCACAGGCCAACTTACAAAGAAAGGACGAACTCGAACAACTCAAGTCTTCTTTACAGATTCGCAAGTTCACTCGGAATTTATTTTGAAATCGCCAAGACTCTACTGTCCTGTATTACGTTGATTTTCGTATGCTTTGCAATCTGAAACTTTAATTTTCTGCTCTAATAAAATTATTATTATTGGAATCGAGAGTTGTAGATCCCGCCTGCATTTGTGGATACATCCTTTTCGACGTTGATATTTTCTCTTGTTCGAAAACATGTCAAATGTTAAACTTTACAGACCATGGATAATAGGGACTGCTTATTGGATCCCAACGGGTGGGGAAGATAGGTGACATCGTTGGATAATATTATTCATGGCCGGCTTGATGAAGATATTTATGCGCCCGTATAGTACTACTACAACGTTTTGCAGAGTCGTGAATGTTCAAGGATATATGATGCATTTGGGGCATCTAAAGTGTCTTTCTAAATTTAACATCCTTCCTCCGTAGATTCTAAAGCGATCAAGAGTCAAATGAGTTACGTCTTTAACTTGACTTGAATCCTGTACATGACTTTTGTCGCACAAGACGTGAATTTGATTTGGGATAACGGAATCGCTTAAAAGTTATACAGCGTTGATTTCGCACAGGACATTTATTCGTAAAATTACGAATTTTAATTTAAAATTGTGTAAAGTGACCTTGTGGTTGAATATGACTGATATCTAGGCATCTAAGAACGATGTGGTTCCCGTGGGCAACCCATGACTTGAATCCACGGGTAGACTCATTTTTGTTTGGACACTTCTTTTAAATTTATCCAAAGGCTTTTTATTTTTAGATTTAATTAATGAAGTCTTTATTAAAATTAAATAAGGTTATGAAAAAGTGTTTCGTGCCTTATGTGTGCTGACGCTTTTTATTTTTAACTGATGACTGACTGATTCTTTATTTCCAAACTGGTTTTGATCTCTTTGACTGGATTGATAATTCAATGACTTCACTTTTTTCCAAACTGAATGAACGGATTGATGAATGAATTCACGATTATATTGCTACTTTATTTCTACACTCAGATATCGAACTGACACTGTTTTAAAACTGAATTCTTAAATTCACACATGAATCCAAGACAATTCAATTTTATCTCTAAACTGAACTCTTGGCCGGCTGCTTTTGAACATTTATTGAGAATCTTGGAAGTCGGAACACGATAGCTAGGAGGAATCAAAGAATATTATACCGTGGCCACATTAGACGTTAAACCTCGACTATGTCGCTATAAAAATTGAACATTCCTTAAAGTCCTTGTACATCATATGCTTCTACATACCGCCTTCGCGATCTATCGAGTCATACGAACTCGCTATTGCTGCAATCGACCGTGTAACGGAGCTGAGTTCTTCCCAAGACAACATTGTAGTCCTTGGCGATTTCAACCTCTCCCATATCCAATGGACGCCGTCTGACAATAAGTCCCACCACATCTCAAGCCCCACTACTACCAAGGAGTGTCTCTTAAGAGACGACTCTAGCCTTTGCCAAGTAAGCAATGCCCTAAATCATCTGGGCACACAACTTGACCTTGTGTTCACGACAGACCCTTTTAATTCCTCAGTTGTCTCTAGTCCCCACACTCTCTCAACTATTGACAACCACCACCCCCCGCTTCTCGTATCCCTATACCACGACTACACAGCTCACAGCACACCTCCCCCTACCAATATTTTTTCAACTTCCGAAAAGCGAATTTCCGCCTCATAAATGAGTACCTCAGCGATATCACACTCCGCTTAACCGATATAAGTGTTGAGGTCGCTACAGCCTCACTCTACTCAGTAATCTACAACGCCATATCCCTATATGCCCCATATACCCGGCACAGGTTATCATTCTCATCGCCCCCCTGTTATAATCGCAGACTCCACACACTTCGTAACAAGAGGAATAAGTTGTGGAAGACGTTCTTAAATACGCGTTCTCCCCTGGACTACTCCAACTATTTCGGTTACTTTTACCAATTCACCGAGCTTTATAGCTCCCTCTACCACAATCACCTTGTCAAATCTCAACACAACCTGATCAATGACCCCAAACATTTCTACCACTTCATCAACTACAAACAGAAATCTGATGCCTCTCCCACCTCTCTTTCCTACGGCTCAACTACTACAACTGACCCCCACACCATAGCCAATCTTTTCGCGTCCTTCTTCAAACTATCCTTCACGGACGACTCGTTCGAGCCGAACCCCTCCTATTTTACTGGCATGCCTGAATTCTCCCTCGGCCCACTCATCCCTCTACACATTCAACAACACCAAGTTAAAGAAAAACTTGAACAACTGAAAGACGATTTCAGTCCCGGCCCCGATGGACTCCCTGCTTTCTTCTTAAAAAAATGCTCCTCTTCTCTCCCTCTCTCCCGCTCGCTTCAATCTTCAATCTATCCCTTGCACAAGGTCTATTCTCCGACATTTGATAATCCTCCTACATAACCCCCATACATAAAAAGGGGCCAAAAAACGATATATCCAATTATCGTCCCATTGCTAAGCTTTCGCACATTCCTAAACTATTCGAAGGCCTTCTATATGAAGCGTTATGTTTTCGCTGCTCACCCATCATCTCTCCCAACCAGCACGGCTTCCTCTCCGGCAGGCCCACTACTACCAACCTTGTCGAATTCACATCCCACACACTCCTTACCCTAGAAAACGGCGATGAGGTCGATGTAGTCACTACCGACTTTAGCAAGGCCTTCGACAAAATCTCCCATAACCTCATTCTCTTTTAAATTATCTTCCCTCGGTTTTGAACCGCTCTTGATTGAGCGGATCTCATCGTATCTTAATTCTCGAACCCACCGCGTGCGATTTAGATCCACCCTCTCCGATCCTTTTCTTCCAACCTCAGATGTGCCCAGGGCAGTCATCTCGGTCCCCTTCTATTTATCCTAACCATAAACGACATAGGCTCTTGCATCAATCACTCCCTCATCTCGCTTTACGCGGATGATACCAACATTTTCAAGACAATCCGCTCTCCACTAGACTCCTACCTTCTCCAAGCAGATCTTGACAACTTTTCGATTTGGTGCCAAAATAATTGGCTAGAATTGAATATCGCCAAATCTCACACAATTACCTTCTCTCGGAAGCGCTCCCCCACCCATCCACGTTCCTATCTCTTGCTGGACCGATCGATAACATCAGTTGAATCGATGCGCGACCTGGGCGTCCTATGCGACAAGGAACTTAGATTTACCGCACATATCGATGACATAATCCTTAAGGCCAAAGCCGCTCTTGGCTTTGTAAAACGCTGGTCGAAAGAATTCCTAAACCCCTACGTCACCCGATCACTCTAAACAACTTTTGTATGGCCACTACTCGAATATGCTAGTCAGGTCTGGTCCCTGTATCAATTGTCTCATATTCGTAGGATCGAGGGCTTTCAACGTCGTTTCTTGCACTTTGCCCTCCTCGGACTAAACTGGGAAAACCCACTCACTCTACCACCATACATAGGCCGGCTCCCTCTAATCAATCTCAACACACTTAAGGAGCACAGAATCCATGCCGACATCATCTTTATCCACCCACTTCTGTCTGGCTCAATCAATTGCCCACGCTTGCTCTCCACTTTAACATTTCATACTAACCCCCGTAATGTGCGGAACCCTCGACTGTTTTACGTGCCCGCACATCACACTTTTTACGGCGCTAACGAACACATCTCGCGTATACTACGACAGGCCAACTCTTTCCCCACCTCCTTCGATTTCAACCTCTCCACTCCTGCTCTCAAACGACGTCTTAGAAGAAACCCGTCCTAACCACGCCCCCTCCCCCCAACAATACCCCCTACCCTGCAAACCCACCTCTCCTCTCCTACCCTCAAAACAGCTCTCCCACACACCCTTCCAGCCACATCCGCAATTTCAACCTCTCCCCCCAGCTCACCAACCCCGCTCCTGTACCAATACGTAGACATACCCTTCACTGTCACTGTCACAAATGCCGAATTTACCACCCCCACATACACTCGCCTTTCCCTAGCCCCCTACCTCCCCCATCGCCAAGTTATATTCACCTTCCCGGTTTTTTTTCTCCTTCTCCTTCTTACTCTAGATTTATGATCGTCTTTAAGGTTTTTAAGCCGCGCTCCCCAATGCCCCGCCCTCCCCACCACCCCCCGCGCCCACCACCCCCCCCCCCACACACAATTAAATCCTACCTCTCCCTCCCGCTCCCAAACTAGTTTTCCCCCACATGCCCACCCCCTACACCTTTGCAGCCACTCCCACAATCACAACCTCACCCCTCCTGATCTCTAACCCCGCCCACCCTACCACGCCGCACATACGCCATTCATTGACGCTGTCTCACAAATGCCACAGTTGTCACACCTACATACATTCCCTCTTCTCCAGTCTCCTACCACCCCAGTCCCTCAGCCCTCTTCTAATTTCTTTGTTTTTTAATTTTTTTTAAATTGTGACTTTAGTTTTTAAGTTAGTCTGTAGAATATTATATTATATTATGCTTGTATTAATCTAAATAAATTAAGGTTCTGCCCTCACTAAACTAAACTAAAAATACATTGAACTTGGCGAGCTGGACTCAGAGACTAGAAGCGATGGGCGATCTACAAGTCTCACCCTACTTGGTGCGTATAATACCAAGCTATCTCTCTGATGGAACACTACTCTATGACACCGTTGAGAGACCAGAGGAATATAAAATATCAACGGGTGCACCTCAGAGGTTTGGGGACGCTATTATACATATCATGTGTGAGGGTGTGCTCAGAGTCAATGTACCAGAAGGAATAAGAATCATTGGGTATGTAGATGATTTGACGATAGTAGCTAAACATCTAGATCACCTGAAGAATATTTGTTCCCATACAATCCAGAGGATTGAATACTGTCTAGATATAGCCACTTATAAGATGAAGGCAGTTTTTAATAAGCAGCCACTGGAGATTTGAACGCATTGATATGGAAATTGAAAGATACGTCATGAAAACTAATTCCTCTTTAAAAAATCTTCCTAGAACTCTCGACAACAGGTTAATCTTCAAGTCACACCCGCGGAAAGCGAGTGAAAAAACAGCAAGAGTATGCAATGTTGAAAGACCCCTGCCCAACATAAGGAAACTGATAACCAGTGTCAACATCTCCATTACAATGTATGCAACTCACATATGGGCAGGAGCACAGTATAAGTCGTACATGAGGTTCACTCCACTAAGCACATAGACTGGCATCATTAAGAAGTCGACGCACTAACCTCACAAGAAGACCGCCGGTGAATGCGGATACAAATGGAAATATCCAAACAAATGGATGGGATATTTACACCCAAAGCAGATGGGCGTGTGGCGGTTCTACGAACCACACAAATCCTACCTATCGCATAATCCATTGCATATCCCCAACGCAACATTGAATTCAATGGTCAAACTCAATCGAACTAAACGTTCAAATTCTCTAACACGGAATTCAATTCAATTTCATCCAATTCAATGCAATTCCCTAAAATCAAACAGCGTAACGCATATCTCCTTATGTATGCTATAAGCAATTAGCACCACTAAATCTCCTACAAGATCCAAAACCCAAAAAATGCACGTGTTCAAACAAAGGCATATATATTCGGTCCGCCGACACACAATTCTTGCAATCATAAACATCCGAATGCATATCTTCACATGCCAGAAGTTTTATGACTTGAAAATGCACCAATCTAAATACTGACACCCAATTTCCACGGATCTTGTGTTATCCATCTGAAGTGCACGAAAACTCTTGTTGTTATAAGCCAGATGGATAACACAAACAAAACCGCAAGAAGGGATCAAGATACAAGAGGCGATGCATCTGGATCTTCGAAAGAAGATAAAGATACGACGATCAGAATTCGGAATGAAGAAAGGAATTTTTTTACAGATAGTTAGGGAGTAACAGTTTAGTTCGAGCACCAGTTGACAGCGAACCCCACCGAGGAGGTCGAACCGCCAGACGAAATACGGTATTAGGAGTAACCGCGACTTAAAATTTAAAAACAAAGAAAAAATCGAGTTTAACGTGCACAGCTAATTAGAAAATTAAATTTCTCTCAAAAAAAAAAAAAAAACCCTCGTTTGTAACTTTGGTTTGAAGTGTGTTCGTAAGTGGTTGACACTGAAATAGTTCGCATAAAATTGCCACGGGCGTTCAAGTGTATTAAATTCTTAAATCTTTACACCAAGTAATTGTAATAAACTCTTAAATCCTTACACCAAGTAATTGCAAAATAAAACAAGATTAAAACAAAAGATTTCGTTATGTTTCATTTGGGACGAAATTCGCTGCGTGTGTGATTTGTGGACAGTGTTCGGCGGAACACCCAAACCGCAGGCACCAGCAATCGACTACGAATTGTAGGAAATTCCGCCAAAGACCCACACCATGATACCTGATATAGAAGCCTTGGTGAAAACAAAACATGGCGAGCTGAACTACCAACTGACTCAGATGATATCAGAACACGGATGCTTTCGGCCATGCTTGCACAAGTATAATCATCTCACTCTGTGGCGGTACTAACAAGTACACACAGAATACACAAGCAAATATTGAAGAGCAATACTGAACGAAAATCGAATAAGCAAATGCATCTGTGCCATATACAAAGGCTATATATATATCATAGCAATACCACATCAGTTGAGTGTACTTGAGAATAACGATCAAATTCATGCACGCGCCAGTCGTCTGATATGCCAAGCATTGGTTCTATCTTTTAGTGATTCTAACCGTCATGGCGTCGGTTCGAATCACACGCCTTTCACTATCGTCGCAAACGCTATAAATCACCCACACTGTTTATACTGCGAAGGCAACATAAAAAAAAAGTTCAGAACACGTACTCACAGAGTGCGTGCGATTCAAGACCGCATGAATGATATTGGAGAGATACTCGTATATGGGACTGACATTACTCCGATTAGAATAACAGAACACATGTTAAGTTCATAGAAGCATGGTCCGGAACAAATGATATTGTATGTGACATAATGCAGCAGTTACGATACGACGTGCGGAGTAAGAGATGAACCCTGTCCTGCCTCGCAATAGAATATCTAAAAAGAATGTTCTGCGGAGAAGAACGGGACTATGTACTGGCGGGAGATCATTTTAGTCGGTAAAAATCGGGTATGCCTGTTGGTCTGTGGCGGTTCCTTCGAACGCCACAAACCAATCTTCCAATAAACCTGGGTAAAAACCCCCAAATAGGGCATACAACAAAAGAGAAACAAGTACCGTGGCAGTTCCATTGAACGCCACTACTTACCTTACAGGTACACAAGGCAACAGTCCCTGAAATACATTAAAGGCCTGTACTTGCCTTCTGTACTGTACCTGCAAAATACAAGAAAACCCTGTGAAACATTAAGTCGCGCTGAAGTGAAATTACAGCTGCATCAAACGCTATATTCTTCAAGGCAATTTGGTTTATCAACCAACCAACAATATTGCCTGTGCAAATATCTACACGATATTTTTTAGCACGCCAGCTGCACACTAGCAGAAAAAGGTATTTTGCCGTAGCAAGTATGCCCATATCGAACGACCGATACATGAGGGCATCCGGCTGGCGCCTCAGCAATCGAATTCCCAAATGGAAAATTACCATCAGAGTTCGATTGCAAGAATATACAGCGAAATGTACACGATCAGCAGTAATGCTTTACGTAGCCACTGATCGTGTAAACATTGCAACCCCTTTGCCATTGATATACTCGCACCTGCTGCGAACTTTTACTCGTAAATGAGACTTATGCAATGTTTGCATACTTGCGGGCGCACACGATGAGCAGCGAAAGCAATCATCATCATCATCGGCACTACAACCGGGAATCGGTCTTGGCCTTATTTAGCAAGTCTTGAGGCTTGTTAAATTTTCCATGATAATTTGTTTTTACGGGCAAGGTCATTAGTCTTGCGCCAGAGGCTCCCCGACGGGGAAACGGACCCCGGTTTCCCGTGTGACAGGCGGGGATACTAACCAGTATACTATCGAGGAGCTTAGCAATCATCGTGTGTATATTTCCACCCCCTTTTTGAGTAGCATCTAAGCAAAAGAGAATACCAAATATGGTCATCGAAGCGATGATGGGATTTTGGTATCCTATCGCTTCGATGAAATAAATCAATCGTGATTCGGATTCCGTGAGAGCAGGTCGGGCCCTCACGTTAAAACTTACGTCCCTCTTGGGCCGTCCCAAGGGATCCTCAAGTACGGCGCGTTCGTATTAACAGTCAAATTCGTATTTTCAAGACATCGTTGCTCTTACTCACAGTTAACGTTTAAAGAAATCCAAAGTGCACTACTTACATCACTCTTGGGCCGTCCCAAGGGATCCTCAAGTACGGCGCGTTCTTTTTAACAGTCAAATTCATATTTGCAAGACATCGTTGCTCTTACACACAGTTAACGTTTAAAGAAATCCAGAGTGCACTACTTAACATTTTGATTCTTAATTCAGTGTACAAACTACATTAATCAATGTGTACCCTACAGTTAATGTTTGAGGAAATTTGAAGTGTACTACTTAACATTTAGAGTCCTACTTCTATGTATAAATTTTAATAATCAATCGTGTATCTTTCAATCCACGTACCAGACATGTCCGGAGTGCACTAATTAACATATATTTTATAATATTGAATTGATGTTATTAAGTGTATATAAAATACGAGTAATCTCAAACAATATTCAATGCATACCCGTAAGTGCATATTTACCATAAGATTTATTCAACAGTAATACGTGTATTTAATAAACACATATTCAAATAAAGTAAGGGAAGGACGAAGTGAACTGTGTAATTATTTTTGTGACATTTGGCCGCGACCAAAGAAGAGGGCGTGAAACAGTCAGTGAACTTGATGGGGGATAGGAGTAGAATCAGTGCCAAGGACGGCACACTTACTTCTTACCCCCATAGGTCGGTCCAGATGTATCTTTTGGAGATTTCCATCTTCCTTCTGCTCGCTGACATTTAAGTCTCACGATCCTCTATTGTGAGCTCTTTCACAAAAAAAAAAATGGATGGCATCAAATCTGTATATTGTCAAATTAATGCCGGTGTCCCTCGTAGCTTTATACTCACATTCAATGTATCCACTTTTACAAATTCTATAAGTGACCTTCCAGCGCCTGTGCGAAAAGTGAGTAGTTGCTGAAAATAGGAAAGTGGAAATAATTCCTCCTTAGAGTGAGGTCAGAGAGGCTCCTCGATAGTATAGTGGTTAGTATACCCGCCTGTCACGCGGGAGACCGGGGTTCGATTCCCCGTCGGGGAGCCTCTGGCGCAAGACTAATGACCTTGCCCGGAAAAAAAAATTCATTATGGAAAATTTAACAAGCCTCAGGACTTGCTAAATAAGGCCAAGATCGGCGCTCGGTTGTAGTGCCAATGATGATGATGATACCTATAAGAAAAAAGCGCAAACTAAGTAAAAACAGGGTTTTATTTTCTCGATGTGGTGCATGTTTCGAGAACCGACATCTGAACAAATACTGGCCCATTACTTACAACCCATTCAAACGGAAATGTTTCTTTTGCATATTTTCGATCTTATAATTTCTTTATTAACCAACATCCTGGTCTTTTACAGTCACCTGTGATCGCGTCAGCACAATCTTCAATGCCATAGTTTTAGCCCACGTATTGTTAAAAATATTTCCCGTGGACTCGACCACAAGAAAACAAGCGGAATGGACGGAATATCAACAATAGTCCTTAAAAACTGTGCTCCAGAACTGTCGCCGACTCTTAATAAACTTGTTCGCACAATTCATTCACAGAAAATACGTCCAACTTATAGGAAAATCCCTCGAATTCAAACCAATCCTAAACAAGGGTAAACAACCGGCGAATAGTCTTACTTACCATGTTGTCCAAGGTTAATAAGGTGCCAATTGCGATTTGATTAAATATTTACATTGCAAGGGACTCCTGAATGATAGCCAATGCAGACGCTGCAGCAGACGATCCATGGGCCACTGTTTGAACCTAGCATCTGAAAACCAAGGAGCATGGCGAATCGAGAGTATTTGCGTTGGAAACCTCCGAGGTTTTTGATGAATTTGACATATAGTTTTAATAAATAAACCTTTATCTTATGGGCAGTGCCAAGAACTGACTGAAAAAAACCGTCCATCTAGCCGAAAACATGAATGGTTATTAGAGTTAAGTTGGTGTAGTTTATTTACATAATAATAAATTAATACATACATAATACATACATACCTAATAATAAATTAATAATAAATTTAATAAATAACAATAAAAGCAAATTTCCTCGTGAATCACTCGATTGTAGACGCCTTTATGATCCTTGATAGCTTACACGGTCTTCTTTCCATCAATCCCGGGATGCGTTATGATTCTATATTGAGGCCAACTTTATTTCTCCGTCATGTTAATGGTTTGCTGGTGTCAATAGATAACAATATATTTAGTTTCCTCGACGATGCTGCGATGATTTTTTTTCATTTTCGGACCATCATCCCATTCAGGTAACTCTCTGAATCGAGATTTGGATAGGATCCTACACTGAGAAAGGGCCAATCTTATTGATTTCAAGGCAATGAACGACATTTTCAAGAAAAACCCGGTCAACGTAGGTGTCATGTGGCAGCGCCAAGTGTGACGAATATCGCCAAATCCACCTCATAGAAACGGAATTAATTTTTCATAACTGAAATGAAATTTAGTTCGACACAACTCTTTCGCCCCTACAAATCCTAAATTAGACCGAAATTGAAAAAAAAATACACGGTAGTTGTTTCATCATCGGGTAAGTTTTGTTTATTGACAATTCAACTTCCGGCAATCGGTGAAAGACCTTAGAGGTTGCCCACAGTATTCGCTTTTCGCAGATTTAATTTTGATCCACTCTACTAACAGCATCAGCGGGGCTTTCACAGTTGTACAAGGGAAGGTTTTGCAGGATTTATGGCGGCAACAAGCAGTGGAGATTTGGAGACGAGCGCGGGTCAGAGCCGTGATGGAGGGGATGATGGTTCTTTGTTGTTCGGGCAGCTCGGAGAGCGCACGGCGGAATTAACGAGAACGATTAAAATTAAAAAGCATAGGCATATTACTAATGCCGTGCGAGAGCTGATTGAGGCCATTGGCTGCCTTTACGACAAGGAAGTGAACAATCGCTTAAAGAGCATGAACCAAGCGGTGGGAACGTGCAAATCCAGCCAAAGCAAAATTCGCGCACAGACGTAAGCAGGGTCCCGGGGCAGATCAATGTTGAGTCCCCCAATTATAATTGGTTTACAAATGACCAGAGGGGAAGGAAGAGGGGTGCGAGATTGGAGGGTGAAGAGGCTCCAAAAGGTAATACTGAGAAGGCCAACATTATGAAAAGAAGGAGACCACGCCCGCACGCTATAATAATATCCAAAACCGGGGAACAAACATACGCGGGTATACTGAAGGTAATGAAGGCCAAGCCCGAGCTAAGTGAACTCGGCAATAGCGTAAATAAAGTTCGAAAGACAGCAAAAGGGGAATTGCTGCTAGAACTGAAACGCCGACCAGAGGCCACTACCGAGACACTGAAAGCAAAGGTACAACAAGTATTAAAGGAAGACGCCAATGTCAAAACAGTGTCACAGGAAATCACGGTTAAGTGTCGTGATTTAGATGAGCTGACCACTGTGGAAGAAATCCCGACAGCGATCGCTAGAGAGTTCCCTGCGCTGAACGCGATCCCAAAGGAAGCGGTAGAGAGCTTAAGAAGGAAACCAGATGGCACGCAGGCTGCCATGATCCACTTACCAAGAGAAAAAGCTAGGATGTTGCTGGCTACAGGTTTCCTACGGGTTGGATGGGTGAGATATAGGCTTCGAGAATACATCGCACGCACACGATGTTTCAGATGTTGGCAATACGGTCACGTGGCGAAATCCTGCAAATCCGAAGAAGATCGTTCGGAAAACTGTTTGAAATGCGGAGAAAAAGGCCACAAAGCAATGGGATGTAAAACACAACCCAAATGCATGTCCTGCAAATCAGGATGTGAAGGCGATAACCACCACTCAACAGGGAGTTACAAATGCCGAGCATTTAAAAACGCGATGTCCAATCTTCTTAATAAAAATGGGCAGGTTTAAGTGCATTCAAATCAACTTAAACCACTGTGGAGCCGCCCAAGATCTCCTTTCTCAAACGGTTAAGGAATATGGTGCCGACGTAGTACTCATCAATGAACAGTACAGGATGCCTGGCACTAGTACTATTACATGTGAGGAAGACAGCAGCGGAACAGCGGCCATCTGGACAACTGGAACTTCACCCATGGAATATAGAAGTGTCCAGCGGCTGGCAGGAATTGCCTATGCTAAGATCAGAGGAATTCATTTCTACTGTTGTTACGCTCCGCCAAGGTGGGAAATAGAATATTTCAAATACTTTCTAGACAGAATAACACAAGAAGCTAGAGATAAGAGCCCTCTTATAGTTGCTGGAGATTTCAAGGCTTGGGCAGTAAAATGGGGAAGCACAACGACCAACAGGAGAGGCCAGGCACTACTCGAAGCCTTCGCAGTCCTAAATGTGGTGTTGCTTAATGATGGTATCGATGACACCTTCATAAACGAGAGAGGCCGGTTCAAAATCGTCATTACATTTGCGAGCTCCATGTTGGCAAGAAGTATGGAGTGGCGAATTTGGGACACCTACATCCATAGTGACCACCAAGCCGTGATGTACGAAATATTACCGCACAGGGGAAAATTGGCGAAGAGAGCCCAAAAGATGGGTGGAAAGAGAAGGACCTCGATGCGGAACTGCTCGATTATATACTGGAAGACCAAATCGCACAGTTTGACACAGAGGCCTATGCGAACAGGCAGGCTGGAAAAGTCATGAAGTAGCTAACTACCGCATGTGATGCTTCTATGCCATGACAAAGACTATCAAACCAGTCTATTGGTGGAACTCAGAAATCGCCCATGTGCGATCGGAGTGCACTAGGTTAAGACGCTTGCAACAAAGAGCAAGAAACCGTAACACCTACCCACAGTTGCATGCGGAATTCGTCAACAAACGGAAAGAGTTCAGGAATGTGATCCGCAAAAGTAAATATGACGAGTTCTGCTCCCTAAGGGATGAATTAAATAACAACCCATGGGGCAGCGCCTACAGGATAGGCATGAAAAGACTACAGAACAACAGTAGTCAAATGCAAAAACGTAAAACTGACGGCAAGAATCGTTGCTGTTCTCTTCCCACAGTGTGATGAGGTGTTGAGAGTGCAAGAGGAGTGGAGTATCACTGAAGGAGAGATACCTCCCGTGACCCCCGAAGAGGTGCTCTTGGCTGCAAGGGTTGTCAAAAAAACAAGACCCCGGGACTGAATGGTATCCCTAGCGCTGTAGTGAAGAGCGCTTTAACAAAAAACCCGGAAGTCTTCAGCAGACTCTTCACAACCTGCCTTCAAACAGGACAATTTCCCAAACGATGGCAAAAACAGCGGCTTGTGCTTATTCCAAAAGGAGTCAAGAACCCAGAGTCGCCGTCGTCTTATCGTCCGTTGTGCATGTTGGACACGACAGGAAAACTGCTTGAGCGAGTAATTGTCTCTCGCCTGGAACAATTCACTGAAGGGACATCGGGGCTCTTTGAATCGCAGTATGGATTCCGGAAAGGAAGATCAACCGGTAAGGCACTATCTGTGGTGTGCGACATCGCTCGCAATGCAATAGCTGGAGCACGATGGCTAGGGGGTACAAAGAAATATTGCGCGGTGGTGACACTAGATGTTAAAAATGCGCTTAACTCGGTGAATTGGAATCGGATTCTAGAAGGGTTGCGCAATCTACAAGTCTCTCCCTACTTGGTGCGTATACTAGAAAACTATCTCTCGGATAGAAGACTGCTGTATGATACAGATGGGGGACCATAGGAATATAAAATAACAGCGGGTGTACCTCAGGGATCCGTATTAGGTCCGCTGTTATGGAATATAATGTGTGATGGTGTGCTCAGGGTCAATGTACCGGAGGGGGTTAGAATCATTGGGTACGCAGATGATTTGGCAATAGTGGCCGTAGCTAAACATCTAGATGACCTGGAGAATATTTGCTCCCAAGCAATCCAGAGCATTAAATGGTGGCTAGATATAGCCGGAAACAGCCGCAAGAAAGTTGAACACCTTGATTTGGAAATAGAAGGACAAATAATCAGATCCAGTCCTTGTATTAAATTTCTTGGTGTTATACTCGACAACAGGTTGAGCTTCAAGGAACACCTGAGGAAAACGAGTGAAAAAACGGCAAGAGCATGCAAAGCTTTAGCGAGACTGCTACCCAATGTGGGAGGACCCCGGCCCCACATAAGGAAACTCATAACCAGTTTTAACACCTCCATTATAATGTATGCAGCTCACATATGGGCACAGTATAAGTCGTACATGAGGGGAGTGAACTCCGCACATAGACTGTCACTAAGAGTATGCTGTGTATTCCGAACGGTATCCGAAGAAGCTATAAATATTCTGGCCGGGAGGAAGTGTTTCCGAAGCCCTACAACTTGTGACTATTCAAAACTAGCTCCAAAATTTGTGAAATAGCATCTCGAGACGTTGAAAAAAAATATTAACGGTTTTCCGAAATTAATAGTCGATAACCGTTTTTATGACATGAAGACCACCCTTGGAGATTCCTTATAGAATACACTCGCCCAGAATATAACAATGACACATTGGAATACTACCCGATTAAGAAAAAACGGTTGTTGCTGTATGGATAGTAGGCTCAATGGCTGAGTTTGTAAGGAGGATGTGTCGGGCGTTTGATTGTGCTAACGTAGGTTCAACGGACGACTCTTGCAATTGTGCAGTTCGGTAGGTAGGGTCCCAAAACCCAGCCGTCCGGTGAAATACCACTCCATTAAGTTATAGGCATCTTGAAATGGTTTGGTAAAATCCTTGGCCATCTGTCGAAGCTTTGCTGGTGAACCCGATCGAGAAAATTTATAATCCCAGACTGAACCCTATAGGTTTGCATTTGCTAGGAGAAGAAAAATAAAATAAAATAAAAGACTGAGGTAGTTATAAGGGGTTAACTCAGAGCTTGAAATTCGTCTTTGCTGAGAGTACTGTTAAACAAATATTTTAAACCGAATGCAGTCGTTTTTTTTTATTAGTTCTTCCCCTGATAGATAACGCTGAAACAGCACCCGCGCCCTGTTGAAGTGGTAACATTTATTTTTTTTTTTTTTTTTCGAACGGTTGCAAATTGTAGCACTTGTAGAATATGCGTTCTCTGTAGCGAGTGTTTGTATGGCAAATGTATGCAGTGTTATTCTATTATAAAATATCTTACAGGCTAATAATTCATGTTATAAATTGTCATGTAGATTAAAACTTTAACAATGAGATCCTCTTAACCGAACACTCTCCTGTGTTTTATTTTGACAATAATAAATAGACGCAACCTACTCATTACTGTTACCGGCAAAATAATGGCAAATTTGCCTTAAGTAGAAAAAACCACTCATCCAAAAGCCTCGTTAACTGCTAATCCACATTTCACGCTCTTCAACTCTACATCCTGTACATGTTCTTGTATCTCACATACTAAGCTCACGTTTATACGTTTTTGTCGTGCCTCTAATCTGGTTCAACAGATCTTCCAAATCCTTCTCGCTAAGGAAACTGTCAACGCAACTCATCAACTTTATCTTCCACGACGTCACTCTAAATTATACAACAACCCTCTGCCTAATGAAACCATAACCTCAACAAAGGCATAATTACGTTCAACTTTTATTAGAGTGCCTCGTCCCAAAGTGGCACCTCTCTCCACGTGGTAAAGTCTAGTCGCACGCAGGAGATATAATGTCTCATAGGACGTTAGAAAAAAAGGACTATGACACCAGTGTGTTCGAAATGTTTTACGTGTACAACAACCTTTTATTTCATGGTGTGCTTAGAACATAATTTAAAACGTAACCCAACTTTGGTATTAATTTACAATCGGGGCTCACAGTCGCATTGTGCCAGATTTAGCCCCCGGGCAAAAGTCTCTTGAGCTCTACATCATTACAAACGTAACGGAGATGATGCCGGTGATAATCCTTTATTGGCTTCCTCTGGGCTCGCGTTTTAGCAAATTCAATTACAGCGATACCAATCAACATGTACGTCGGATGGAATTATGGCATAGGGTCCGTCAGATCCACACCCCTTCAAAGGACTGCATACAACTGTGATGAGCGTATTTGTTTCAACGGAATTGTATCAATTAACATTTGTGAGACGTGTGGTACTAAAACTAATTTCCTTTCATCCCATTTGACAACCCGGTGCAAGGACACATTATTTAAAGGTACTTAATCGGAACATTCCGACCACTGTTACCGGCACCGAAATGTATACTACAATATACATATATAAACAGCATGCTCCACAATCCACGGCAGTAAGGAGCGCACGACAAACACTTAGATGAAGCACACACGACTCCAACCCGAACTTGACCATTTAAATAGAAATGGATATCCTTACAGACAAGTCCTCGTATAATTCCCGTGAGCTTTATGCGAAACGGCTATTTAGCCCCAATTATTCGGGCAATGCGTTGCAATGACTATAGTTGATTGCCGGCAACATCACAACGAGAACACTCGCATACTCTAGAATTTAGGTTCGATTAGATGACAAAGTGGATGCCGTTTCAGGCTCGATTTAGATAAGTGTCTCCGCCTGAAATGACTATGTCCACAAGGAGCCAACATAAAAGCCAAAGGAGTAACGCCGGCAATGCTGTCAGTAAAGTTAATTTCCATTTAATAGTGTCCTTGCAGGAGTTATTTGTCTGGCATTAATGAAATTCGACAGTCGTCGAATTGTCCATCCTTTGTCGCTTTTGAAACAAATAGACGCAAAGAGATAAACGTAACGTTCATGGCAATAAAGCTAATTACCATGTCACTGAGTAGAAAGGAAGTTTTCGATTCCACAAAAGAAAAACCGTAAAAAAATACGAGGTGGATAAAAAGGAATTCGCTGGCGTTGTCTGCCACCAATGAAATGTACCGTTTCACTACTGTGAGACTTTGAACGATACCACGTTTTGCATCCCCATTGAATGCTGCTCCTCTGATAGCAGGGGAAACATACAATAGAAGGATCTCGCCTCAAGTTTAAATCATTTATATGCATATTGGGTTTATCGGATTCTCGGGGCTATTTCCATTCGCAACTTTTCGAAGAGTATCACCATTGGTAGTACAGGTAGCGTTCAGTACGTTTGCATAAATTAATGTTGCAAATGAGATAAAATGATTCTGATGGGGGAGTGCTCCGCGAGATATTATACCTTCGAAATTAACTTGATCCCTATTTTGAGATAAGCATTACATTGACGAAGGTGATTAAGTCTTTGCCGACAAATAGGAACATTTAATGTAATAAGTTTACATATGAGAAAATGGCAGGGGAGGCTATGTGGGATTAAAAACCTTCTGAAATGGTCTTGTGGTTTCATACAACTCTTCAAAAACAAATTTAAGAAGTTGTTTTTTAAACTGAATTGGAAAAGAGTTCCCAAAGCCGACTGAAAAAAGGTTTCCGTTATTGAAGAGAATGAACTGCCCTTAGAAGAAAAAAATTCTGCGAAAAAATATGCTATTTGACTTCACCAGTTTCCGCATTTTGATAAACTCATAATAAATGCTCATTCCAGTGCCAACACACAATAGTACTTTTGACTTGGGACGTAAAGTAATACGAGTATCATATCTGGAATCCATAAGGCCTATAGTCGACTATGGATAGTTGTCACGCACTTTACTTTGCGGAACAGTTTCATGTATATGAGAGACAGTGTTTGGATTCTTGTCGCCGATCGTACAGAACTGCTGAATCGTAATGCAACAAATCATCATCATCATCGGCACTACAACCGGGAACTGGTCTTGGCCTTATTCAGCAAGTCCTGGGGCTTGTTAAATTTTCCATAATGATTTGTTTTTTCCGGGCAAGGTCATTAGTCATGCAACAAATAATATATTTAAATGAACTCCTGTGCAACAAAACAGATTTAAATAGAATGGATAGTTTTGTAATTAAAATCACCCGTAACAACCTCTCCACAGGTAGATTGCAGAAACAATGCAACAATAACACTTGATCTGAAGAACTTTCTATCCCAATATTCTGCACCTAGAAAGTGGTGGTGGTGGTGAAACGGAGATTTTTTTTTGGATAATCCAAAAGTAAACACCTGGCATGGCAGATTCCTCGCCACCTGCAAAAATGGAACGGAATATGACAATTGCCGTACGCCAAGAGAGAATTCCCATAAAAAAGTTGACGCCTACGAAAGAAAAATCTTATGGATTTGTGGCGTCTCTAACAGATACACACAATTCACAAACAAAATAGTGAAGAACACAGAACGAAAAACGAATAAGAAAATACATCAGAGCCGTATACCATAGCGATAACATAACAATTCACATCAGTGGAGTATAGTCGACTTTAAAAATCAAATTCCAAAATCGGCCACTAGCCTGATGGGAAACGCTTAGGTTCAATTTTTCGTGATTCAAACTGTCATAGGGTCAGTTCGAACCACACGTTCTTCTTCACTATTATTTCAAACGCTATAGATCTTCTTGAACACAATCAGGCACTCGTTCAAATCAGCCTATGTTTAAGCGGCGTTTTGAAGAATGGGACAATACAAATTCAACAAGCCCCCCTAAGTTCGCCCGCGTTGATGGGTCGAGAGAATAGCATCAAAGTGTATTAACGCGTCTCACCGTGGATGTTAAATAGCGGGGGCAGAGCAAGTAGCCGGAGAGTCAGAGAAATACGCTTTTCTTTTATTTTTTATGTCATTTTATTAGTTTCAGACCCTTTGTTTATTATTTTATTTAAAAGCAAAAGGCACGCTGTACTTATGCGAGGCCGCGACCGTTTGCTTAGTTACTTAACTCCCCAACTCTTATAGTGTTTTTTTTTTGTTTTATAACTTAACATTTTATGTTATGGGAAAAGGCCCGTTGTTCTTGTGCGAGGTCGCGACCTTTTGCTTGGTTACTTAAACCTTATAATGGTTTATTTGCTTTATAGCACAAGGCCCGCTGTATTGTGCAAGGACGCGGCCCTTTGCTTGGTTACTTAACTCCCTAACTCTTATAACTAAACATTTTATGTTATAGTAAAAGTCCCACTGTTCTTGTGCGAGGTCACCACCTTTTGTTTGGTTACTTAACTCTTATAATGGTTTATTTGCTTTATAACAAAAGGCCCACTGTACTAGTGCGAGCCCGCGATCTTTTGCTTGGTTACTTAACTCTATTATTTTATTTCAGAGTGAAAGACCGCTTGTCCCATCCCAAAGCTGCTACCTTTTACTCTGATCAATTAACTCAGTTATTATCTTTGCAACCACCCCTTATATAACCCAATTATTGGGGAAGAATCACTGACACTCTATCCCCCCCCCCCCCCCCCCTCCTTGGTATGACACCCAGCGCAAGACACATATTGGGCCCAATAGACTGGTACGAATCATTTGCTTTGCTTAATTGGTATCGCCACTTAAAGTAGAATGGTCTTGATTCAAGCAATTTGTTTCTTCATTATCGATGTGCCTGTCTTTCGTAGGCGTCAGCATTTTGATGGGAATTCCCACTTGGCGTACGGTAATTGTAATTATCCGTTGCATTTTTGCAGGGGCAGCAATTACTATGGCATCTCTCATGTCAGGTGTTTGCTTTTGGATATACGATATACGATACGGTGCAAAATGTACTCGTAATTCGATAGCGTGTAGCTTGAGTAGGAAATGACTGCGCGTCACGGGTAGGCAATTAAAGAGGAGATGATTAAGGGCGCATTTTTGTGCGATAGGAATTGAATTAAATTGGGTTTGTGTAGTGGGATATTACAAAAGTTTCAAAATTATCTGACAATAATCGAGAATAATAATCCGTGACGCTAGTGGGATTTGATGGTAGACCTTAGCGACGTTGTGGGGGTTTGTGTTGTGGTGCCATACACGGGCACAGATTCACTATCACCCACCGACGGGTCCTTCACAAAACTGTCATCCGACATTCGAGCACCAAGGTAAAAGTAAATAAAAGGCACTGTGGAAAATGTTGTTGCACCAGGTTTTGTTTATTCGTCTAATGTTTACAATAAGTTTTTCGCACGACACAATTCGGCAGAAACGCATTCACGATTCGACTTTTATTTGTTGCAACTGGAATCGCTTACAAAAGCGCTCTAAAAGCTATGTTTACATTTATTGATTAGTTTCGAAGCACTGTACACTCAAGTTTAATTGATAAACCGCGAAATCACCCTTGAACCACGATATTGGCATGCGGCCGTATTGTTCGGAACTCGACAGAAGACACCCTGAGGAAGCTACGCACTTGACTCTTAGTTTCACCGCTTGGGTTATGACTCAACACCGCGTGTGTGCGCGTTGATGGCCATTTCTCGACCCCGTGCGCCTCGTTGGAGGAATGTAATCTGACTAACGTGCACCGTTCGACGGATGAATCTCGACTTTTTAACGTTGTGTGTGCTCACACTTCGGAAGATGGCTACGTTTGAGGATTGATTAGCGACTCGGTGCGGCGTGACCGACACTGGTGGTGGATGTGAAGCGACTGATCCAATTAGGGATGGAAATTGAAATGTAGTTGGTGTGCACCTCAAGCAACCAATCGAGATCATACTTACACCTGTGCTCTCTCATGTTCCCCGCCTGTCGAAGTGAATAATCCCTTCGGTTAATTTGATAGTCGACGGACAAGAGAAAATGAGAGAACCAGAATGTGAAGTGCAATGGTATCGGGGTGGATTGGCTTTTGTGGCGTGTACCAATGCAGAGTCTGAGGATGGCCCACTGACCTAGTTCGCTGACCGTGATGATCTCAGAGTGCAATGAACTACGGGAAGATGAACATGGGGAGGAGAGGAAAATGGTTTGTGCTATTCACCTGCAAAAAGAGATCATTGTTCCCCAGCGAATATGGTGTCTGGGGGAAATCAAAGGGGCGCCAAATCGGCTAGGGATATATTATCGTAGGAAACCAATTAAATAATTCGATAATTTCCCCAGCGATTGCAGGATTATGCGACCACGTCGTTTTGTTTGACTCGGTTTCCGGTGGAAATCTCATGGTTAGGGTAATGGAGTTGCCGTATGGCAAACAGGGAGCTGTATTCTATTATGCATTAGTGGCATAGAATAATGAATTCAGCTATGCGTCCTTTTGGCAAATATCTTCCACAGATGAAATAGCTGAACGGTGGGATAGGGGTTGATGTGACGCGCTGTTAGCGGTCAAAATTAGGTTTGAATTGTGGGTTGGTTCTCCATCTAATATAGAGAACCGCCACAAGGCCAAGCATTATAAAGATAGCAAAACCCTGCAATTTGGATGAAGGATCATGTAAGTACGCTATTGGGCATTCAGTATCCTATAGTCGCTACATTATCGCCACTCTCTTTTACTCTTCTGACCCAACTATGCGAGGTGCCTCTTTAGCGTCGGAAATAGCGAAACGGAATCGACGAAACCAAAATTGGCCATAATTGTTTGTGATAGTATTGGAAACATAAACACCGCCTAGCTGACATGTCTTTATCAAATCGATATAGTAAAATGTACTCAATTTTCTCTTTTTAAATTTACTTAATGTTGAAGTTCGTTTGTACGGCCCTGAAATCGGTAATTAAGGTGTAAGTAGCATTTTGCGATAGTCCAAACCTTAAACGCGCTTTTCTCGGAACAACGTTTTTCATAATTACGACGACGATTACTCGAAAACTGCTCAATCGATTTGGCTGAAATTTTGAGGATATCTGCTTTATATTATGTGCTTCTCTAGAAAAAATGCTTTCGCATTGTATGTTGCAAAATTAAATTGTTATTCTAAAAACGCTCGAAAAAAGTCGAAAAATCATCAATTTTTCCGAAAGGCTTCTGCCAATCGTTCAATTTTTTTTTTTACTTTTTCGAGGTTTATCGACATACGTCAGAGGCAAGATACTTGAAAAAAATTATGTCTAAATATCTGGGAACAATACTGACGGCCAGTAACGAAATGTCGAAAGAAATTAACAAAAGACTACACTCCGGCAACGCTAGTTGGCATGCAGTCAGTAAACTGCTGAGATCCAAACTGCTATCACGTAATATAAAGCTCCGTGTCTATAGAACCATAATCGTGCCGATTGTTCTATACGGGGGCGAAACATGGTCTCTCATAAAACGGGAAAAACACAAATTCCGCGTATTTGAGAATAAAGTCTTAAGAAGTATATTTGGCGGTAAATATGATGAAGAGGCAAAACAATGGAGGAAACTCCACAACCACGAATTCGAAGAGCTATACCGCAAACCTACAATGTGAGAATAATCAGTTTGCGAAGATTAAGACGGACCGGAATGTGTCGAGAATTGTCATCGATAGGACCGCACGTAGAATTCTTGACGGTAGACTAACGGGAAAGATACCATTAGGACGGCCGCGACGGATGTGGAAGGGCAATGTAAGGTTTGACCTTGAGGTTTGTCAAGCGCGGAGGGAAATTGCACAGGACAGGGAGCGTTGGCCCAGCCGAGACAGTGAGGTCATGAACTTCCTAGTGCCTATAGGCCAATAAATAGTAATTGTAGTAGTATAGTCGATGAGGAAAGCAAGGAACTTGACCTGTTCGTTCCCAACAGAGTCTAGCTGGCATTGATCACTATGTGTCAGAGGCTCTCGAAGACTTGTCTCAGGTGAGAACAATATTCACCCTTGGATGTATATACTATGAGAATGTCGTCAATCTATGCGTAGGAAAAATCTAGACCTTTTAAAGCTGAGTCTATGTACATTTGAAAGTCTGTGCTGAATTCCGCAAGCCGAAGTTCAAATGGTATAGTGATGTACCCAATTCCTAATAAGCCTTAACGATGCGTCATAGTACGGATCTTAAGTGCATACTGTGCGTTGAGCAATTCCCTGGATTGATAACATCATGAAATACGTATCTTCAAATGCGTTTCATGGTTGTGTCTTCCGCGAAATTCGCCCACCAAAATCCCATTATCTTCCCCATATGAATCATATGAGCGACAAATTAAACCAAAAATTCATTTGTCGCACATTGATTCAATTCCCAATTATCTTACCCTTACCCATAATCTCAATTATGTTCCCCAATTGAATCATAGGCACAACAAATTTATCCGAAAGTCTATGTGTCGTGCATTGATTCAATTCCCAATAACCATTAACATTATGAAATGCCCCCCACCAGTTTTTTTTTTTCAGATATCTCGAGACCGAGATAGAGACACATCAGTCCTTGTCTCGCCACCCTGGACTGGAGGAAGAAATAGCTTGTTGTGGGACCCGTTAGGCCCGGACAACCGCATCAGGACCAATCCGGCCACTAAGGACCCGAAGGACCCGCGAGACCAAGGTAAGCCCAAAATTCCCAAAAATATAACCCTACAGTGATAGCAGTTCGGCAGTCGGAAGTGGTCCGATGTGTTGAGGCATTGGTTCTATCTTTTAATGACTCTTCTCATCTCTTCACTGCTATTACAAGCACTACTATGTCGTGTCGTAAACATAGTTTCATCCTGAAATTTATGTAAAAAAATCATGCAAGTACACTACTGGGTAGCAATCAGGTATTGTGATTGCATTCAGCAACCTGTTGTCGCCACATTGTCTTCACTCTCTATTGCTGTTTTTACCTACCCATGGCGGGTGCTTCTTTAATTTCAGAAATACCGGAACATAATCGCCAAAAGCAAATTGGGGGATAACACAAACACCATTCACAATTTCAATCGCGTGGCTTTATCAAAGCGAAATTGTAAAACATACCGAATTTTCTATTCGTAAATTTCCATATTTAACGCCCCATAACTATTAACTAAATCGTGCAAAACACTGTCAATGATATTTTTAGTGAGAAAAGTCACCAGTGGTATACAATTTCGAATTTGTTTGACCAATACAGCCATCTGGAGAATAATTGCGCTATGTGAGACTGTGGCGGTTCCGCCAAACTCCACTTTTACTTACCCGAAGAGCCCCCATAACTGCTACCCAACTTTCATTACTTCCTGCTAATGCAATCGCATTAGCACCTGTAAATGCTTCGCGCATCAGGCTTATCAAATTTATTTGTTTAAATGCTTTTGGAAAATAATTCTTACCTGCATTCATTCATTCGAATCCAAAAAGCTCCCCATAAGAATTCTATCCAAATTGATCACAGATCCCAATCATACATACGCATTACCTAGGAATTACTGTAAAGAACGCCCCCCCCCCCCTCAAGGGCATTCATACAGGCATCAATGCATCTCTGCATTAGCGACCAAGAACCGAATTCTCGTTTAGTGTAAACACTGACACTAGAGTTCGACACTTGAGTCGCCTTAGATACTATATACAATTGGCATATATGTTATACAAACCGTCATTGTATAACCATCTTATTTCCTTCGCGATGATCTGCAGCTATTGATACAGCTGCAAGCACTTTACCCCGAAATGCTCCTTTGTTTGAATCTCCAAACAATCATCGACTTCGCGCATAGCCGCCAGATTGAATTTAAAGCATAAGCAATGCAAATATAGAATCCGTTTCTTACCACGAATTACCCCGCATATACAAATGCAAGCAAGGGATTCGTTTCGGCCACAGACACAAGATAGGATATACAATTTTCATTGTATAAAGTATCGCAACCCATTTGCACCTTTCCGAATGTCTATTCGGCTATTTACACAAAGGCATAACTCATGTAAGACTTTTATGATGCCCTCGTCCCGTCTTTTCCTTTAACACCATTTCTTCGATGCATCGTCGACTATTTATTTAGCCGCCATGCATATCATAAACCACGATCTTCCCGATTCCTTTGTCCTCGCCGGCTGCCTGATTTGTTTTTCCATTGCCTTCGCGCGTGAGCAAACAACACACATACCACCATGATCTCCATTACGAGATCTGGTTTTCTATTCCACCAAGAGAGACTTTACGTTTCTCTGGTGGTAAGTAAAACATATCCTTAGTGGAGAGGGTTGAATTGTGGCGGTGCCGCCAAACCCACGGTACACTTACCTAAAAACTCCCATTACCTCATCCCAAGACACATAAGTTTTCGCCAATGTAATCGTATTAGGCACCTGAAAATTCTTCACGCATTAAAGAGATCAAATCTATGATCTTTAAGTCCCTGTAAAGAAAACTTACCTGTCATGCATTCTCTTTGCATACCAATTCTCTGTAAGATTTCTTTATTAGCTTACCAGGAATTCGAAACCAATTTCGGCATCTACGTTGCCAGACAAATTCCCCTAGACGAATTCCTGTAAACAAATGATTCGGTTTACATATAATGTAACCTTCATGACAGGGATCATAAATATTGCGCCGTCTATTTTCCCAGCTACGATGCGTGTACAAAATCTATCTACACACACATCGGTTGGCGACCCCTTTTAGCCAGCGATGAACGATCCAACGCAGATGCATGTAATTAGCACCATCTGCGTTGAGACTAATGCCTTACCAATGCAGTAAGTGCAAACAAAAGAACGCTGTCTACCAGCAGGCATTCTGGTGATACACAAACAATCCAATCACCAAGTATTCCAGATGCATCTAGCATTTAATGAGTTGCAACTTGATTACTGAGTTGATCTCACGGGTCATAAATCTTTTTTATCCTACATAGTTCTGGATACGTTTCCCAGTAACCTTCTCACATAAACAAAGATCTCTACGATCCTTTTCCCTTTCTTTGTGTTTCGGGTACTTCATCATGGCTTTGATCTATGAAAAGAGCCGACGTACACACACACTTGTGTATCGTGAAGATCTCCTCTATGAGATCGGTTTAGTTACTCCAAAGAGCGACGTTACGTCTCTCTTGGTATAAGAAAACGCACCCCTTAATTAAGAGAGCCATTCCCTTGTCTGTGAATTAATATCGCTGGGTCGTTTTCCATCCCCTGACCGCCATGGTCATGCGCGATCTCCCGCTCACCGGTGCGCATGGTGACGCGACTATAGGCGAGTGGTTGTTTGTCGGTTTTTCGGTTATTTGATTACGGAGGATTTTATTAAAATACACATTTCATCGAGTGACAATAAGAAAATAAAGCTAAACAAAATGACACCAGTGCGTTTTAATTTTCAGTGACTTTCATCAGTGTTTTGCTCTACTGCTATGGTGATTGTTTCCTGCGGACATTTGACGGCGGCGCACCGGACCACAGTAAGTGGCAGTTGGAGGAGGAAGTGAACGGAGTACCAATGCAGGCGTACAACTTTACTTCCGCCGTTTTTTTCCGAAATTCGAGGCTTTATTGTAAAAAACTGGTTATACATTTATGATTAAAAGTATTGTCCATCGCTGGCCACTACTTTTTCCCATCTTTCGGGCAGCATACGAATCCCTCGTTGAAAAAACTGGTCATCTTTTGAATCGATCCACGAATCGATCCAATTTGTTACTTCTTCATAAGACCGGAAGTGCTGGTCAGCCAGGCCGTGTGCCATTGATCGAAACAAGTGATAGTCCGAGGGAGCAACGCCTGGAGAATACGGCGGGTGGGGTGGGAATACCCATTTCAAAGTTTCCAAGTATGTCTTGACCACTTTCGCAACATGGGGTCGAGCATTGTCACGCTGTAAAATCACTTTATCATGTCTCTCGATATATTGCGGTTGTTTGTCTTTCAATGCTCGGCTCAAACGCATTAATTGCGTTCGATAACGATCGCCTGTGATTGTTTCAGTCGGTTTTAACAACTAATAATACACTATGCCGAGCCGGTCCCACCAAATACTGAGCTTGACCTTGGAACTGTGGATATTCGGTTTGGCTGTCGACGTGGAAGCATGGCCGGGATATCCCCATGATTTTCTGCGGTTGGGATTATCGTAATGAACCCCTTTTTCGTCCCCAGCCACAATGCGATGCAGAAATCCCTTCCGTCTTTGCCTTGCAAGCAGTTGTTCACAAACACACAAACGCCGTTCAACATCTCTCGGCTTCAACTCGTACGGCACCCAATTTCCTTGTTTCTGAATCATTCCCATGACTTTCAGGCGATTTGAAATGGCTTATTGCGTCACTTTTAATGATCCTGCCAATTCTTGTTGCGTTTGACACGAGTCTTGATCAAGTAATGCCTCCAATTCTGTATCTTCGAAACCTTCTCTCTTCCACCGCCACGCTGGTATGCGACATTATAATCGCCGTTCTTGAAGCGTTGAAACCACTCGCGGCACGTTATTTCACTAATAGCAGCCCCACCATAGGTATTTGAGACCATTCGATGAGCCTCAGCCGCAGATTTCTTCATATTAAAGCAGAAAATTAAAACCTCCCGCAAATGACGAGAATTTGGCTCGTAAGCTGACATGTTTAATCGAGAATAACTTTATGATGCAAATCGACTAATATTTCGATGGCGTTATGTTCACAAATACCTAAGCTTATTGTATGACATCTATGATATATTTATTTCAACTACCACTTACCGCTACAGCCATCTATTGCAAAACGGCGGAAGCAAAGTTGGACAGCTAATACTTCCTCCCCACAGAATCATTGAGTCCAATTACATCCGCCGACCACGCCGTTCGTCCCGCTCCCGCTCCCCGGTGCGCACGGGGACGCCAAAGTCAACCGCGAGTGGCATGATTAACATTTGTCACCAAGTTGCGAAAAGTAATATTTCTTGTACCGGCAGTATAATGCCTTAAAGTAGAGTACATTGTTTTACATTCTTTTGTGCCTACGTGTGCGATTAAAATCAGTTCTATAAATCAAAAACATTAAGTACATAAATCTAAATAAAACCAATATTAATAAAACAATAACCGTGTGTCTTACTTCTTGTGTTGGTGTTTCCGTGCTTTGTGTAATCGGTTTGTGACGAAGTTTTGCTGTTTCTGTTGAGAACTATGCATCTTAGTGTTCGGTGGAACTTACGGAATTACTTGTTTGTGAGTGCGAAGTAGAACCCTTTGCCCATGCCGGTGCCACGACTTCGCCCGCCACAAGACCATTACCTATTAGTTGAGAAGTCCGATTGTTCCAAGAACACGAGTAAAGGGTCAATTGAAAAGTCCCCGGCCTGACACATAGATGGCGGCACTAGAATTAAATCCATATGATTTTTAGTCAGCACCAACCTTCAAAAGGCGCGTGTATAAATTTGACAGATGTCGGATCATTAGTTTGTGAATTATAGTATTTTGACTGAAGCAACTTCTGTTATTGTGAAAAAAATGGATAAAAAGGAATTTCGCGTGTTGATAAAATATTGCTTTTTGAAGGGAAAAAATGCAGTTGAAGCAAAAACTTGGCTTGATGGCGAGTTTCCAGACGCCGGCCCAGGAAAATCAACCACCAAGGATTGGTATGCTAAGTTTAGACGTGGTGAAATGAGCACCGAAGATGGTGAACGCAGTGGACGCCCAAAAGAGGTTGTTACCGACGAAAACATTAGAAAAATCCACGAAATGATTTTGAATGACCGTAAATTGAAATTGAATGAAATAGCAGGCACTCTAAAGATATCAACTGAACGTGTACATCATATCATTCACGAATATTTGGGTATGAGAAAGCTCTGTGCAAAGTGGGTGCCGCGCGAGCTCACTTTTGACCAAAAACAACGACGAGTTGATGATTCGGAGCAGTGTTTGGAGATGATCAAGCGTAATAAACCCGAGTTTTTGCGTCGATATGTGACAATGGATGAAACATGGCTCCATCATTTCACTCCGAAGTCCAATCGACAGTCATCCGAGTGGACTGCACACGATGAACCCGCCCCAAAGCGTGGAGAAACGCAACAGTCGGCTGGCAAAGTTATGGCGTCTGTATTTTGGGATGCGCGCGGAATAATTTTCATTGACTATCTTGAAAAAGGAAGGACCATCAACAGCGACTATTACACAGTGTTATTGGGCCGTTTGAAGGACGAAATCGCCGAAAAACGACCCCATTTGAAGAAAAAGAAAGTGCTGCTTCACCAAGACAATGCACCGTGTCACAAGTCAGTGAAAACGATGGCAAAAATCCATGAATTGGGCTTCGAATCGCTTCCGCATCCACCGTATTCTCCAGATCTGGCCCCCAGCGAATATTTCCTGTTCTCAGATCTCAAAAGAATGCTCGCTGGGAGGAAATTTTCATCGAATGAAGAGGTGATCGCCGAAACTGAGACCTATTTTGAAGCAAAGGACAAATCGTACTACAAAAAAGGTATCGAAAAGTTGGAGTCTCGCTATAATCAGTGTATCACCCTCGAAGGGAATTACGTTGAATAAAAAAAACGAATTTTGCCAAAAAAATGTGTTTTACTATGGAAGGCCAGGGACTTTTCAATTGACCTGTTACATCATTTAACCCAAAATTGCGAGTTCTGTGGACTCAGGATACCAGGGGCGATCGTTCCAACACTCTCTGGTTCAGTAATAAAACCATCGCTTTAAGGAGTGTGTGTATAGTCATCACCTACAGTTCACTGTATTCAACATCTATTAATTGTAAGCATCGATGACAACGCTCATTTAGTAATGACACAAGCACCGAAAGAGTTCAGCAGTTGCAAGCCAAACTAATTATACAATTTTTTTATTTTTATTTTTTGGTCTCCCATATATTGTAAACTAATAGAACTGAGCAACTTAAATCTGGTAGAGTTATAAATATATCTTTTATAAATCCCCTGCAACATCATTACGCAAAGTCACCTTCCCAAATCACCCTCACCTTCCAACGAATTCCATGCTGAGAAATCCCATTCAACCAATAAAAGGGCATTGGCATGCCAACAAAAAGAAAACGCACATCTCAAATATCTAAAGGGACCACAACATGTCCTTAATGGAAATTTTGAGGCAATTAATCATTTTTCAAATATGGTTGTCATGCGATTTTATTTGAACGTCCACATACAACATTTTCGATTTAGCTTTCCTTCCAAATCCTCACCATCAATCATGGAAATGGAAAACTTTCCACTGCAAAGAAAATAAGTAGTGTGCCAATCGGTCAAAGCAAACCATACCAAGCCAGCGAAGAAATATTCGACTACGTTAAACCTTCATACAAATTTACAGCACACCAAGTCTTAAGTTTAGCAATTTCAATCGATTCCATCAAAATATCCTTTGTTCTCAAGGGAGTTTTTCATCAAAAGTATTTGCTGCGCCTATCCTAGATCCACACTTCTACCTTTTCCATAAAACACATCACCTCCTCCAATTGCTCCCCTTCCTTATGATGTTCGTCTTTATGTAATTTAATTCTCGAATTTCGTTTTGTGTCAAATACTTTTGTATTTGTAATGTTTTCATATGGGTTCTATATATACGAAAGTCAAAGTCATACGCAGAAAAAGAAAACACAATAATAAATTATGTAGAAAAGGGGCTGCCAAAGCGGAGGGGGGTCATAAAAAAGTTACAGCCGAATATTTTACTTCAGATACTCATAAACTTGGATAAGTTGGACAGGAAAAGAAGTTCGAAAATATCAAAAGGCACTCGTACTCACATCACATCTCCCCGTGGACGACCTTAGGGTTTGCGTGAGATAGAAATTGAAGGTATTCAGATTTATCTAGACCAAAAAGGAAAACAAAAACATACAACATAGAAGAAAATATGGAGATGAATATGGGTATGAAAACATGTTCAGGATAACAACCAGATTGATATGATGTGCGAAGGGATAACGAAATTTTGAAGGACTCCAAATAATATTTTGCAAGAACACCGTCAACGAAATGTGAATTACAAATGGAGGAGCATGTACGACAATTAGGAATAGGCCCACCCCTTCCAACATTCAACACGATGAAAGGTAAGCCAAGTTCCTCATCTAGATGTAGCCCTATAAAGAGAAAATAAATAAAACAACAAACGCCTTTCACGTGAAGAAATTCAGTGTGTTTGAAAATCTCGTTTCGTCGAAATTTGTGAGAACCTTTCAAACTTCGTTGCTTCTTCCTTGAAACTTCAGCGGTTGAGAGATTCAATCACTTCTTTATTCACACGACGTTATGAAAATGTTTCAGTTGCTTATTGAGAATCGGTGTAGTCATTGCCAACCTCAACGCTGATAACTACTGCATCACATGGAACAGACTAATCTTTATGATTCCTTGCGGTATTTAGTGGGCGGTGGATTTCTTACATGAAATATTTATTCGTTTTTCAAGGAATACTACCAAAGAAATGATTAGTCTTTCATGTATAATGTATCGCTCGACTTAACCTACGGGAAATGGCGTAGGCATACAAAAGTATACTCTTTCGGAACGGCTCGTGCAACTACTCCCTTTGTTCGTAAAAATTTTAATAGTTTATTTGAGCCCACCAATTTGGATAACTCCCAAAACACCCTTCATAGGTTTCCCACCGACACTACTACTAAAATATTCTCTTTGGGACGTCTCTTTTCAATGACGGTTGGGGCAGGGAACTCCGATTCAAGAGCGGAAAATAAACTTCTTTATAAAACATGGATAGCAAATGGATTTAGCTGGCGGTTAGCTCGGAATAAGAGATTGGCTGCATAATGTACGGGGGTGAAACCTACTGTTTGTTGGTGATTATGTAGACTATTTATGAAGGTAGGAATTCTTTTATAGTATATTGTGTCTTTCGACTGAAGAAGGAATTGAAGTAAAAATCTTTCTTTTTTTTATATATCACTGACCCTAAACCGATAAACACTTTAATTTTTATCTAATTCGGTAAACTTTACACACCCTCGCGCTTTCAATCTTTCCTACTCGAACATGCATGAGTGACTAGATCTGCTGGAGGCTAACTCTACTCTCTGATGATGAAATTGAATCATGGTCAGGGTAAGGTGTCGTAAACCCAAGTCGTACTCTTTTGGTTTTTGATTTAAGCGCAAGTATAAAAATACTCCAGTTTACGGATTTGGGGCTAAAAGGTCCTCCTTTAATCACATTACGTCCCTAGAGATGGGGTTGTTTGCAGCACTATTCGCAAACAGCGAAACCTGATATCTTTGACATAACTGAGACCCAAATCCATTCGTCAACTGATGCGACATATCTTCGTTGCTCAGGATGTTACGGACCTACCTTGCGTCCAGGTCCCCCCTAACATCCACTAATCCCCTTCGTAAGTTTCCCCTCTCTACCTGTGAAAGGAAAACAACTCGCCAAGTAGCTAATTTGCATGAACTACTTTGTGCAAATTCTACTTGGTAGAGAAAATAATAATAAAACGGCGTTGGCGCCGGATAAAAAATAAACGTCAACGTCAAATAATAATCACTATTCATTCGACGTAAAGCTTCGAACAGCACCAGCCAAGAGACAAAAAGACTAAATATACACGTTAATTCAATCAATGATCCTAAACTTATAGGCCCGTATATAATAATACATATAAAAGAGAAAGAAAAGGAATCGGAAAGGACAACATTTACTTAAACTAAGTTAATAATATAATATTTGTGTGGATCAATTTTGATTGGATGAAAATTCAAAAAAAAAAAACAAACTTCACTTTGGTGTAAAGCAGTTGATCTCAGAATCATACAAAATTACCAGGAGGTAATTTGACATACTGTAGATGAGTTGGCTAACCACAAATAGAAATAATTCAACGGACTTAAGCTGGACAGGGGAGCATCCCTTCAACGCCCCCTGCACCTTGTCGCCGAACAACAGCCACCGTCACCAATCAACATCAACAATAACTACAGTGAGCGCTCAACGGTCTACCAAAGTAAGTCCTTTTACTATTTTAATCATCATCATCATCATCGGCACCACAACCGGGAACGGTCTTGATCTTATTTAGCAAGTCCTGAGGCTTGTTAAATTTTCCATAATGATTTGTTTTTTTCCGGGCAAGGTCACTAGTCTTGCGCCAGAGGCTCCCCGACGGGGAATCGAACCCCGGTCTCCCACGGGACAGGTATACTAATATTAAATTATATTATATTGACTAAAGAATTAATTATATTAATTATATATCAATATCAAATTGTATAAATAATTATAACAAGGATACCACTTGCATTCGAGATTATGTTTTAACGGCGGAGTCACCCCGTCAAGCGAATCGAGGCGTTAGAACCCAATAACTTGGACAGCATGTGGTTGAAGGTGGTGCTGAGGAATTGTGCTAAATGTCGTTGTTGCCTTTAGCGCTCCCCGAACAACGATAGAGTGGCGAAACTTTTCGAATATCTTTCACGTACCGTCGAATGGATACAGATCAACCACCCGGCTTCTGCAATTGTCTTCCTTGGAGATTTGAATGTACACAACTCCGGGTGGTTGGTGCATTCTAACAGAACCGACGTCGATGGGAGGCTGTCAGATATGTTCGCTGTTAGCCGCAATTTGAATAAACTTGTCGAGGAACCTGTGGCAGTTCCGCCAAACCCCACGGCCCACTTACCTGAAAAACCACCATAACCGCTGCCCAACTTCCTTAAGTTCGCTACTGCAATCACATTACCACCTTAAATGCTTTGCGCATTAAATATAGCAATTTATAATCTAAAAGTCCCTGTAAAAGAATTCTTACCTTTTCATGCATCTCTTCGCATACAAATTCCCTACAAGAATTCTTTCCATTATACAGGAGCATAAAACCAAAACCTATTCGGTACCTTCGGTTGCCAGGCAAATTCCAACCTTGCCACACCTGCACCGCAATCTCCCGGCAGCAAAAACATCCCCTTCCCAAGGATAGTTAATGTTTTCAATGCATTACCTGGAAATGCCTGCAAAGAAATTTTCCTACATGAGCATTCATACATGTATCAATGCATCTCTGCATTAGCGACCCAGAACCGAATTTCCAATTAGTGTAGATATTCACACTAGAGCTCGATCCTGGCGTCGCCATAGATGCCCTGTACAATTGACACAGATGGTGTAAACAAACCGTCATTGTGTAATCATGTGAATTGCTTCGCAGTGACTTGCATCTATCGATATAGCTGCAAGCACTTTACCCCGAAATGTTCCGTTGTTTGAATCTCCAAACAATCATCGACTTCGCGCATAGCCGGCGGATTGAATTCAAAGCATAAACAATGCAAATATAGAATCCGTTTCCCACAAACGAATTTCCGTTCATATACAAATGCAAGCAAGGGATTCGTTGCGTCCACCAACCTATTAGCACTTTTCCCAATGGCTATTCGCCTATTTACACAAAGGCATCACTCATCTAAGACTTTTATGATGCCCTCGGCCCATATTTGCTTTTAGCACATTTCTTCGATGCATCGTCGTCTATTTATTTAGCCGCGATGCACATCATAAACCATGATCTCCCCGATTCCTCTGTCCTTGTCGCCTGCCTGCTTTGTTTTTCCATTGCCTTCGCGCATGAGTAAACAACACAGATCTAAACGATCACACATGACCTCCATTACGAGATCTGGTTTTCTATTCCACCAAGAGAGATTTGACGTTTCTCTGGTGGCAAGTAAAAACATATCCTTAGTGGAGAGGATATCTACCACCACACCACCAAACTCACCCCAAACGAGGGTTGAATCGTTGAGTCTGATTACAACCATCAAAGCCGACGGGGCGTTCGCCATCCACCGTACCGGCGCTGGTACGGTGTGTAACGAAAAGTAGAGTTCGAGTCGAGCGCGTCACCAATAAAAAATAATTTTTCTTGTGGCCCCCAGTATAAGGCCATACAAGTAGAGTACACTGTCTTACATTGTGCTTGTGCGTCCCTTTCACCGTCAGTGTAATTAGAATCGGTCCTTTGTAACCTAATCAAATTCATTAAATTGTTGTATTCCAGAATACTACCCTTATTAAATTTAACACTGAATCTCCTAACACATCCTTAAAAACTTCACTTAACATATATTACATTCTCACTTAATACATACCATTCATAAACATTCACAATATTACCAGTTACAGCACACTTAATAACCTGCACCTTTTGATTTATTGAAAACATAGCAACTTGGATTTTCGTTCGAATTGAATGTGAAATGTCACAGAAAAAAAAAGATAGATAGAGAAAAAAAGTTCAGTTAAAAAAGTTCGTTGGAGAGAAAAAATTCATTTCCGAATAGTTCTGAACGAAAAAAATTATAGATTGATTTTGAATTTAAAAAAAAGAAGGAAGAAAGAAAGTAATTGAGAAATAAAGACCGAAAATATGAAGAAGAAATAAAGCAAGAAATAAGTAACTAAAAGAAGAACGGAATTAGATTAATACTTGATTTGTTTTACATCAATTTAATTGAAATAAGAAAAAGAAGAAAAGGAAAAATAATAAGTCCACGCTCTTCCCTCATACCGAGGAAGCACGGCGTCCGGACCTTAACACTGGTGGCAGCGGTGGGATCCAACCAAAGGATCCCAAATAAAAAGAAGAAAATAAGAAGAAGAAAAATACGTATGAAGAAGATACAGAGAAAAATTGAATCGAGACGGAGTGTGATTTCAATAACAAATGAAAAAAAGGTGAACGTCAAAGGAAAAAAGTGAAAATAAAATGAAACCAGATGAAAATAATGAAAAGAGTTAAATTTTAAACATTTTAATTAAAACTTTCATATGTATACAAATTTAAATAAAACCAGAAAAAAGTTAATATGGAGTGAAAATTGGATCTAGTCATCACTAATTCAGTGCGTTGCAACCGGTTTTGTCGGAGTGATATAGAAAATATTAATAAATCTTCGCCAGTGAAAACGGACATACAACAAAGAAAAAAAAAACAAGAGAAATAACCAAATAAGAAGAAGAAAAAAAATTTTTCAAGAAGAAAAGAGAGAAAAAAAAAACAGGAGAAATAACCAAACCAAAATAAGAAGAAAAAAAAAAAAAAACCTCGACATAAAACAACGAAATAAAAAGAAAAAAAAAGGAAAGCAGCAAAGACCAGGATGAGCAATCAACTTTAGGACGTGAAGTCTGCCTGGCGTCAAAGAAAAAAAAAAAATCTAAAAAGAAAGGAACACAAAGAGGAACTCTACGACACAACAAAGAAGAAAAAAAAAAGGACAACAATAAGAAATTCAACAAGACTTCTATCAACATCTAGAGTAGTAAGAATTTTTTTCAATATTTTGTTTTTTCTCTCTTCCTTTTTTTTTTGTAGGAATATTTTACTTGGAATTTTTTCCTTTTCAAAAAAAAAAGTGTTTTCTCGATAGAAATTTTGAAAATTCTCTTTTCAGTTTTTTTCGACGACATTTCCGTTTCTTTTCCTTCTCGTCGAAAATTTTCTTTCTTTTCAGTTTTGGGTCCAAACCATATCGTTTCCATATATATATATTGAATAATAACATAAAGGCCATTTTTTCATAAACCATATTTTTAAGAATTGATAACAAATTTTCGCCATACTTTAATTCAAATTTTCAATATTACGAGCCCATATTACACGAGACAGGCGGCTAGGCAGGGGGAAGAACAAATCCACTATCAACCGATACACATTAAACCCCCTGAAATGGCTCTTTCTGTCGGAATTTCTGATGTTTTCAGAATCGTCCCTACCTTTGACGGGAAACCCTGCGACTTAGGTAAATTTATTTCCGGGGGAGACGTTTTATTTAGATCCATAAAGAAGGCAGACCCGGATATATACGAGACATTTTTAGATCTAGTCAAAAATAGACTAGAGGGTCATGCTTACGATCTGATCAGGTATAGCAAAATCGCTAAGTGGGAGGATTTAAAAGATAAACTCGAATCGGAATATAAAGAGGAGCAATCTCGGTCGACGGCACACAATGAGTTGATTTCTCTGAAACAACGCTACAGAGAAACCGTCCGGGAATACGGTGATAGAGTCGCGAATGCTCTAAGGACTCTAAACTCTGCCACGTGTGAAATAACAGCAGACGCGGTGGTTAGGGAATTCTTAATGGAAGAAAACAAAAAATTGGCCGTACAAACATTTGAAGATGGACTAATGAACGAACAGCTAAAGATACTAGCTAAAGTCCATGGGGGAAATAATTTAAAACAGTCGATTGCACATGTAGTATCACATGGTGCTCGAATGGACAACTCTCCCAGGTCATATCAATACAATGAAAAACCTACATTCAATAGTATAGTCTGCCAAACCTGTGGTAAGTCAGGGCATACACAGGACACATGTTATCGAAACATGCAATCCAACTTTTTTCCGAATAGACAACCCATAAAAAGGGAATATAACATTGTATGTAATTTCTGTGGACGGAATAATCACACAGAGAATGAGTGTAGATACAAGATATCTAGGAATGGATCGCCTTCAACAAATTACCAACAAGGTACAACAACGCGTAACCCATTCCGAAATAATCCTACAAACTCTGAAAATCGTTTTGGTGAAAATTCTAGGAGCACCAATAGACAAAACGATAGACAAAATGTTCACTTTTCTCGGGTGCAAGAGTCGGAAAACGAGGCCTGACGCCAACCAAAATTTATGGAAGACAGACCAAAGTTTTCTATTTACAGCATTAGATCTTTGGAAATAGATAACGACCATTTTAATGAAGCTCCTAGCCAAATTTACCCTGAGCCCACATACTCCTATAAACCAAGCCATATAAACGAAGATAATCCTGTCCCTAATATAAAGACTCCGATTCATACTCCCATTCTGGAAAACAATTCAGCAACACAGACTGAAAATCCGAAATTTTCAGCAGTATTAAAGACTGAAATCGCTAATATCTCAGATATCCCTATTGACAACGCAGACACTTCAGCAACCAAGACTGAAAACTCAGCAGTATTAAAGACTGAAAATTCGGATCCTGCACAAAATATACAAACAGAAACCCCTAATATTCCGGCTATCCCAATAGACAACCACGGCACTTCAGCAACAAAGACTGAAAATTCAGCAGTGTTAAAGACTGAAGACCCAATAGTTGCAATAAAATTCGAAACCCAAGTCAGTTCAGCAGCTAATACTGATGAACAAATCTTTTCAGCAGCAAAGACTGAAGGATTGAATGTTTCTACAGCAGATATAACTGAAGAAATAGTTCAAACAGCAAATAGTACTGGGAACCAAGATGTTCTAACAGCTAATAAGTCTGAAGAACTATTCGAATCAGTAAATGAGACTGAGAAACTAAACGATTCATCAGCAGTGAGTAAGACTGAAAAGGCAGACGTTCCGACAGAAGTTAAAGCTATAGAAAATGATGACATTGAGCCGAAGACACTAAACATTTTAAATAACGATACTGAACAGCAACACGAAGTAATGAAAATTGAAAATAATAATTCAATTAAAGAAGTTAAAGCTATAGAAAATGATGACAATGAGCCGAAAACAAAAAAAATTTTAAACAACGAAAACAAACACAGACACTTACTCAAACACGATATAATAAGTAATGAAAATAATAATTTAACTAAAATAGGTACGGAAAAGGAAAACCATATAAGTACATTACAAATTCTTTTTTTCAACAATAAACATTTATTCAAACACAAAATACAAAAAAATAAAAAGTTACACAATCATTTAGGACATTTGAAATCAGTTCTTAAGAAGATTTTTGGTATTATGCATTTCTATACAATAATCATAGTAATAGGCCCAGAAAGGTTTTGGAAACTTTTCCATAAATTTAAGGAAAAGATAAACACATAACAAATGGCCTTTGTTTTATTATTCAATATATATGAAATAATCTAACAATTGTAGGAAATGACGGCAATGAAAAAAAAAAAAAAAAAAAAAAAAAAAAAAAAAAAAAAAAAAAAAAAAGGTAATGAGGGGGACGAAAGAAAGAAAATTTTAGAGGTAATATATATTGGAAATTTTAGAATTAATATATATTCGAACGGAAAAGGAAAGAAAGAAAATTTTATTGGTAATATATATATTAGAAATTTTGGAATTAATATATATACGGAAATGAGAATTTTGAAACAATAATATTAATATTATATATTTAATATAATAAGTAATAATGATTTTTAGATAAGAAAAGAAAAGGTTCCAAGGAGAAATATTTAAATTTAGTTAATATATAATGTAAATAGACTATTTTGGACTATTTTTCTAGTGTTAAGAACTTTTTGATTATTGAAAAAATTTAGTTAATATATAATGTAAATAGATTATTTTTCTAGTATTAAGAACTTTTGATTATTGTAACCTTTGATGAAAGATTAATTTTGAAAACCTTTGTAATGTAATTGAACGAAAATCCAAGTTTTTAATTAATCTTAATTTAATATATAGTTAATAGAAAATTATTCTCTTCAAGGATAATTTTCTTTCTCGAAGAAGGGTGGGATGTTGTATTCCAGAATACTACCCTTATTAAATTTAACACTGAATCTCCTAACACATCCTTAAAAACTTCACTTAACATATATTACATTCTCACTTAATACATACCATTCATAAACATTCACAATATTACCAGTTACAGCACACTTAATAACCTGCACCTTTTGATTTATTGAAAACATAGCAACTTGGATTTTCGTTCGAATTGAATGTGAAATGTCACAGAAAAAAAAAGATAGATAGAGAAAAAAAGTTCAGTTAAAAAAGTTCGTTGGAGAGAAAAAATTCATTTCCGAATAGTTCTGAACGAAAAAAATTATAGATTGATTTTGAATTTAAAAAAAAGAAGGAAGAAAGAAAGTAATTGAGAAATAAAGACCGAAAATATGAAGAAGAAATAAAGCAAGAAATAAGTAACTAAAAGAAGAACGGAATTAGATTAATACTTGATTTGTTTTACATCAATTTAATTGAAATAAGAAAAAGAAGAAAAGGAAAAATAATAAGTCCACGCTCTTCCCTCATACCGAGGAAGCACGGCGTCCGGACCTTAACAAATAATAATAAACTAAATCAGTGTGTTTCCTTTTCCTGTTGTGGACGTTGCGTCGTCGAGTTCTGCTTGTGCTTTTCCAGTTTACTTTTCAGCGGAACAAATAAGAACAATTAATTCCTTCTTGTGGACGGTGCATTGTGGAGTTTCGTTTGTGTTTTTCCTTGGTGCTCGACGAACTTTTAGCTTTGTGGGTTGGTGGTAGAACTCGCGCCCATGCTGGCGCCACGATCACCTACCCCACAAACCTACGCGAGGGTCGCATACCCGAGGTGATCAGGCGAACACCCTGGATCTGTTTTTGATATCCGACCCGCGCATTTATACCGTGGAAGTTGCTGCGCCACCGTGAAGCTCAGATTGTGGGGAGGAAGTAATGTACCTACATGGGTACTCCGTTCTACTTCCTCCTCCATCATTTATTGTTCGCCGCGCAAATCACCGAACCGAAAAAAAACGAAACAAAACAAAACCTATGCCACACAAAAAACACTGGAGGGAAAGTTAATGTTCTTTTATTTTATTGGATGTATTGGTTCGTTTTCACAAAAACTATTGAACACTTCGTATGAACTTAAGGATAAATAAACTAAAACTTCCTAGAGTTGAAAAATAAAACACACACGACTCACGGGGGTGCGAACTCCGACGCACCCCTCGATGGTAAAAGGGTGGCCCATCGTATCTACGCGTACCGAGCGCAAAGGTAGCGTAGTGGAGACCCGACCGACTTGGTCTGGTGATGGAATGAGACTCAAACGATATCCTTAATGTTAGGTACTTGCGTCGACAAGGACGCGGGTTCAATACCAACACCCACGGATTGTTCACAGGAGGAATAAAACACAAATCTCCATTCAAAGTTCATATTCGTTTTATTACGCCACACTGAATTTTCTTAAATTTTTATTCCATTAGAGTACATATTTCTGAATTTTGTTAAATTAGTTTAAAATATTTCTTCACTGTCTCACATTACATTAATTCAATAAAATGCTACTTGGGAAATTTAACAAACGAACTTTTCTTAGGAATACCGAATTTTGCAACTAAAATCAACTTTCCGCTCGCGAATTTATCGACGCACATCTACTCTCAGCTTACCAGCTTAAGATTTTTTGGGTGACGTCCCTCTGGACTGGTGACTAAAATCTGACTGGTGACTAGAGCTCACCAAAGAAACGGAAAAACCTCAAAAGAAACTGAAAAGGAGGCGGAGTTACACGATTAACCCGAGGTAGTTAATCGTGATTGGACCGGACGGAATAGGCATACATTACGCATGTGTGCGTATGCCATGCATACGATCGTTCGGCGACCGTGGATGGAGGGCAACATCGCTAGTGCATTTTCCAAGAATGTAAATACTAGCATCTGGGGTGTGAAAGACCCAAACCGATGATTTGGTCATCCTAATGGGAGGCCATAAATCATCATTTCGGTTGCCGATGATTAAACATTGCAACGAACATAGGGTGCAGCCATTGCCAGATGTTGAAAGTAAACATTTTCTGGCTGCATCTTGATCGCTGCTTGATTGCGGTCTCTGAACATGGGGACCGATAATTGGAAGCCAGCGATTGCTGGTAATCAGGGACATGTTTGGTTTGCGTCAGCAGAAACCTTGTCGGCGATAGCAAATCAATGGGACCAAAAAGCCGCATGCGAGAAGTGCCATGGGCAAACAAATAAACGAGTCAACAAGGAACTCTTTGTTGATGTTGTTTCCATAGCATAAGGCTATGGAAACAAGCTGCCCTGGCAGAACGTATGCCTAAAGATAGGATTTCGAATGCCACGGCAATGTGATGATTTTGCCGTGGACTTATGCTTTTTATTTAGGAGATAATATACGCCTCGGGGGTGAATTTTCGATGCCACGGCAAGGTGATAAGCTTTGCCGTGGACTTAATGTTTTTTAGGAAATGATGTACGCCTCGGGGGTGAATTTTCGATGCCACGGTAAGGTGATAAGCTTTGCCGTGGGCTTAATGTTTTTTAGGAGTGGTGTTGGAGAAAAAAAAGGGGTTTGGAAGGAAAACCCCCACAGAATAGGTAAGCTGCCTAACAGAAATTCAAAACAGGTATCCGATTGGGTAACCGTAATAATTCCGGCGATTTGGCTGGGAGTAAATGCCGTAGCAAGGTTACGCAATCTTGCTGAATTTCGACCGAGAGGTAAGTCGTTCGCCTGGAATAGTGGGGATCGAGCGATGCGTGGCTCTTCGGGCCCTGAAAAGCCCCACAAGATCACTGCTTGTTATGGGTCTCGCAACCACTTGCATTTCAAACGAATGACCGACCTAATCAGCTTCTCCATGTTTGGAGGTATTGGGTCTGTCAACTGGGACGATTTGGGAGATTTCTTCATATCATTTTCGTGGTCGGAGGTGTCCTTTGGAGTCACCCATGTTAACGCATGGGCGGAGTCGGTCGCGGAGATTATTCTTCTCGGGATGGAGATCTACATTGCACATTCCATCAAACGAAGTTCATCTGATAAACCGTGGTTTGGCAAAAAAATGCAGGCAGACTACAGTGGGAAAAATAGAGGTTTTAAGCAATATCGCTACAATCTCGTCGAGGTTACCAGAACGAATTTTGTTAGGATCAGAAACGCGTGCAACCAGGCGGTTAGTACCGCGAGGAAACCTTACAACGACAGAGTGATCAATAAACTCTTGAGTGCCCAACTACTTCGCGTCTATTTTGGTCAACGGCAAAGGGTATTGTGGCGACTCTAACAGATACGCCCACAATTCACAAGCAAAATAGTGAGGAGCACCGAACGAAAAATCGAACAAGAAAATACATCAGAACCGTATACCATAGTGATAACAAAAATAATTCACATCAGTGAAGTATAGTCGAGTTTAAAAATCAAATTTTAAACACGGCCAGTAGCCTGATGGGTAACGCTTAGGTTCAATTTTTTGTGATTCAAACTGTCATAGCGTCAGTTCGAATCACACGATCTTCTTCACTATTATTTCAAAAGCTATATTTGGTGCCTACGACGTGATCTGTACACACAGCATACACCTCCCCGTAGTAAACAGAACTTCACACACGCAATCATGACTTCTGCATAGAGCACACTCGCTTGCTCCGACATTCTCTCGTTCGCTCGTCGTTCGCACCGAATCTGGTCGTAACGAAGTTACTGGCAAGGGGGTGGTGTGGCGACTCTAACAGATACGCCCACAATTCACAAGCAAAATAGTGAGGAGCACCGAACGAAAAACCGAACAAGAAAATACATCAGAACCGTATACCATAGCGATAACAAAAATAATTTACATCAGTGAAGTATAGCCGAGTTTAAAAATCAAATTCTAAACACGGTCAGTAGCCCGATGGGTAACGCTTAGGTTTAGTTTTTTTCGTGATTCAAACTGTCATAGCGTCAGTTCGAATCACACGATCTTCTTCACTATTATTTCAAGGACTATAGTATCACCAGTGGTTCGGTTTCTTTTCTTTTTCTCCGTTAGTGACAGGTAGCGAAACACCAGTCACAAATTCAAAAGATAAATCTAATACGTTCGCGAATTTATTTTCTGCATCTTAAAACCTAGGTGTCGGTCTTTTGAAGCCATTTGTAATCGTACCAGTACGGTCTTCGATACGGGATGTGAGGTTCCACCCGTATACTATTCAACGCATCCTTCGTGGACTGGACTGTAAGCAAGCAACCGGTCCGGACGCAGTAACAGCAATGGTTCTTAAGAACTGTGCTCCAGATCTATCACCGCTTCTTACCAACCTCTTTCGCTTTTCTTATCTACGGAAGACATTTCCTACCTGATGGAAAATCGCGCGAGTTCAGCCGATCCCAAAGAAGTGGAAAACGTGTCTCCCACAAAATTACCGACTGATAGGATTACTGTGTATGTTGTCTAAGGCAATGGAAAAGGTCATCAATTCAACGAGTTAATTAAGTATTTGGAGTGCAACGGATTTCGGAATGATCGTCAATGCCGATTCCGTGGCAGGCGGTCGGCGAGAGACCTTTTGAGCTTGTGGTATTGTTCCGTGTAGTTCCATTTATATGCGCTCTTGTGGCTACGGCGAATCGCACCACGTTTCATGTCCCATCGACGCGAACATCTATGCATCAGAGCTCATTCCTTTAGAGGGCGGGAGAGCTGTGGACCCCCCCCCCCCCCGCACGCGAGTGGTTCCGGAGGATTACCACCTGCACCTGTTCAATAAGAACTGGAAAATAAATAAATTATCCAAAACAAAAAACCTACAAAATACGCCACAACGTGGTTTCTCCACCAAAATTCTGAACGCAATGATCATACGACATATGTGGGTTCTCGGCAAAGCTCTCTCCTACCGCTTCAACGAGTTTAATGGAACGTCTTGGTGTTGGTAAATGGCACTTCGACAATCTCCACCATCCCATGCTCAACAAAATTCGACACCAAACGGCGAATTAATGCCCCGCTTGGTAGAAACCTTGACGTGGCGCGTGGCTTAAACTACCATGAATCACTCGGGCTATGCTTACGGAAGCATACGCTTCCAATAGGGCCACCAATGTCAGATAGGCTAGCGAGGAGTAACACAGAAATATCTGCCACCCCTAATACAGGGTGTTACGCGCCACGGTGCCCATTGGATGGTTTGCATACAGGCGTATACCGGCTGTATTATAACAGCGACTCTCTGACACCGATGCCATCAAATATTGCACTTCTTATTGAACAGTTGCAGGTTGTAACACTCCGGGAACACTCGCGTGGAAATATACACAAAACAATGTCACGAATAACCGGGCAGGCGTAGGTGTGATGGCCCGACACGACCATAAGGAAACAAATCATCAGAAAAACACCGACTCGGCAAAGCGAAGACTGTTACGGACGTAAAGGCGTTGGCGCCGAATAAAAAGTAGAAACATCAACGGCAAAAAGGTAAAAAACAATCATTCGAAATCAGACAAAAAGCTAGAGCAGAAGGCTAGAGATATCAAGGGAAAAATCTAAATAATAATCGAATCTTGCAAGAACTACTGTAACAGTCGGACACATAAGTTTCCGAAGTGCAACCGCACCGATTACACTGCAAGTCATTACAAAAATCAGGATCAATAATTATCAACATCAACACCATCAACCTACTAGCCAGCTGAACAGGGGGAGTCAAGAACTCAACGCCCCCCTGCAACCTGCACACCAGGGACCAACATCGGTCGCTCCACGGTCCGATCTACAAATACTTCAAGGAATTAAACGAGTTCTTAAAAATTCGTCCTGATATTTTAACATCCGAATTGGCCAAGAATAAAATACGCAAACGAAAAGAAAACATTCCAAGATCTATTCTTGCTGAGATGGCTCAAACCAACGGGACCAGCAACATCGACCGCTCCACGGTTCGGTCTACCAGTAAGTCACTTTACTTACTTATTTATCTAACAAGACGTGGGGAAAAACGGAAAAACGGGTATATACGCGCCGGCACGTGGAGTGTTCGAACGTTTTATAAACCAAGCGCGATACAGACGGTCGTAGAGAACGCGAAACAATGGACGTCGTCGTGTTTCGGAAAGACGGACTCCCACTTCAAGTGATCGAAACCAACGGGTTCACACTGGCGTGTAGAGATACCGATACACATAACCTCGGAACTGGCTTCATCATAAGCAAGAAGATTACGCACTGTATAAGAGATGTGAAATTTATTAATGACCGTATGTCAGTGCTCAAAATACAGAGCCCAATATACAGAGTACAATTATGTACTTATAAACTTATCCGCCCCAACAGAATCTACGGACAAAGAAACGAAAGACACGTTTTGCGAGACACTAGTGATAGTATTCGTTGGGATCCCATTATTCGGTGTTAAAATCCTCCTCGGGGACCACAACGCGAAAAGTGGAAAGGAAGACATCTTCTATAGCACTATAGGTGAAGAAAGCCTACACGACCTTTCAAATGATAATGGAATTCGAATTATTACGTTCGCAGTGTCAAAAGATCTGATAGTGAAAAGCACGATGTTAAAGGACAAGCAAATCCATAAAGCCACATGGATATCACCGAACGGCGTAACGCGTAACCAAATAGACCACTTCCTCATAGACAAAAGACACCACTAGAATATCCTTGATGTAAGATCATATAGAGGAGCAGATTGCGACTCCGATCATCTTCTAGTGATGGACAAAATTAGAAGTCGGCTCGCAGCAAACCCACATGGGCAGTCACGGGAGACGAGCAAAAAGTTCGCGATTGAAGAACTGTACAAAAGAGCTGAATATCAAGATGAACGAACGAATAGATTTAGCATGCTAGAGAAGGTGTAATGTGGAAACCAATGATGTGTATACTAAATGGACATCGATCAGAAACGTAATCAAACAAAGAGCCCAAAAGTTACTAGGATTTTAAAAAGTTCAAACCTTGGTTTGACGTTGAGCGCAGGGCGAAGATCGAACAAAATAAACACTTGAGAGTGATCCACTTAGAACGATATGATGAAGTCAACGCAGAAAGATACACGATGGTTCGGAAAGAGAAAATGACAATTGCAAACGCCGAAACCCCGAATATGGGGAGACTTGGTTAGAAAAAATCCTAGAAAACGCCAGCCAAATAACACCAGGCATAAGTTCAATTAGAAATGGTTACCGAGGGAGAGGCAAAATAATTTGAGACGCAAACGGCTGTATGGTCACAGAAACAAACAATATCATGACAAGATAGATGGAAGCAGTACTTTGAAAACCTGCTCAATGTGCGCGCCCATCAAACACTATTAAACGCCTCAGATCCCAGAGCCCTCTTTCAACGAAGTTGTAGACGCAATAAATCGATTGAGAAACAAAAACGAGTCCCGAAGTCGACTGCATACCAGCAGAACTTATGAAGCATGGTGGAGAGGCAACCGCTTAAAAGATCCACCAAGTGATTAAAAGAATATGGGATAAAGAATCATTCCGGAATAATGGGAAACCATTGCTTAGGAGAAATATCATTGCTCCCAACCACATACAAAATACTAACAAATGTCATACTGGTGAGAATCACACTGTACGCAAAAAAAATACTGGGAAACTACCAATGCGAATTCCGTACGAAGCGGTCAACGAGCGGCCAACGCCCACAGTAAGACATTTATTGGAAAAAAAGTGGGAATACGGAGAGACGGTTCACCAACCGTTCGTGGACTTTAAAAAAACCTACGACTCAGTCGCAAGGCAAATACTTTACCATATTGTAGTTGAGTTGGGAGTCCCGAAAAATATGCCGCCTTCATTCAAATTTGCATGAACGAAAATAAAGGGCGAAGTAGAATAGAAAACCACGCCTCAGAACCATTTGAAATCCGCGAGGGACAAACAGGGGGATGGCCTCACCATACTGCATACAGACCAATCAATAGTAATAATAGTGGTAATAGTAGTAACCATCGAATTAATTTTGTCAGATAGTCATTGTTGGCCACGATATTTTCGACGATGTGCACGATTTTTTTTCAATGTACAGGGTCACTATTTCGGAACGTTATGTCGATATACAGCGATTTATGGTAACAGTTGTCTAAATTGGCGTTTCAAAAAGGTTTCTAGTCAAGTCCGTTGGTTAATAAATGTCAAAGTTATTCAATATTTACATACCGGCCTCTTTTATGGCCTGTTATTAGTTTTTGGCCTCGCTCCCAGGTAGCGTGTCTCCTGGTCCTGAATAAGACGAGGGATCTCTATTGGCCGCTCCAGAGGGGACACGTTACGGTTGCCGCCGTGCTTCCTCAAATCTGGGGGAAGAGTAGCGACCGACAGTTGTCGGGGCTAATGCCGCAAACTTCTGAGGGCAACCGCCCGCGGCTACTGCTGGCTTCCGTGGGGCAAGTGATCTTTAGCATCAGCGACAATCTGTGAAGAAAAACGAAAAGGGCGAGAGCCACAGCTCTACTCACCATATCATAATAAAACTCCGTTTTCTTTAGGCGTACAGGTGTTACGGCCGCAACCACCCATCCCCTAAAAATTACCCTTTTGGAGCTAGTCTCCACCACTAACGGCGATACACGCCAAAAGCATCCACTTAAAGGAAGTGACATTTAGCTAAATCAAAGCATTACCCCATACACCTCGTCCCGCATAAATTGATAGCAAGCAAATCAAGCTAAAACGTGCAATTTGCGCTAATCAATTAAATGCCAAGTAAATTGAGCTGAACGCTAAATTTAGTCACATAAAAAACCGCAATATAATCATTGAACCAAGGGTTCACCACAAAAGCCCACTAGAAGGCAAATGTGCGAGCCAGATGCCGTCGCCCGAACCGAAATCGATGGGAATCAAAAAAATGCGCGCCAGCAATTTTATGACCCCTTCAGAAAAATGGTTACCTAAAACCATTAGAACAATCAGCGCCAGTTTTCGTTCTAACCAAATTAAGTTAGAACAAACGAAAAGGAAATAAAACAAAATAAACATGCGCCGCGGCACGATTGATCCTCCTTCATGAGTTTCCCACGGAAAAATCCATTAGGCAAAAGAAAAACAATAGGCGAAATAAACGCGCACAAAAAAAAGGGGACCAGGCAAAAAGGAAAAGATCCTTTGACCACGTGAAAGAAACCAGGTTTCACACTTAGAAAAAAAAGTACAATGGAAAACGAACAACGATAGTGGGATGAGAGTTGTTGTTCGGGCCATTGTTGAAGACGAGGTTGGTTTTGGAATCTCAATCGAGACGGTGAGACAATTGAGTTCTGTTTGGGGTTACGACCTGGACGGTGCGTTCAAGGGTTGTTGGTTAAGAGTTGGCAACAAGCAAGTAACCTGCTGAGGTTGAAAAATCGTGTGTCGGGTTATTTTAATATATCGACAGAGTTTCTAGTTGTTATCTGTTGAGTGTCTTAACTAAGAGGATTGCTTCGTGTTTAACTAACTTCAGGTGCGTTCCGGTGTGTGCTTATTATTTCTATATATAAAATAATAGTTTGTACAAACAGTGGTGAATTAAATTAATTTGAAAATACAAATCATAAAGAAGTGTGCTTTCTGAAAATAATTCCTATTCGACCAAGTAATATGGTTTATTAATAAAGCTTAGTTTTAATTATAAAAAACAAAAAGTGTTTATTTTCAAATGTGTGTTAACTGGGTGGTGTGGAATAATATAACACAGGGTCTTCTTTATTTTGTCAAATCATTTATTTATTATCCTGATGGTCTCCTGCAGGACTTCCTCCAGGAACCATGTATATCTATCAACTGCTTTCGGAGATCGTTTTTTTTTTTTTTTTCAAAACTGTATTTATTGACCATAATTAGAATTTGTACAATTAAGTAATACAGTGACTTAAAATTAATTTCGTAACAATTGCTTACATGTAATTATTATAATAATATATACATTTTCCAAACAATATTTTATGGGATAAAAGATAGATGTGTGTTTATAAATTTAGTGGTATTATCTTCCTGGAAAAGGTCAGAAAACCAGGAATTTGTTTTTTCAACTTTACTTAATCTAAACTTAATCCTAATTATATAAATAACTTAACCTAACTTAGTCTGATTACAGTTTGATTTTTCTAAAGCCATAAACAATGTTTTATGATTAATGGGATATATGAATTAAAGGATGTGGAGTGAGGTCAGTTATGGGTTAGAGGTAGAGTATTTCTCTCCGGTTGTTCGAAGGAAAAACGTAGGATGTTGGAAAATGGTTGGACGTTACAGTATTTGAACTGGTTAGGGGTAACTTCGGTGTTGTGGTATATGATCTCGTTTGAATCATTTACCAGTCTGCCTGAGGCGAAGATAGCTCTGGTGTGGAGACAGTTGGGATAGTTAGTTCTGATATCTAGAGGGTTCTCTAAGAGCGAGGTTATTATGGGATTGGGATTATTTTGTAGGTTTTCGATAAATTTGATAGACAGTTCGAGCAATCGTCTATCGAGGCGCTCAATACCAGCGGTATTGTAGAGTTCGAGGTTACTATAATACTTATAGGAGTTAGGACGACGATGTAACCCAGAGACATACCTAAAGCATTTTCTTTCGAATGCTCGTAACTTCTCCATTTGGGAGGGAGTGATATGGTACCACAATGGGCACGCGTACGTGAGTGTGGGTCTGATAATTTGTTTGTAGATGAGCAGTTTGACTTTGTGAGAGAGACGATTAGGTTTCCACATTACTCTTCTACAGAGATTGAGCTGAATTGTGGTTTTTTGAAGGGAATTTTTAATGTGGGAGGAAAAAGACCAGTTATTAGAAAAAGTGATTCCCAGATATTTTAGGGTTTTGGAGGGTTTTATCAGAGTGTTGTTTAGGTTAAGTTTATTTTTGTTGTGGCAGCGTCTAGTGTTGTTTGTACAGTGCTCGTGTTTGCCCTTGAACACTATGAGCTGCGTTTTATTTGGGTTAAGGTGAATTTTCCATTTATTGAAATATGTTGTTATGTTAGGGAGGAAGTTGTTAATGCGGTTTCTTGCAGCCTTAACAAATTTGCTGCTAGAGTAAATTAATGTATCATCAGCATAATTTAGCATCACAACATTAGGAGATACGGGTTGAGGAATATCCGCGGTATATAACAGATATAAAATTGGCCCTAAAATAGAGCCTTGAGGAACACCCGCGGTTATGTTGCGGGTTTCTGAGACGGAAGAATTTATTCTCACAACGAATTTTCTGTCAGAAAGATAAGAGGCTAAGATCTTTGTTGTGTGAGAGTTTAAATTAAATATGGAGTGCAGTTTGTACAGCAGCCCTGAGATCCAGACGCAATCAAACGCCTTAGAAATATCGAGAGATATACACACAGTAGGACTTTGGTTTTGGAGACCAGTTGTAACATCGTGTGTAAGTTTTAGTAGAGCATGACATGTGGATTGTCGCTTACGAAATCCGAACTGACAGTTAGGGATGAGGGCATTCTCATTGGCAAATGAGAGAAGATTTTGGTAGATTTTGGTCTTGCGTTCCAGTATCTTACTTAGTGTACTTAATAGGGATATTGGACGATAATTTCAAGGGCTATTACTACTACCGGGCTTCTTAATAGGAATTACTACCGCAGTTTTCCAGTTCTCTGGGAAGTGCGATGCATTAATTATATGATTAAGAAGAATGAGAATGGGAAGTAGATTCGGTGGGCGCAGCCTTTTAAATAGAAGACGTGGGATTCCATCTAATCCAGTTGACTTTTTGTTATTTCCTGATCTTACGATCTCGGATAATTCGTCCGCAGTTAGAAAATTTGTAGTGTCTAAGGGGTGTGAAGCTATGTTTGTGTTGTTAAATTCACCGATGAAAGGAGTAAAAGATGGGAATAATCTGTTAGAGATGTATTCGTTTACTGTGTTCTCGAAGCCAGGAGTTGAAAGAGAATTATTTTGCTCATGAATCTTTGCAAAGTGTTCTGCGAGGCAATTTGCTATGTCCGTATCGGACTGGGCAATATTATTGCTGATTGGGTTGATGAGATGATCAATTCGGGGTTTATATTTACGACCAGTTAATTGGTTGATGTTTTTGAAAAGATCCCGATTTGGTTTGATATTTTTAAGTGCGGAGATGTAGTTTTCATCTGCGAACTTTTTCAACTGCTCATTTATCAGAGTGGATAGGAGTTGGATTTGGTTTTTGATAAAGGGACAGTATCTTGTATGAAGTTTACGGCGGAGCTGCTTTTTAAGGCGCAATAATTTGGTTAGGATGCTGAGCAAAGGCTTTCCTAAATAGTTATGAGGAATGGTTGTCGGGGTGTTTTTGCTGAGAGCCTCCTTAAGAATTTCCTCTATTCTTAAAGATGCTTGATCGATTTCAGTAGGGAGTACATTAGATACTTCAGGGATATACAAGTCAGAGAAACTTATCGCTATGTCCCTATTGACTTTTCTCCAATTTGTTTTGGTGAAGTTTGGGACAGAGTTTGACGAGTATAGTGGATCGAGAGAGGGGATTTGGATCGTGGTGTGAACGGAACCATGATCAGAAGGAAATATAAAGGAGACTGTAGGTGGACCCGCTGAATAAACATCGTCGGACTTGAGGAAGAAGTCGATTGTTGACCTGGCTGAGCTAGAGACACGAGTTGGCTGTAATGGGGAGTCAATGTAAGTATATGGATAAGACTGGAGGAGGGCTAGCAATTGGCGACCATATTTGTTGCATTTATTATCATTGAATGCTGTGTGACGAGCATTCCAGTCTCCCCCGATTATAAATGGAGCGGGAACGGACTGTTGGATAATCTGCGAAATGTCAGTATCTGGGAAATCTGGTTGTCGTGAAGGATGAATATAAATGGATGCTAAGACGAGCACTTTATTGTTCTCACAGAAAAGTTTTACTGCTGTGTATTCAATGCTGGATACACAGGTGAATCTAATTTCACTGAATTGAATTTTTTTGTGAATTAATATGCCGGTACCTCCATGAGATCCATTAGTTCTGGGGTTAGAAGCTAAAGTATAATTGGGAATTGAAACTCGGGAATTTGGTTTGAGCCAGGTCTCTGAAAGGAAGAGGATATCTGGGGAAAACTTTTCAACAAACAACCGGAGGTGTTGCTTACGTATGTCAGAGTAAATGGATTCTGTGTTGAGGGAGATAATGGTTAGTTTAGAGAGAGCTGGAAAGAATATGGGAAGTTATTAGTGAAAGAATCTGACTTTTTTTTTCTATTTCTGACATCTTCCTCAGCGAAGGTAGCATGGCTTGTAAGCTTTGGATGTATCCCATGATGTCCAGATTGAAGTTTTCAGTATTGTTGTTAGGGGGAGTGGTAGTGTTGAGGTTTCCTCTTGCTGCATCCGCGTACGATATTCCGAGTCGGGTTGACTTCGTTACCTGCAATACTGTTGGTTTCGTTGTTGTTGAGTTAATAGTCGTTGCTAATTTCCATCTTTCCAGAAGTTTTAGATTCTGAGGGCATTGGGAAAAATTTGCCGGATGAGGGCCTCCGCAGTTACAGCATTTAACTGTGATCTTTTTGTTGGTACTGGATCCATCAGCGTTGACGGTTTGTATTGTTTCAGGTTCCAGGCCTTGTGGATTTACCTTGCATTCCTCGAGCTCGTGTTCCTCTGCGCATCTGCCGCAACGTCTTTGCTGGTGGCATGAGACCGCCAAGTATCCTGATTCTTGGCATCGCTTACAATGAAGAATTTCTTGTTTGTGGGGCTCTTCGATTGCGATTTTTTGGGTAAACAAATATTTAATTTGTTTAAGTTGCTTGATGTCCTGATTAGGTGGGATTTGTATGATCCGGAGGTTTTTTACGTTTTTTGTCCTCGTGTACGGTGTTTGGAAGTAGTCCAGCTTATTGATCTTTATTTGTGGACATATCCTAGCGATTTCCAGGCCCACTTCTTCGTTGGACCATTCGGGATCGATGTGCATTATAATAAAGGTAGCTGGTTTGCTGTTCGGATGCTGGAAGGTGAAGAAGTGATATTGCTCCTCCAACAGTTTTTTAACTGTCCTATCATGATCGAGTAATGATCTGACTGTTATTGAAGTCCTAGATCGTTTTGCATTGGTGCTAAAATTCCGGTGACCCAGGGCATTTTGCAGGGTTTGAATTAGTGCTTTGGTGCTGGTCGGGTTTCTGATGTAGATTGGCGGTGGTCTTTCGTTTTTGTGCTGGGCAGGCAGGGGACTCGGTGCTGGCTTGGCTTGTTTGGTGGATTCCTTATGGGCCGATGATTGTTGTTTGGGTGGAGATGTTTTATGGTTTAGGCTGGGAGAAGGCGTCATCTCCATACAGCCATCGTCGGTGTTTTGGGTGGGTTGCTTTAGGGAGTGAATTTCCTCCCGGAGTTTTTTCACCTCTGCTGAAAGCTGTTGGATGTATTCCACGGCTTCGTGGAATTTTTGTTCGTAGTCCATGTGTTTTCCTGGATTTTCCAATTTTGTGGTCTTCTTAGATGAGTTTTGAAGAGTTTCAATGGCTCTTCTCTTCCGTTCCAATAGATATTCCCGGGTAGCGCTCGGGTCGTTGTCTGGCATCTGTGAAGATAGATTTCGACTACGGCATCCAGCGAAAATTACACGTATTTGCTCGTGTTTAGTTAAAATTTCCTTTTTTTTTTGTTTTTATATATATATATATATTATTGTTTTTTTTTTTTTTTTTTTTTTAATATTTTTTGTTGTTTTTCGATTGCACTACACAATTTAATAGTGCACTTAACACACGTAAACATAAACACGTGTAAACACGTTTCTGTGAACGTCCGCACTGCACGAGATTTCGACTGTTTTGTTTCGGAGATCGCGATGCATCTTCCTTATAAATGAAAACAAATCGAGATTTTGTATCTTGAAACGAACGTTTCAGATGGAAAATCTTGATTTCAGGTGTGGTGTTCAATGTGCTCATTAGGGTAATCGTTCGGTTTTATGAATTCTCATAAAACTATTATGCATAATTAGGATACGCATTGGAATTTGGTTTTTTTTTTGTTATCCATCTGGCTTATGCAGGCAAGAGTTTGCGTGTCCTTCGGATGGGTAACACAAGATCCGTGGGAATTAGGTAATGGTTTTTTAAATGGTACATTTACAAGTCATAAAACATCAGACATGTTAAGATATGCATTAGTATGTTTATGATTGCTCGAATTGTGTGTCGGCGGAAAATTGTTATGCCTTTGTTTAGACACATGCACGTTTTGGGCTTTGGATCTTTTAGGAATTTGAATTGAATTGAATTCAATGTTTGAGTGTTTGGGCGCTTAGTTCGATTTGATTGATATTGAATTCAATATCGATTTGGCTGTAGAAATTTGTATGTGGGGGAAGGAGATTGTTTCTATGGGTTAAGGAAATTGTAGCGCATTCCGGAGTACGACAGGCCCACCCAAAAAAAAAAAAAAAAACACAAACGCAAAAATTGTGTTACGTAGAGAAAACAACAAACACAAAAGAAACAGTACCAGTTTAGCTTGACTCCATTTCACACACTCGCTTTTCGTTTTATATTTCCTGTTTCGCCAGCTGGGAACCGCAACTCCGATGTTGCCGATGGTTCGCCAACTGGGAAGCAACAAAATGGTTTTTCTGCATCAGCCTTCGTTCTGGTTGACTTTAGAATAACCAACATCATCTCAACTTCAGAACACCTCTGGATGGTTTCCGAATAATGCCGCACTGGGCACAAATAATTTGATCAATGTGATCTCAAAGAAGCCGCATCCACTAAATAAAACAAATGAATTGAAAAAAGTAGATCGCAACACGAGATCCCTTTAAACTTTATTTTACGATGGACTGTAACTATTAACAAAACAAAAACTGTCAAAAAACAGGTACCGAAAAGTACCGTATACAAATCAAAATTTTACTTTTACATCAAAACAAACTGTGTACGAAAACAGTAAAACCAGCACCGCGTGAAAACAGTACCATGGAAAATGTCACATGAATAGACCATTTTGCTTTTTGTCTATTCGGTAATAGGTGGCGCTCCGTGTGGTATGTTTTTTCCGACTGGTATAATGTATAATGTTGCGGAACTGCAACATTTCCACAATATTCTTTTCTTTTGCTTACACTCTTTCTGTCGCAGCCTGGTTTGACTCAACATAGTTATTGTAGTTCTTAAATAATTTAATTTATACTTTCAGTATTAATTCGTTATAATTTTGTAATTACCTGCATGTTTGGCAGCACGGTTAGTTTTCATTATTGCCATTTTTGTTATTTTGGTTTGAATTGTCATTATTATGTAAATTAGTTAGTTTTTCGTTCGTTTTTGTCAACGTGAGTTTTGTTTTTCGTTCGTTTAAGCCATATACATTAGTTTTTCGTTTCGTTTATGGCAAGGATAATTTTCGTTCGTGAAAATAGTTGTTTGTTATTTCGTATTCTTACGAGAAATAAAGTTTCGTTCGTGCAATAAACATTTTCGTGCATTTGCATTTTATTTAGTCGTCGCTCGTCCCCAGTAAACGCACCGGGACTCAACATGGTCCTTCGAGCCGGATCGGTTTAATTGAAAAGAATCTGTGCCTCTCTTGTTAATCGTTTGTTGAAAAGATTGAATACCATTGAAAGAAGACTTATGTTTGGTGAAAAAATTGAATGCCATCTTGCGTTCAGTGAAAACATTGAAGAAAAACACAAATTAGATTCGTTTCGTGAATAAAACAAATATAAAATTTGTGTTCAACATACTTTATTCAATTTCGGTGAAAAGATTCTTAGTCGACCACGTGTTCGTGGATAACCATAATTCAATTCGGGAATAAAACAAACAATAGTTGTATTCGACATATGTTCTTCAATTGCGAATAAAGTGAACTTAGTGGATCACGTTGTTGTGATTAATTGCGTGAACACTATCGTGCAGTTTATTTGAAAAACATTTAAATAGAACATTGAGCATTCCCCACGTGAATGTCAAACCACGTGAAAGTAAAGATCATCGGGCGTTCAATTGAAAAACTTTCAAATAGCGCAGTGAAGAACAAATCAAAACATAATTCGTCAGTGTCGCAAACCAGCTCCAAGCCCGAGAGAGTGGTCAACATCAGCTGCAGCAAGAAGAAGTAAGCGTTAGCTTGCAGGTGAGTCGTTTTAATAGTGGTTAAAAAGAAGTTTTAATTGGCTACCCCACGAACATCACAATAACCTTTCCTAAATCATCCTTTCCATTCCACATACTGTTTCCAGTTATTTAAATATCGCTTTCTTTCGGTAATATTCACTTTTTTGAATTTTTTAATATTGTCGCGGTTCTTAAATATCACAATGGACGAAGAGCAGATCAAGTCCTTGACCAATAAAAGGGTTGTTGCTAAAAGCGCGTTGACCAACGAAAGGAGGTCTTCCAAAATCGAAAAGGTTCGTGAGAAATTTACGTTCGTTCAGGAAGCTCTGGAGGAATCATCAGAACTAACTGAGGAGCTTCTTGAATATAGAACCGTCTTTCAGGAACGATATTTCCAGGCTTACGGCATCGCTGCGAGACTTTTAAGCGAGCATGCCAAAAAACCTGTTTCGGTATCGCCTACCACAATTGAAACAAAGGATCTTGGCGAAGTGGAAGGAAATGCGATCACTTCTGAAATCGACGATAGTCGCCCATCTAGTTCGTCCCTTTACGGTGCTTCTGAGCAACCTGAAGTTAGTAAGTCGCAAAATGCTGAAGTTTTAAGCCAGCAAATATGTTCGCAATTGTCGCAAAACTTAATAGACAATTTTCAGTCATCCCAGTTGCCCACCACTTCTTTGCCGTCTTTTGATGGTTCGCATGAGTCCTGGCTAGGCTTTTGCCTGCCCTGGTTCACCAAGATTTGAAGATTCCACCAATCAAAAAGTTGTTTTATTTGAAAGGCTGTCTGAAAGGTGCAGCAGCTGAAGTTATTTCGTCCATCGAATCATCCGATGTAAATTACCAAGTCCCTGGGGATCTCCTGAAAGAGAGGTATGACAATCGCAAAGTCATCCGTGATTGTCACATTAAGGCTATTATCGACATGCCGCCAATAGCCAAGGAATTCTCATTTCGATCTTTTGTAGACACTTTACATAAGCATCTGCGCGCGAGTTAACACCCCTAAAATATAAGATAGGTAACAATCAAAACATAAAACACAGATACTTCAAAATCTGTTCAACTTAATGTCATTCCCAAAACACGAACAAAAGAAAACGTGAACCACTGTATTTTAATAATAGAAACACAGGTACTTCAAAACCTGTTTTGCCTAATAGATTTAAGATATTATTAGATTCGAAAAATATAAATAGAGTTAAGTTCGAAATATAACACATCAGAGATCCCGTCTGACTACGGACTCGAATACACGAGCTGCTCAGAGGAGGAAAATAATAAAAGGAAACATAGTTTCTAAATAAACAAAGAAAACGGTATTTTCGTTTGAAAATATTTTCTCCAGGAACAGCACAAAATAACTCGCGCTCCAAGCTTTAAAGGAGCCCATGGAATCTTGGGATTCCATCTTAATTGTAGTGCTCCAGGATAAGCTCATTTCCTCATCTCGTGAACGGTGGGAGGACTGTAGTTGTAGTATAGCGCAGCCAACCATCAAAATGTTTATTGATTTCCTAAAAAGGCGTGCTCAAGCAGAGAGTACCCGAGAGCAACAAATTTCCAAACCACCTTTGGCCACAACAGGCATTTATGGCTTCCACTCAAGCTTGTGTTTTTTGCGAGGACACTAAGCACCAGGTGTATTTGTGGGGAAGAAGTATTGTGCTGACACGGACACTTGGTTCCTTTCTTCCTCCAGCATTCACTCCACTGTTCACACGGTTCCGCCCAAACTCTTGATGATTCACCGCAGCAGGAAAGGAAACACCAGCGTCGATCAATTGTCACTGATCACGCCATCACACAAGTAAAAATATAAACTCAGGATCTCTTTGTTTTAGCCTTATTTAGTTTACGTTACGTTTATAACTTCACAAAAAATGGTTTAAAACTATCGCCCCCACGACTACGGGCGGGAGTGGCATGACCGTACTGGCCTGCGGATGGTAAAGGACTCTTCGAGGATAGAACTCTGACTTCTATTTTATCCTCAATTAAGGGTGCGATATGGGGGGGAAAGAGAAAATGTTCTCTTAAGGGTGTGGCCACTAAGAAAATGCGATATTTTTGGTACAGTGGTGTGTGTGCGCGATCGAACAGATTCAATGTTGTTCCACGTGTTCGAAAGCAGTGGAACAACGAGAAAGGCAGTCAGCGTAATGAGGGTCATGTTTATGCAATGTCGCTATGACGGACGTTGGAAAAAAGGTGTTAATGGGATACGATACTTTATACCATGGAAATTGTATATCGTATCTTGGGTTAATTGCCGATACCCATCCCTTGCTTGCATTTAGGTATTCCAAGTAATTAGTAGTGGCGACGAAAGAAATGCATCATAGTTTGTCGCTAGTGTTGCACCTGTAAAAACAAGCTGACCACATAGTATTTTAACTCAGACAAAGGGTATCGAATGTTTGGTATTTATGGTGCATATGCACATTAAGGATCAATTTTAGGAATTTCAGATAATGCTTGAAAGCATTACATGTCCTTGGAAAAGGAAATGTTTTCTGGGGCAAATGCAAATGCATTGGCGGGAAACAATGGGAGTTATGGAATTTCTAAAAAGGTCAAGAAGAATTCTTACAGAAAATTGAATGCAAAGGGATGCATGAAAAGGTAAGTTTTCTTTATAGGGTGAAATTGCATTGGTGAAATTATATGGGAAGATGGATGTTATGGGGGTTTTTAAGTAAAGCGTACCGTGGGGTTTGGTGGGTCCGCCACATATTCCTGTGATAAGTTTGCGCCCTTGTGTCCGCAAAATCGATTTGAGGCAGGTAAGGTTGGCCGTTGGTGCATACAATGTCTAAAGTACGGACATCAAGTTTCGAGTTGTAAACCACAACAATGTAGCAAATGTAAACAACAGTATCATACCCTATTACATTTCGAAAGGGTAAATAGTTTAAGTTCAGTTACGTCGCACTTCGCGTATAACATTATGAGCATGCAAGCTCAAACCACATCCCACGGGGTGTTAGCTACTGCATTGGTTGATATTGTCAACAGTCAAGGCAGGAGCAAGCTGTGCCGCATATTTTTGGACGCAGGTTCACAAGTCCATTTTATGACTCAGGAAACAGCTGAGCTTTTGAATCTCGTCCAAAAACCTGCCAACATTGTGTTGCAGGATTTTATAATACCTCGACAATGGTCAGGCATTCAGCTCAAGCAACCCTGCGGTCTCGGTTCACAAAGTGTGAGAAGGCTGTTGAATTCTTAATCGTACCTCAGATTGGTCATCCAATGCCTCCGACTACCATTGATACAAATAGTCTCGAATTACCAAAAAATATCCAATTAGCTGACTCTGAATTCTTTAGATCGCCGGAAATGAACGTCAAATTATTTTACAAATTGCTCTGTATTGGGCAAATATCGGTGGAGAAACATCCCAATCTCTTACTGCAAGAAAAGCAATTAGGATGGATTGTCGCGGGCGATTTGGATACCAGTTTTCGGGCATTAAACGTGTCATGCCACCTATCCATACAATCCAACACTCCAAAGGTTAATTTAACTCGGTTCTGGGACTCTGAGGAGCTTTCCATTGAACAAACTCGATCAGCTGAAGAAATAGCTTGTGACAATCACTACGCTCTTCACACCATTAAAAGCCCTGATGTTAGGAATGAGGAACAACAGCAACTAGCTATTGAGACAGATTGCGAAGAAAGTGTGGTTATTACAGTTCCAAATACCACAGACGAAGATGATTCACGTCTATAATTCAAATGCGTTACACCAAAGATGTCGTCGGCCGCATCGGAAATAGTTATGGTTCCATTGGTGAAAGCGAATGTCTTATACGATGGAAATAATGTCATTAAAAATGTGAAGGAAAGCACAATGGACATATCGGGAATACCTGACTACGAATACCAGCCAGGAGATTCCATCGGAATTGTAGTGTCAAACAGTGACGACGATGTCGAGCTGATTTCGAAGTCGGATAAATTATTGGTATCCGCAGACGACACATGTGAAATAAAATTCAATCCTCGGGATGTATTCCCAAAAAGACGTCGCTTCGTGCATTGGCATTAATTTTATAATATCGGTGGCCTCGATACAAGGCGCACAACTATATATATTCAATGAACTAATTGTTCATAGATCACAAAACATACAAATAAACATGTTCGTGCATTTGCATTTTATTTCATCGTCGCTCGTTCCCGGTAAACGCACCGGGACTCAACACTTTCCATCCTTCCTTTTCTTCTCCTCTGCTCTACAATACACAATTAAAAATTTCCCATCCTATCTTTTCCATATATACATAATATATATATATATATATATATATATATATATATATATATATATATATATATATATATATATATATATATATATATATACACTTTAACGTTTTAGGTAAAGATGAATTAAAATCTATTGAAATATTATAAAGTTAAAACCAAAATTGGTTTGTTTATTTTAAGTTGATAGGAATCGTTGAGAAAAACATTGGCAGGCAAAAGGAAGAAAATCCATCAGGCTGAGTACAGGTAGGAATATTTCCCCAAAAAATTACTGTGGGAAATTCGATATATCTTCTCAGGTTTGTACTTCGGGACGTAAGTGTCCGAATCTTATCAAGCTGGTTTGCACTGATTTGTTACGTCATACTGTTGGGCGTATATAATTTCGCTTTTATTCGTCTTCAGAAGGATGACTTGCAGAAGAACGAATACAGTACAATAGCCGTATTTCTCTAAGGACTATTTCAATTTAAAAAGGAAATATTTATAAAGGCATAATCGGGAGAATATAAAAAAATTAACACAACTGTGTCTAGAGTAGTTCTTGTAGTTAGAAACCAAGGTAGAATAAATACATGTAAACCATGAAAGTCCACCTTTAGAAGCCTTTTCAAAATTCCGCAACTTTTCATAACGTCCCGTGAATGAATTGGTCATGTTATTGAAATGTCTCTCTCGACTCCAGGAAATCTCTTCTTGGGGCACATCGAACGTAGAGGTAAACTAACGTATACGGTGTGTTGTTATAAAAGCTATCCTTTCTTCCGACAAACCTCTGTACCCCACAAACTAACTAATTTTTAATAACACATCAATCAAATGATACATACAAGACACAATGAATTCTATATATTTCACGTCTGTATTCTTAGGCAAATTGTAAAGAAATGAATTTTAAATTCAATCGGATTGACAGTGTGCCCGGAAAATACTACGTAGGCCCTATTTTGTGGCACAAATCTGTATTATTCCCCACCCCCTAGGCGACAATAAGGTTTAAAAGAATATCCCGCTCTTGCGAGCCCACTCTTGTTAATCATGGCACTTACCCCTTCGTTTTACACATTCAAAGGATCACAAGGAAGAAATAACTTAAAAGCAACGGCGGGTATCTGTCGCTTTGCCCTTATAAACACAACCTCTCAAGTATCTCCTCCTGCAATCCTTGGATACGGCTTATCAGATTAAATTTCTTTTCTCCCTTCTTTTTTATACATATATACGAGTACACTTCCTCTTGGGTCCCATGAGGTTGAATTTTTTAAATTCACTCCTTTAAGACTGGATAAATGTCAGGCAGTTCTTGAAGATAAGGAAAAGGTGAAAAATCTACTTTTGTAGAAGACTTAACTGAAGCTAATTCACTGTATGGGCCAATGAATGGATTCAAAAGGAATGTCTGTTGAGGCAGTGGATTGAAATGGATACATGTTTGTACCTTTCAATTCTATCATATTCATAATGTATACAGAGAATAATAATAATTGTATACAGAGAAAACAGAAACAAACTAACAAAATTAATTAACATTCAGAAAAAGAAAAAACAACCTACCGAACAGAATATGATGAGTCAAAGTAGATGTAGGGAAATGGTAATTTGACGATATTCATAAAGAAGACTCACTTAAAAGATATTCCTCGTCAGCAGATCCAAAAGCACAGTAATTTAATTACTCCAGTACTTTCATTAATCAAAACAGTCCCAAGAGAATCCACCTAATGCCACCATAAGGAATCAGGACTCTCTTCCCGACCACCATTTGTAAATATAATAAATATAATAAATATTCAAATACTCAACGCTCCGGTGGCAAACGAGAAATCGTCCTGCCACGTCTTGAACCTACTTAAGATGCCCATTTACACTCTCGGACGGTTTCACAATGTTTAATAAATTGCTCGTTCGAGCGAATCCGTAATTTGTACCTTGTAATTGATTGCCCTCACGATACAACGCTGCCGGCCTTGGACCAGAAGCAAAACAAAGAAAAGATTTACATCTCTTACAAAACAACCCGAGACCATAACGGCGATCGGCAAGGAGACAGAGGAGATGATTAACACAATTTTTAGACATTGTCATATTCAGGACCCTTTTCGAGAATATCCAAAAATGTGTTGAATAAATTGTTCACTGACCAGTAAAGTAACTGAAGCTGGAACTGGAACTTCTACTACACACCGTTCAAGGACGAGCTAATCAACGTAATAATTGCGTGCCTATTAATTCCCCAAAAGGGATCCAATTAGGGTATTCAATTAAAATTCAATGTTGATAAACTTTCTCCTAACCGTTGGTGCTTTAGTACTTAAACTCTGAATGTCACTTGGTTCAAGCCAAACCATCAATATATACGGGAAACCCCTATCGTAAGACGGACTGTCCAATGTCGGCGAACGACCAACTTGCTTCAAAAAATCCTGACCTCAGCAATTAATTCAAAGTTTATCATCGTTTGCCTATGCCGCCATCATTGCTAAAGAATTGTTAGTGTTGTAGGCACTACGACGACTTTCTTTGTGTGGGTTCTTGTACCAAAAGTTTTCCTTGTCCTCCCATATGCCTCCGAGGTAAAAATAAGTTTGTATCATGGTTCGTCATTTCTTTAGTTTTTGTTTACGAAAAGAGGAAACTTTGTCACTGTTCTTATTTGATGTTTGGATCTGCTTCATATGTTTATATACATACATGTACTTGTAGCCCTTCAAATACTGCCTCGACCGGGCACAGTTACTTTAGTTGGAAAGATGAGTAAGAGCTCCCAAGTCTGTTGCCATTGACAGTGGGCTATTCACATCAAGTACATTGAAAAACTTGAAAGATATTGCGGCAAAATTGTTTTGCGTTTCATAGACATCATGCTTCGTGATTTTTTTCGGGATGTTTGTTTGTTTGTTTGCAGACGCATTTATTCACAAAGTCTTTTTTATATTTTACAATTTTAGTCTAAATGCTAAACCTATCTTAATAATTTTACTACATAATGTAATTTACTGGCTCTTCACAAGCACTCTAAATTATACAATATTATATGCTTAATTTATGCCTTTCAGCTTACATTTTCTTTTATTTATTCTTAATATAATACACATACATTATAAAAAAAATAAACTGTTATCTTAGAGGTCTACCTCTTCTTCTTTTCGAAGCATTATGACAAAAAAAATAAAGATTTTTTTTTTTTTTTTTTTTTTTTTTTTTTGAGGATGCAAAAATTTTAAAAACAAAACAATAAGTGCTAAATGAAAACAAAAAAGATAAAATAACAGAAGTTAACCGGAAGGAGGGCAAAGGAAAAGGAAGGGAGGAAGCTGCGCCAGAGCTGAATATTATATCTGAGGACGTGAAGTCCTTTCTTCGTTTTGGAGCCACCACCAGTTGGGGTTGGTTCGGTCTTTTATTGATTTATCTCTTTCACTGATCACCATACTGAATCGAAGTCGGTCTGGCCTATTAGAGATATCGCTATTGTGGACAATTCGTTTATCCCTAGCACCACGGAAAGCGTGGTATATAATAGGTATTCCACCCTCATCTTGGATTAGACCTTTTCCGTCCAAGAAGAGGAACGCCTCTGGGGGAATGAACCCGTTCTGGAGGGTACTCTCCAGATACATATCGTTCGGATAATATGCTCCCGCGATAAGATTATTTACACTGCACATTGCCCTTGCAATGTGGCCACGAATAATTTTTATAATGAAGTTGTCTATCCTAGTTAGTCCTGATTTATCATACAGGGTTTTATTAGGGTAAAATTTCTGGTATCGTGACTCTGGTGTTCTATTAAGTCCGAGGCAGGAACGCAAACACTGTCTCTCGAACACGCGAATCTTTTCCATGTAGAATGGGGATATACTGTACCATATTGGACAGCCATAGACCAACACTGGTCGGATGAATGCCGAATATGAAATTATTTTAACTTTTGGATTGAGAATGCTGCTTCGGAATAGACTTTTTGTGGCAACAAATGCGTTTCTTGCTGCAGAGAGAGTGACTGCTATATGCTTGTCAAAGTATAAATACTGATCAAGCCAAATACCGAGATATCTGACTACAGTTTTCACTTGTAGTGGGAGATTATTATTCCCTACGATAGAGAAGTTTTTCCAATTGTACTTTGTATCCTGAGAGGCCCTGGAGAGAGGTGTTCTGAAAAGGATAGTCTCGGTTTTGTGGAAATTAATTTTTAGTTTCCAGTCATTACAAAAACGTTTTATTTTATTGAAGTCGTCCTGGAGAAGTCTATTGATGACATCTATTTTCTCTCCTGTTCTGTATACCACAATGTCGTCTGCGTATGCAATGGCATTGTTAAGCGTACCCACTAGATCACTGGTGTAAATATTAAACAGAATGGGAGAATTCACCGCCCCTTGTTGTAAACCGTTTGTAATTTTGAAGGTCTTGCTTGAGAATATATCTCCGCATTTTACCACAAATTGCTTGTCCGTTATCATTTCGTAAATGTTGTACAATAGATAATGAGGCATTCTCAGGTTTTCTAACTTATGAAGAAGTCCTTCTAACCACACGGTGTCGAAAGCCTTTTCAAAGTCAACTAAGCAGGCACCTGTGCATTGGCGCTTTGTCTTGTTCCATTGTATGTCGGAAACAAGCTTTGACGCGGCATGCACCGTACTATGTCCCGCTTTAAAGCCAAACTGGTTGTTGGGGATGATTTCATTTTCATCACACCAGTTCATCAGCGCTTTGTTTATGATCTTCTCGTAAACCTTGCTGATATTTGGCAGCAAGCTAATCGCACGAAGGTTGGTTGGATTGGTCCTGTCTTTACCCTTTTTAGGGATGGGGTGGACTATTGCAGTTTTCCAGTGGGTTGGATAGTATGCCTTATTTAAGACGTTGTTGAATAGCGTAGTGTAGATTTTTACTGCTTCAGAAGGCAAATGTTTTAAAACTACATTTGGGATGCTATCTATCCCAGAAGACTTTTGGCTTTTGATTGACTTAAGGATGTTCGTAAGTTCATCCTTACTCACAAACATATTCATATTCTGATTACCGCTGGGGGAGTCCGCTCTGTTATTTTCACTGAATGTGGTAAAACTACGGTTTTGGTTCCTCCAGGTACTAAGTTGATTTCTCAGTGAGCTGTAGGTCTGGAATGCGTTGTTTTCGAGGATCGTATTGGAGTGAGTGGATTCGTTCACTCTGTATACTGCTTCGAAACATGCACCAATTGAGTTCACTTTGTCTTGCGGGTCTTCGACTAATATTACTTCTTCGTTGGAATTGATATGCTCCAGATTGAGTCCTGAGTTCAGCATTGCTTGACAATTCTCAGGAGTCCGTGGGACCCGCAAATATCATTGTGATCTTTCTTTCGAAAAGTTTTATTGATTTGTGAGAACATATTCGATCCGCTAGCTTGAATGGCTTGTATTTTGTTCTTCCACTCTTCATTTATTCTTGAACGGTAATTGTCACGGATCAATTTTTGGAGATTTTTGATTAGGGACTTAAGTGTTCTTATTTCCTGACTATTTGGGTCGCTGACCTGTCTATAAAGTCTTTTCAGCTTTGAGAGCATAATGCTCTTTTGCTTATACAAAGCGTCAATTGCTGATGTCCTGTACTTATTAGTATAACTGTCGGCATGGGGAACTTTAGGTATGGAACGATTCATTGCATTGGTAATAATATCGTCCAATGTTGTTAAGTAATGATCGATTTCGTCGTTATGGAGGTTTCTAATAGTCGGTGGGTCTATGGCACTGTTACGAAGTTCTTTTTTTATTAATCGATCAAAGCGTGACCAGTGAGCTTTTCGAAAATTGAAAGAGTGGATCTGGTCGAACTGCTCTAGTGAATATTGTTCATTTGGGACTTCAATTATGGCTCCAAATCCGTAGTGATCGCTATCGTAATCGATTGTGCGAAGACAGTTTCGCGTAGTTAGATCTGTGCCTGGCAAGTTTATTCGATCGTCTATCATAAGTAAATCCAGAAATGAATTTCCTTTAGGATAAGACGGTGTACTTGTGGCGTACAGTTCTAATCTGCGCTCGATAGCATTCATTTGCCACCAATCATATAAAGCATTGCCTCTTGTGTTCGTTGTTAAGTTACCCCAAGCACTATGCTTGGCGTTGAAATCACCCGCTATTAGGAAATAGTTGTTTTCCGAGTCTAATTTCAGGTGTCGAAATAGCATATCAATTTCATTGATAAATTGCTTACACTGGGTAGCTTGAGGGGCATAAATGGAGACCACATACAGGTGCTTTTGACTTCTCAACGGAATATCTATTATGCAGGCTTCCAGCACCTGAAATTTGTGTACTTCTGTACTATAAATTACCTTATGATAAAGACCTTTTTTAATTAAAACTGCAACCCCACCCCCTTGAGTAGAATGTGGCCTGTCACGTCTGATTATCTTATAGTTTTTATAGACAATTTTGTGCCTTTGGTTTAGCTTAGTTTCACTAGCCAAAAGTACATCAGGGGATTCGACTTCAAGCATGTTGCCTAGATTATCTCTTCTGTCTATGTGTATTAGTGAATTTACGTTCACCGAAATAATTTTTAGTTTTAGTTCAGTTAGAGGGTTGAAGATTTGGATGGAAGGAGTTATTTGAAAACACAGCCGAACAGAGCATATCTATTCGGGCCATTTGTTCCCTCAGTATTTTTTGAAAATTAGCAAATTGTGTTTGCATGGCCGATATCATATTTAATATCTCAGGTTGCGCATCTACTGCCGGTATTTGCCCATTGGTATGTGAGGATTCCACGGGGACTCGTTGCATAGAATTGCCCGTGATTTGTGCATATCATACACGCGGGGCAACGAAATTATTATAAGAACGAGTTTTAATTTTTTTCTCTTCTGCCACTTGCTTTTGTTTTGATTCCCACTTTAACTTCATATGTTGAAATTTGGGACAGCCTCTAAAATTTGCCGTGTGTCCTGTATTTTTACATAGTACACATGACAGTGTTTCCCTATCCGGAAGCTGTTCCTTTCCCAGCGGACATTCGCCCATGTTATGGTCGGCGAGGCATTTTACGCATCTGAATTTCATATTGCAGTTTGATGCAACGTGTCCAAGTCTTTGACAGCGCATACATTGCAGTACGCGCTCAGATTTTCTAATTTTTTCCCAACTTATAATTTGGTGGCTTAGACATTTTATATGTCTAAGCGCATCAACTTTACTATTAGGACTTAGAGATACAATGTAGAAAGGCAATTTGCGGTTGCACTTTCTAGAATTCGCAGTTGAAAACGGTTTCACACCTGTAAATTTTAAACTAGCTGTTTCAACCGTTTTTAATTCCTCGAGTATCTCCTCTGGGGAGAACGAAGGATCAACTCCTTTTAAGAGTATGGAAATTGATTTTTCTGATTTTGGGGTGTACGTGTAGTACTCGGTTTTTGCCCTTCCCAAAGCAGACTTTACTTTATTGTAATCTTCTAGATCTTCGCACAAAATTTTAGTTTTTTCAGCACTAATTCTTTTTGTTTTAAAATCTTTACAAGTCAACTCACCCAACTTCATTAAATCTTTCGCTTCTATGTAACTGATGACAATTGGAGGTATTTTTTCCTTTTTTTGGTTGCTGTTGTTGCTCGTCCTTGGCTGTCTTTGTCTGCTGCAGTTGTTTGTGATGGTGTTGAGCGTCCATTGTTTCGCTTATTTGTAGCGAATGTTGATGCTGCCGCTGGTGATTTGTTTTTTGTTCTCTTTTTGCTTCGGTTTCATTCCGTCTTTTGTTTCGCTCTTCCAGGGCTGCTCGTACTTGTTTGGAAAGTTCTTCTCGTTTTTTGATGAGATCAGCAATTAAGCTGTTTAGGTCATCGTCTCCTTCGGGAATGTTTGACTCTAGTATCTCCAATTCCTTAAATTTGTTCCCTGCTCCTGAGTAACAAGTATCCTTGGCAGGTATATTTTCTTCTGTGACGGTTTTTTTCGTCACATTTGATTTTTGTCGTTCCATTGACAGGTTTGAGCGGACTTTATTTGCCACTGGGCTGTCATCTATAATTGACACTTCGTTTTTCCTTTTCGTAATTTTTTTAATTGTTTTTGAATTAGCGACTACACATGAGTGTGCCATTTTTAATTCGTCGCTCTTCGTCTTGCCCATTTGGGTTTCGAAACACACACACACTCGTTTTTTTTTTTGGTTTTTTTTTTTTTTTTCTTTTTTCGCCGTGCAACGCCGGCCGAACTGCGAAAAACACAGTTTATTCACGAATTCACGCACACGCGCACTCGATATTCTTTGTTTTAAAACTGGTCACCGTCTTACGATGTTTGTTGCTTGACGAACGACGAGCGACCTTTTTTCGGGATGTAAATGAACTAGGATTGCAACAACACTATCCATGAAATTCAATACGGTTTGAAGTGCAAATGATATTTGAGATGCATTTTCCCTGCCCGTTTTTAACTTTAATTTAATTATTTACAGTCATTTATCAAAAGAGAATACTCATCGATTTTAACCCTTTGCACTCGATGCCTTTTTCGCTTGCGTGAACCAACAACCCAAGACAATTTGTGTCAAATCAGGGAAACATTTTACAAGTACTTTAAAATCATTTATAAACAAACAAACGTATACAAATAATAATATTTTTGGAAATTTATTTATGTTCATATTGAAAACAACAGCCGTAGCAGCGTCGCTCGAATTGGCAATTCAAATCAACCGGCGCCGCTCCAGTGCAATGAATTAACTTTATTTTTATAGAGGGTCCGGAGTAATAACTTGCTGATTTGGGAACCCCATTACAAAATTATGCTACAACACATCGATTTAGCTGTTATTGAATCATCAAGTACAACATTTAAAGTTTTTCATTTATTTTAGTTGGTTTTACAATTTCAAAGAAGTTTACAATTTCCCACCCGCTTTCTACAGTAAACTATGAATTCACAAGAACAAAATACAGTTTAACTTTATATGTATACAGGGTAAAACTGAGGAACTTGCCGATTTAGAAAATCAATGAAAAGATTACGATACAGTATATTAACTTAATTTTAGCTCCACCATCAAGAGAAGTATTTAAAGTTTGTTTATTAATTTATCCTATTTACTTCACATCATTTTAAAGAGTATATCGGACGAATGTGTAAGTAGCAGTAGTAATAGTAAAAATGATACAATATGCTCAAAAGTAACAGTGAATTTCGAAGTTTGTAGGTTTTATTAATTTGATTTTCAAAAAAAAAGGGGGTTATTTTCTTTGTGCTCGTGTTACTGACGAATTTGGACGTTTTTGTTTTTTTTTGTTTATGCGGATATGTGGAGGTTTAAGTTATGTGTGCCGGCGTACGGCGCGTGATCCACCTTATCACCGACGACGTTTCGCCAAAAATGGTTCGTAAGGATATCCAAGGGAAAATATGCGGACACAGGACCAAAGAATAAACACTCATATATGGTTGTTGTAATAGATGTTGTTTTTTTTTTCTTTATTTAAACTTTTTAAACTATTTGTATGATCTCTGCCGACCGAGGAATGTCGTCGGTCGAGATCTTTTGTGTTCCGCCGACCCAGGAATGTCGTCGGGGAACCGCTGTGTTCTGAAACACTTGATTGAAGATGCACCAATGTTGTTTCTCCGTTTGTTCTGCAGCAGATTGATACATCTGGTGATATTCTGCTGCCAGAAAGTCGATGTTGTGATTCTTTTCTCAGGGAGCTCTTGAGGGGAGCCGTTGCGGTTGCCGCCGTGCTTCCTCAAACCTTGAGGGGAGAGCAGCTACCGTTTGTTAAATATGGACCTGGGAATCGGCCAAGCGCAATAAAAAATCAATCACCTGTATTTCCAGTATTTAAAACTCAATTTATTTATTTAATTACATTTATTTTATAGTTTTATTTAGTTTATTGGCGTCCTGCCCCTTCGGACGCCAATTGAGACTGATCCTTGAATCTGAATTTCATCACCCTTGCAAAGAGAAGCAAATTGAGATTTGTATCTCGAAAATACACAATTTCATACACAGATCCCGATTTTCGTATCCTGAGTGAGATGCTCAATGTTTATTTAAGATAAGAATTCAATTTGTTGAATTCTTACGAAACTATTGCGTAGATGTGGATATGTATCTGGTTTTGGTTTTGTATTTGTTTTTCAATGGAAAATTTTCAGCTAGAGATAACGATCTCTGAATTTTGAATTTTCATGATGCCGTGGAGCAAATCATCATCATCATCATCATCATCGGCACTACAACCGAGAACCGGTCTTGGCCTTATTTAGCAAGTCCTGAGGCTTGTTAAATTTTCCATAATGATTTTTTTTTCCGGGCAAGATCATTAGTCTTGCGCCGTGGAGCAAATGTAGAACAATAAACGCATTAGATTCGTTTATTGCGAATTTGATTTTAATTCAAGATTTTGGATTAAATTAAGCGATAAACAAATGTTTGATTCGTTTATTGCGAATTTTAGTTTATGTTTGAGTTTTTTCGGATTTTGATTGGATTTTGAGTTTTGGAGTAAAATAGCTGGGATTTGGATGTGGAAATGGGGAGAAAAGGGTGGTAGGGCTTTTCAGAGCACTACATCGATTTCCTCTGTGCTTGTTCGATGTACTGAAAGGTAACAAGTGAGCGTGAAATATTTTCTTATTAAGAATACGTAACTTGATTTTAGACTTGTTTATTTCCTTAATATTGAAGTAAGTGAGTACCTGGCTGACTTTCAAACAGACAACTTGTCTCACAGTTTTGCTTGTGCTATTTATCTTAATCAACCGTTATTTTCACAATAATTTTCACAATTTAATTATCATTACCTTGTTTTCTTTGCCTCGTTTTCCGCATACAAAAATTTGAACAAGTGTTATAACCGTTAAGTTATGGCCCCTGGGCCACGTGTGTTAAACAAAATTAAGCGCAAACGGTTGCGTTACGACCCCGTTATTGGAGGCCAAACTCCTCCTGATAAACTTTCAAAAGTGAACAATACAGTTCTAGAAAAATCTAAAATGTGTTCAAACACTAACTTTTTTCAACCACTTCAAAGTCTGATGGAAGACTCTCCTGAAATGGATCCGACCAATGACGAACAGTGCGCAGAACTTCCTAAAGAAACCGTTCCGCCAATTGTGGTACTAAAAACAACTAGTGCTCAAGTGCGTGATATTTTGAGCAACATTAAGATAGACAAATACTTAATCAAAAACATTTCGCTTGGGCAAAAAATATCTGCCCCAACAATATACATATATATTAACCTCAGAACCGAACTCTTACGGTTAAAATGTGAGTTTTTCACCCACTCACGTAAGGAAAATCGTCCATTAAAGGTTGTGTTATCCGGACTAGACTTAATAAGCAACGATATAGTGACAAATGAGTTAATTGCAGTCGGGATTAAGTGCCTAGATGTTAAAACCATCACATTAAATCCGTCAACAAAAGCCCTGTACAAACACTACTTGTACATCGTCTATATTCAACGCGGTACTGTTAAATTAAACGAACTAAAACGGAACTACTCCACCTTGTTCAAAATCATCGTTCGCTGGGACTTTAAAAAACATAATCCAGGTAAGGTCACACAATCTCACAATTGCGAGCTTTACGGTCACGGCTCGATGCATTGTCATATAAATAGCTTCTGTGCAATATGTTCGGGAAACCATAAAACATCCGACTGCAAAACGAATGAGGTCATCAAGTGTGCAAATTGTAGTGGGCCACATAAATCTACCGATCCAGAATGCATAAGCCGAAAGCAGTACATAGACATTCGCCGCAAATTATCCCCACGCGGACGTGGTACAGGAAATACAACCTTCCTACAGCCTCCGAGTGACAAACAGCAGCCAGTGCCCGACCGATTATCCATTGATAATTTTCCTCCACTACCCCGATCTGTGCGTCAACCTTCACTTCCTTCATCCACCTGGGCTTCTGGCCGCCATCAAACCCAGCAACCTTCCAACAGTGATACGACACACACGAAGAAAAATCCGTCAGAAATTTTAACTAATGATAACCTGTTCTCATTTAGCGAGATAAACTCTCTTCTTAATGAAGTTGTAACCAAGCTTAGTGCTTGTCAAGCTAAAGCTGACCAATTTAACGCCATTACTTCATTAGCTATTAAGTACATATACTCGGAAAAACATGTTAAGAAACTCTCTTAACATCATAACTTGGAATGCGAGAAGCATCAAAAACAAAAAGCATGAATTTTTTAGTTTCTTGATAAATTTTAATATTGCCATTGCACTTGTTTCAGAAACCTGGCTCAAACAACGCATTTCTTTCTCACATCAAAATTACATTTGTCATCTCCTAGACAGGGTACATGCTAGTGGTGGAGGTGTCGCCATTGTTGTGAAAAAATGTATAGAACATTCCTTGCGTCCTTCATTGCACCTTAAGTTAATTGAGGAAATTAGTATAGAGGTAACATTAAGTGACAATTCCAAGGTGAGTCTTTTTTCGGCCTATTTCCCTGGAGGAAATAGAAACCTAGAGAAATCTACTTACTTTAAGCGGGATCTGCAAAAATTGTATAGAGTCAACACTCGAAACAAGGTAATTATTGGTGGTGATCTAAACTGCAGACATCAGTCGTGGAATTGTCTTAGGGCAAACAGCTGGGGTAACATTTTACTAGATGTTGCTGAATCCAGCCCAAGTTTTTCCATACTTTATCCACTTCTTCCCACCTATATCCCAGCGAGTGCTAACAAGAACCCCTCAACTCTTGATCTATATATCACTAATATTCCAAATTACTGCACAGTACCATTAACTCTAAATGCGTTAAGTTCAGACCTCCTTCCGATCAGCCTCACAGGGAATCATACAGTAGTTGTAAATCGTACCAGTTTATACCACAACTATTCCGCCGCCAACTGGAATTGTTATAAATCATATATAAACACGAACTTGGTTCTAGGTGATACCAGCCTAAATTCTATAACCTGCAGCGAGCACATTGATATCCTACGTAACAATTTTGTTTCTGTTATCAATAGAGCGGCCGATCTTGCGATACCTAAATGTTCAACTGCTCCAGTTGATAAGGCACCGCTTCCTGAAAATATCTTACATCTGATTAGGCTACAAAACTCTGAAAGAAGAACGTTATAGAATCGATTGTTTTCTAGTTAATGTTAAAGTCTTAAATAATATCATTAAAAACGAAATCTCAACATATAGGAACAAGTGTTGGAATAAACACCTTTCCTCTCTTGACAAAGCAAGCAAACCGTTCTGGAAAATATCAAAAATTATGAAAAAGAGAGGGTCAAGTATTCCTCCGTTTAAAGTTCACGACAAGTTGTTTATTTCTTCAGTGGAGAAATCGAACCTACTTGCTAACACGTTTAGTAAGAACCACTCCATATCTATGCATCTAAGCGACGCGTATACTGAAGCTGAAGTTGCTAACACTATCCATGTACTTTCTCAAACACCAGCTGAAAGTACTTACGCAACTAATATCAGCAAAGTTAAAGAACTGATAAAAAATCGAAATCTAAAAAGGCTGCGGGTCTCGATAATATTAACAACAAATTAATCAAAGCACTTCCACATGCTGCAAGTAACTATTTAACGTTCATTTTCAACGCCTGTCTTAAGAATTGTTATTTTCCGGACTGTTGGAAAACAGCAAAAGTAATACCTATCCCGAAACCCGGCAAACCGAAGAACAGCCCCGGAAGCTACAGACCTATTAGTCTACTTAGCTGTCTAAGTAAGCTCTTAGAAAAAAATCATTAAGGAAAGGATTGATCGTTTTGTGGAAGACAATAACATCTTACCAAACTTTCAGTTCGGTTTCCATAGTGGTCACAGCAAAATCCACCAAGTCTTGCGCATTCAAAACCACATAGCTGGTAAATTCATCGACAAGGAGTCAACGGGACTGGTTCTTCTAGACATCGAAAAAGCTTTTGATACGGTATGGCACGATGCCTTGATTTATAAGCTACTAAAATGTAAGCTGCCAATACCGCTTATCAAAATTATCCAGAGCTTTCTTCGTTCGAGAAAATATGTCGTGAGTTTAGGAACCGACATATCCTCTACTCACCAAATCCACCATGGTGTACCCCAAGGCTCGGTCCTTGGTCCCATATTATTTACATTGTTTGTCGCAGATTTACCATGTCTAGGTGAAAAAATTCAGGTAGCTATGTTTGCCGATGATACGGCCATTTTCTCTTCGGGTGCCTTATTCACTAATGTCTACAACTCTTTGCAAGCAGCTCTTGACAAGCTAGCAGTATATTACAGGAAATGGAAAATAAAAATAAATGGTAATAAAACACAAGCTGTCTGGTTTTCGAGATGTAGGAAACACTGCTACCTACCAAATGGCACTAAACTCAGTATGTGTGCAGTTGATATTGATTGGTCCGAAGACTGTAGATATCTAGGTATTATTCTAGATAAAAAACTTATCTTTCAAAAACACGTCACTACCACAATTGACAAAATAAACAAACTCGTAAGAGTTATGTATCCATTAGTGTGTAGAAAGTCAAAGCTTAGCATCGAAAATAAAATTATAATATATAAAACCATTTTTCAAGCTATACTCCTGTACGGGGCCCCTGTATGGTCTAACTGTGCTTGCACACACAAAATAAAATTGCAAAGGTGTCAAAATAAAATATTGAAAATGTTGCTGAATTTGCCATGGCATTATTCGACACATGAACTACATGAAAACGCCAACGTTAAACCTGTAGAGTTCCTTATTGACAAAATCAATCGAAACTTCTTCGTCAATTGTTCTTTTTTTTTACAATGTTCTCGTTTCCCGTCTTGCGTTATCCTAAATCACTACATATGTACTCTGTCTATGAAAATTATATCGAGGTCATTACTATATAAAATAACCGGAAGCTCGTGCAATATTAGTCTTAAGATTCAAATAAGGGTTTTTTATTGTAGTTTTCCCTTAATTTATTATTTGTTATTCATTAAAATTGTGCTATTGTCATTATATATAGATTTAAGATTATAGTTGTAAAGGAATTGCTTTCCTAAATCTCTTAAGTACTAGTTGTAAAATATACCATAAATGTAATTATCTACCAAATAAAAATTGAATTGAATTGAAATTGAAGTAAGTTTTCTTGCACACATTGACAATATAACCAACAAACAGCACTTCAGTAAAGCAACAATTGAACTTTTAGCATTCATAACCCAAAAGCCACATGGTGGCGTACGAAAGATAACAATTGAATTAAATCTTCGACAGTTGATCGTGCACTGTCAACACGTGTGGTGAATATGTTTGTCGGGGAGTGCACTAGACGATGAACGTACTAGATTCTCCCCGAGCATACAATCCGCAACACTATTCTTAATATCTTTTCCTTATTTAAACTTTTTAAACTATTCTTAAACTGTTCACAACCCTGGCCTTCGACACTAAACGGATAGAGTTGCTTAGGATTTTTCGGCTATACAAATTTCACAGGGGTGAGCTGATTAGTTCGTAACGCGGATGATGCATTTGTTGTTATTTATTTTTACAAAATGGGTCCTAACGAAAACAAGAAGAGGAAATTATACTTCGCAAAACTTTCGTCGAGGAAAAAAAAACCTTCGGCTTCGCGAATGAATTAAAGCGAACCAACTCCCGACCTTGAGTGTGCATGCTCCGCGGTATACCAAACTCGACTGCCCTTGGGTTGAAGGACGATGTGCGCTCGATGGTGACTGTAGCTCGACGGACTCATTACAAGCGAAAAAAAGTTCATCGCGACGTGGCAGTGTCGTTATAGCTAAATAAACTCACTGCCATTTACTAGGAACTTTGAAAAGGGTTGCTATGGTTGCATAGGGATCTTAGTTCCGGATTTTCATTGCCGTATAGGCTCAGTTAAATTCCTCTGGCGCTATGTATACAAGGAAATTGGTTTGGAAATACGAGCAAGTATGGTCATGAGTTGTCGGTTAGACAAAGGAATGTGGGTCCTGGTCGTTGCGATGGTTGTTTCACGGAAATGCAACGCACCGAGCTGGTGACTTGCCAGTAAGGAGATTTGGTATTGGGTAGGATGGGAGCCGAAATGATTTTCGGGGGAACTAAATGCTGCTTGGTTACAAGCGAGGAAATAGTTTAAGCAGGAAGTGAGCCAGAGTGATTTTCCAGCAAGGGACATACTCACCTATACCCAAATTACACGTGCCCACAGACATGTGTCCTCAAAAGTCCTCCTTTCCACCTGAAATAAAAAGTAACATACATCCTGAAATCAACACCCCACGTATTCACAGATACATGGGCCACAAGTCCAACCAATTTTCCTACGCCTGCACGGCGATCGAGGGACATGGCCCAGCATAGAAATTGTGTACCAATCCATCAACTGGATATACACAAACGGCTGGTACAGCTGCGCCAGAAGTCGACAGACATCACATCCCAGGCGATAAGCGAATTGCCGGAAAACCAATCCGTCGACAAAACGTTTGTCCCTGCCGCAATGTACTTCGCCTAAACAAAGGCCATTGCGATGCAACAGCAATAAACGAAAACGCTGTTCCCATAGGGCTAAGTAAACACGATCCTAAGATCGACTACTATAAATCACACATTCGATTGTGTGCATAACCGATGCATCAGAGGTGTGAAATTCTGATCACAGAATGATCCACAACATTCAGACAATAACCTCCGCGTCTGTACGTGTGGGCGCCCTCTACACTGGTGGAGAGATTCTCGATCGAGAGAAAGTCACCACCAGGGAAAGCGAAAGGAGAGAAAGACAACTATGGGGTGAATGGAATCATCCCCAGAGAAGTTGCCATGTGTTGGCGATGGATCACGAATTCCCAGGAAAGGCAAGGCAAGCGCTAACATACCACTTCCAGGGAAACGACGATCAGCGGCGCACCGATTCCGGGAAGCCACTAAGAAAAGCAGATCCCAGGAAACGAGCAAAGGAGGGGACGACTGCGGGCCTATATAAGGCGGGCACTTTCGATGGAGCAGCAGGAGTCGTCGAAGGAACTCCTACCCAATCGGTCTTGCTCAAGACCAGAATAAAGAGATCAAACAAAATAATAGATTATACAAGGCAAATAAAGAGTTGGGAAGATTCTCGTTTCTGGCCGTATTGGCGCGATTTTTATATTGTCATCCCATCGTTTTCTGGCTTGTCTTCTTTCGTCGGTCGTTTCCACTTTTGGTAGATCAAGGATTTGTACTGGGCAAGACTCAAACGCCCGCCAATCCAGAGAAGAGTCCGGCTCTGGAGGTACAATCCCTCAAATTTAAAAAGAAAACATCGTTTGGCCGGCCAGCGCCGGAATACAGTCCACTAAAGGAGAGACTGGGGCGTCGCTAGAGAAAGCGCCGTTTGTTGTTTCGGTTTCTCTTTTCATTGCAGCAACACCATGGGTTGAGAGAACCCGACTAGGAGGTATCCGCGTGGCGCAGTAAATAACCAGAAAACAAAACCGATCGACCCGAAGTCTCGTAACGTTTAAATACGCGAATTAACGAAAGTCGAGATTAATTTGTGTCCAGTGAGTCAATTAAGTGTGATATTAGTTAACACATTTTTCTTACGGCAGTTGATAATAATAAACAATAAGCAAAATTAAGCACATTAAAATAAATTCCGTTGACTTTGACACTTCACTTGCAATCGGGTGGTTCACGTCGCACACAATACACAAAGCAAGTGACAGGAAAAGCCAAAGGTACGCACACTAGTTTCCATAATATCGCCACGGGTGATCTAGTGTTATAAATCCGGTAATCCATGTATTAATAAAAACTGAATTTAATAAACATTGAAAATAAAAACTAAAATTCAAAAACTACTATCATCATCATCATCGGCACTACAACCGGGAACCGGTCTTGGCCTTATTTAGCAAGTCCTGAGGCTTGTTAAATTTTCCATAATGATTTGTTTTTTCCGGTCAAGGTCATTAGTCCTGCGTCAGAGGCTTCCAGACGGGGAATCGAACCCCGGTCTCCCAGTTGACAGGCGGGTATACTAACCACTATACTATCGAGGAGCCCCAAAAACTACTTTATTTGTTTAATTAGTGACAGCATTCGCTCCGGGGTCTTTTGTTGGTTTCATGGACAGTGTTGGCAGAGCACATCTTCCGCCCTGGTTTCGTTTTGTTTTTCTGCAAACAGTGTTCGGCGGAACACTGCATCAACAGTCGACTCACAAAAATCCGCCAAAACTTCCTTCACGGCTACTTGATTTTGATATACTCCCTAAGATCACGATGTACAAAATCTTATCGAGATTTTACATCGCGGATGCATCGAAATGTAAGCAAAATCTCAAAAAATGTGCTTCGGCTGGGGTGGAGTACTGGAAAGATGTGCAGGAATTCGGTTAAGCGAATTCCTGGAAATTTGGGATATGCAGGGCATAGAAAGATATGCACTGGGATTAGAGTATGGTGGTTGAACATGTGTTTCAACTTACCATGCGTTTGTTTTAAATTTGGGATTATGGGGAATTGGGTGTATGGCCGATAAATTAACATTTGATTCGTTTATCAGGAATTTTCTTAGATCGGGAAAATGAATTTGTATGTGTGGGGGAAAGAGATGTAGGGCTTTTCAGATCACTACAAAATAAATAAAATGGTTGCCAAATGTTTTGTGTTTTCTTTGTCAGGCCAATTAATTCTGCGTCAGAGGCTTCCAGACGGGGAATCGAACCCCGGTCTCCCAGTTGACAGGCGGGTATACTAACCACTATACTATCGAGGAGCCCCAAAAACTACTTTATTTGTTTAATTAGTGACAGCATTCGCTCCGGGGTCTTTTGTTGGTTTCATGGACAGTGTTGGCAGAGCACATCTTCCGCCCTGGTTTCGTTTTGTTTTTCTGCAAACAGTGTTCGGCGGAACACTGCATCAACAGTCGACTCACAAAAATCCGCCAAAACTTCCTTCACGGCTACTTGATTTTGATATACTCCCTAAGATCACGATGTACAAAATCTTATCGAGATTTTACATCGCGGATGCATCGAAATGTAAGCAAAATCTCAAAAAATGTGCTTCGGCTGGGGTGGAGTACTGGAAAGATGTGCAGGAATTCGGTTAAGCGAATTCCTGGAAATTTGGGATATGCAGGGCATAGAAAGATATGCACTGGGATTAGAGTATGGTGGTTGAACATGTGTTTCAACTTACCATGCGTTTGTTTTAAATTTGGGATTATGGGGAATTGGGTGTATGGCCGATAAATTAACATTTGATTCGTTTATCAGGAATTTTCTTAGATCGGGAAAATGAATTTGTATGTGTGGGGGAAAGAGATGTAGGGCTTTTCAGATCACTACAAAATAAATAAAATGGTTGCCAAATGTTTTGTGTTTTCTTTGTCAGGCCAATTAATTCTGAGACTGCCCTCGTACAGTAGTATCTTGGGGGATGAGAAGTAGGTTGCACCGGCGTACGGCGCTGATTCACTTCAATCCCCATCGTGAATCGAAAGTTCCACAGCAGCAGGCTGTTCACCAACACAAAATAAAAGCTGGGAATTTTGTTTCAAAATTTGTGTTTTTTTTATTGTTTAAGGTTCCTTTAATATGGGGTAATTTAAGTACACTCGTTTACAATGAATTTTGTCCTTCTTAATCCTTATTATGAATTTAATTAACTGGTTCAAAATCACAGTGCAAAATTGACGCGGCGAACAATAGTGAAACGGAAAACTGGTGATTAACTAAAATCTCGAACACTCTCGACACTGGTTATACGCCACCCCGTGCGCGAAACTGTCGGGTGATGGTAGAACACTCAATCGAGGGTTGGAATCTGGCTCTTGATTCACCCTCGATTCGGTGGTGGTGGATGTCCTCTCAGCTAAGGATATATTTGTACTTACCACAAGAGAAACGTAAAGTCTCTCTTTGTGGAATAGAAAACCAGATCTCGTAATGAAGCTCATGGTGTATGCATGTATGGGTGATCGTACAGATCACTGTGTTTATCGATGCAATTCAGCAAAGGATAAACGAAACCTGAAACGAGGGAAAAAGAACAAAGGGAGAGCGGCCAAAGGCATCGGTCTGTAATGAGGGTCAGCTAAATAAATAAGCTGCAACTCATTGGGTGTGAAATGCATTTGGGATACATAATATAATTTGTATATCGTATCTTTGGTCGTTGAAAGGGAACGGAATCGTTATTTGCATTTGTTGATGCTGTTGACATCAATCCGGCGGCTATGCGCTGAGTTGATGATTGTTTGGAGATTCAAACAAAGGAGCATTTTGGGGTAAAGGGCTTGCAGCTGTATCAATAGTTGCAAGTCATTGCGAAGCAATTTGGATGGTTACACAATGACGGTTTTTATAACATCTATGCCAATTGTATATGGCACCTAAGGGAACTCCAGGGTCGCATTCTAGTGTGAGTATTTACACTAAACAAGAATTCGGTTCTAGGTCGCTAATGCAGAGATGCATTGATGCATGTATGAATGCCCTTGTGGGAGAAATTCTTTACAGGAATTCCTAGATAGTGCATTGAAATCATTAATTGCCCATGAGAAGGGAAATGTTTCAAGTATGCTGGCGATCGGGATTTATGATGTTTGGAACAGAATTCTTATACGGAATTTTGGATTCGAATAAATGAATGAAGGTAAGAATTCTCTTCCAGGAGCTTCTAGCTAAATACCTTTGATGAACTTAATGCGTAAAGCATTTACAGGTGCTAATGCGATTGCATTAGCAGAAAACTATGAAGGTTGGGTTGTAGTTATGGGGGTTCTTCGCGTAAGTAGACAGTGGGGTTTGGCGGAATCGCCACATTCTTACTAGGAATCTGCTATTAGATACCATCCCGCTGAAGGGATTCCCAACAAGGACAATATATTCTTAAATTTAAATGAAGGATTTCCCAGCAAGGGTAATATGATTAAAATTAATAAAAATATCATGTCAGATTTAAAATGGTAGAATTGTCGATAACTCTACCTTGTCTTTAATAAATGTTGATGATCCATCAAGGCAAAATACACGATTCAATAATCTTATAACAAATAACCTTTCTTGTGTTCAAACTAAAGCTGATCTTCGTCCTTTTTCGGGAAACCCAAGGTATCGTCCCTATTGGAAAACGCACTACGTGGTCCAGTCCACAAACCCAGCTTTAAAAGATTGTCAAGGATGTCTGCCTGTTGTCGCGTCAGGCGCGAACGAAGCAGTTCATCATAGTTGTTTTTTATTGTTGTTATATTGTTAATTAGTATATTATATTTGTTCATATTGTTAGTCATTTCTTGTTGTTATAATTAATAATTTAGTTATAATTAATTTGCGTGTTTGGCAGCACTTGCCGTTTTTGTTATCGTTTGTTATTTAGTTTTGTGTTGTTATAGTTACTGTCATTGTTATTGTTGTCAGTTGCCTTATGCTAAATGATCTAGTTTTCGTTTTTGTATTGAGTTTTTCGTTTTGTGTATCGATAAATCATTTTTCGTTTCGTTCAATAAAAATGATTTTCGTTTGCATACAGTTCGTTTTTGCATCGTTGAAAATAGTGTCGGTTGTACAACAAACCTTTCGTCGTTTATTCGTATTGCACGGCAAACGCTCCGTGCCGAACACCTGTTATTCGCTAAGCCTCTAGCATACAGAGAGGGTTGTGAGTAGATGGTGTTCAAACTTATCCCACCATCTATTCCAACATTCTCGGTTGGTACATCCGCGAACATTTGGAAAGAAGACAAAGCATGTTGTCCAACCATTTCAAGGAATCATTGAAATGTTGCCGTGGTGTGCATTGAGCGGCTAGCCATTGGGAATCAACTTACGACTTAAAACACATAACCTGTGAAAAGTCTATTTAATGTAGATATTGAAGAATTTCCACGCAACTGTCAGTTTTTTTTTGTGAAATAATATGTGGGGTTATTTTTTCATGAATAAGTTTGTCGTTTTTTAGCTATTGGAATATTGTGTTGGTTGGGGGACTTAAGTGAGATATGAAAAAACCAAATAGACAGAAGTGAAAGTTTGTCCTGATCGTCCTTAAGACAGCTTTAGTCGTGTGTCAAATCATTTCCAGGCTTATTCAATAAATGTACTCCCGCTATCAAAGAGCCATTAAAAAGACCTGTTACGTGCGGCTTCCGCCATCCCCATCGTTTGTTTTGTTTTAAATGTAATATGATAATAGATGGTAAGGTGGTGAAAAAACACACGATCCACATGTTGGATGTACGAACATACTTTTGTTCCATTGTGGATCGTGTGGAAGCTGGATCCCTTTTCGGAGTGGATGGAGATGGAGAGAGAGAAAGGCCTTAGTGCGCTTAGCTGTAGAAAGAACAGGAAGTTTTTTTGGTTCCGTTTTGTTTTTGCGAAAGGAAGAATTAACGTTTTTTTTTTTGAGGAGAGAAGAAGAAGAGCGCCGGTTGTTCGATGAACAAAGAAGAAGAAAAAACGGTTGCGGTAGACAGAATTACAGTTTTTGGTTGTCGGCATCTGGCCTGATTTTTGAAAAAGTTCAATTAAGTAGAATTTTATGTTGAAATAAACTGATCTTGTATTTAAAATGTGCATATACGCAACGTCATGTTATTATTCGTGATTTCTTCTAAATACACTAAATTATCCTGTTTGTGAGAAGTGGCTGGGGAAGGACTTTTTTATTTTTTTGTTTTTTGTTTTGACGGAATACGTCACAGACCTAGAATTAGCGTACACATAGATGCGACGCACTAAACCTGATCTAGAATTATTTAGGATATAACGTCACCTATAAGTTCACTAACAGTGACGAGGGACAACGAAACTTAAATACGCTTGTTTTTCCAATTTCTACAATACACCAATTATTTAAAAACAAATAATTTGACGATAAGGCGGTTAAACGATTCACTTTATATCAAGCGAGCTCACTGCTCGAAGTAATTAAAACATTTGGTATCATGAGGATGTATTTGAACCGCATTTTTTCTTTTTCATCTACGTTTCATAGATCCCGACACAAAGATTCAATGGTAATGAAAGAAGGGGTTTCGCCCCTGTGCATAAAATTGGATATTTACGAGTGCCAAGGACGAAATCATTGGACTTTCTTCCTTCCCCTGCTTATTTTCCAATAACTAACTGATAACGGAGCAGCCAATAATGTGGCGATGAATGTTCTCCATTCAATTTCCGTGTAGGAAGGTTACTTTTAAAATAGGTAGCAGGAGCTCTGTTATTACATTAGCACTCGAAGGTTTCCTCCTTTTAGATATCTATTGACTACAAGGAGTCGTAGAGTTCGCCAATAATCTCTGTATGAGCATACGAATGTTGGCACATTCACAACATCCTTGTAGTCATCAAAAACCTTAAAGGATATGTTGTTTCTGTGGGGTGGCTTAGATAACATAATATTCTTAGAGAAATGATGCTGTTTTTTCGAGAACATTTTTGTATTTAAGTAGTAGCCTCTGGTCTGTTTCCCTGTACCGAGATTCGAATGGCATTATTACAGCACTGGTTTCGTTTCCTTGCGAAGAACGAACACTCAATTTGGTGATATGTATCGAAATTGCATCCACTCCTTGTGGACAGAGATAAACACAGGAAAACGATATGCTAGCCCCCGGAAGATTCATTACCATGAACCAGATCAAATCTTGTAAGGACATGTGGGAATGACAACAATCTGTCGATATCCCAATCAAGTAGGAAGAAAGCAGGAAATTGCCTTTCTATATGTTGATAGATGTGTTCTTTTTCTTTGGTGTATTTTTTTGTCGTCTCGTTTTCATTTCGTCCACCAGTAGCTTTATTATTTGTTTAATTATTCATTTAATTTTTCTCTAGCCGTTTGAAGAAATTGTAAAAGTGATTGGAGAAAAGCAAAAATAAGAAAAGAAGAAAACAAATTCCGCGTATCCAGGAATAAAGTTTTAACGAGTATCTTTGGCGATAAATATGACGAAGATGCGGGACAATGGTGGAAACTCCAACGCAACGATAGGACCATGTGTAGATTTCTTGATGGTAGACTAACGGGAAAGAGGCCGGAAGGACGGCCGCGACGGAGATGGGAGGACAATATTAGGTTTGACGTTGAGGAAATTGGATCAGGCGGCCAAGGGTGGAAGGAGAGTGGTGAGGTCATGAACTTCCGGGTTCCTATAGACCAATAAATAATAATAATAATAGTAATAAATAATTAAAAACCACAAAACTCTTATGTTTCGGGATTTGGCAACCCTAGTGTTGCAATCCGACAATTGACAGGTCTGTCGTAAAGTTTGACATTTTTGAGGTTATACGCACTCAGAACGTTTTGACATACGAGCTCTATTTGTGTTGTTTACAGTAACTTAAAAGATTCATTTCGGCCCACAAATGGAATTAAATCGTCAACATTTTCGTGCGATTATTTTTTACAACTTTCGGCGTGGATTAACTCAGCAACAGTGCATGGATGAACTTAATTCAATTTTTGGCGATGAAGCTCCATCAAGGACCAGTGTTTATCGATGGTATGGTGAATTCAATCGTGGTCGTAGTTCACTCCAAGATGAATTTCGTGAAGGTCGTCCAAAATCAGTTGTTGTTCCGAAAACCATTGATGCTGTGCGCGAACTGATATTGGAAGATCGTCATGTGCCCTATCGTGAGATTGAGACAACCTTAGGCGTTAGTGGGACCAACATACATTCAATATTGCATAAACATTTGACTGTCAAAAAAATTTGTTCGCGTTGGATCCCACACAATTTGTCAATCGCCCAAAAAAAGGCTCGTGTCAATTGGTCGAAAGAAATGCTCAAAAAATACGGTCGCGGTGCTTCAAAACACGTCTATGACATCGTGACAGGTGATGAATCGTGGATTTACGCGTATGAGCCCGAAAGTAAACAGCAGTCGACTGTCTGGGTGTTTCAAGATGAGCCAAATCCAACAAAAGTTGTTCGCGCACGAAGCACTTCCAAGCAAATGGTCGCCTGTTTTTTCGGAAAAACTGGACATGTCGCCACCGTACCACTAGAACAACGCAGAAATTCTGAGTGGTACACAACCATTTGTTTGCCAGTTGTCTTCCAAGAAATCAGGAAAACCAATCGCCGAAGACGGATCACTGTTCACCACGACAATGCGAGCTCTCACACATCGGCTGCGACAACTACATTTTTGAGCACCCAAAACATCGATCTGATGGGTCATCCGCCGTATAGTTCTGACTTGGCACCGAATGACTTCTTTTTATTCCCGTACGTAAAAAACAAACTGAGAGGTCAACGTTTTTCGACACCTGAAGAAGCGGTTGCTGCATTCAGAATGCATGTGTTGGAGATACCTCAATCAGAGTGGCAAAAGTGCTTCGACAATTGGTTCAAACGCATGCAAAAGTGTATAGATCTTCATGGGGAATATTTTGAAAAACAATAAAGTGATTTTCGATGATCAATATTCATTTTTGTTCCCTAATCCCGAAATATAAAAGGCAACCCTCGTAGAGTATTTGGAAAAGGTTGAAGCTCTTGCCTCAACAGTGGCAATTTTAAGGGGATTGCAACAATAATTTAGTTGAAGATATAAATGATGAACTTACAATTGTGTTATAATCATAGTTGGTCATCCAGCTCTACGACAGAACGCCAGCTATTGATGTTCGGGGTCCCGACCCGATATGGTGCATCTACTTATATTTCCACTGTTATTTTCATATTCACACCAACCTTGTTGTCATCAAGAACCACAAAAGTAATAATTAGGATTAAGGGTACTTCAAAATCCCCAATTGTGCGCGTGTTAATGAAATTTAGTACACTTTTCCTATAAAACGTTTCCCCCTTGTTTTCGCTTTAGTTACGCAATACTCGAGCTTAAGTTTTTCCACAATATCTATCCTCGTAGACCTCGTCAGTATGTCCAACATTGTTCGTGTGGGCACAACATTTTTTTTCGGATAGGAATAACAAATCTCTAAACCATCGATAGAAGTAAAGCCATATGCAGCAACAGTTTGACTTTTGTAATGGGTTAACTGTTTCTTTCCTGTCAAATCTGTATATCGTCCAACTTGTCCCTTATTCAATTTAAGGTTTTTTTGTTTTGTTCAAATTAACAAAGCTTACAAGAATGGTGATTCTGGTGTAACCATGTTTAAGAACAGATTACATTCGTTGTAAATATCCTTCTTAAAGCACAATTTCCAATACAAACAAAAAAATCCGAAGATAGTGAAGAACGTCTGCTTCGAGCCGACGTTATGACGGTTAGAACCTCTAAACTATTGGACCAATGCTCAACATATCAGACCACTGACGAGCCTACGAACTCGATTTCTACTCTCAAGTACACTCTGATGTGGAATTGCTATGTTATCGCTTGGTTTACGGCTGTGGCTTTCTTTACGATTTGCTTGTATACTATGTGTGTACCTGTTAGAAACACGGCAGGTCTGATACCGAGATGTTAAACGCTAGAAGTGTCCTCAAAAGAAATGTGCCTGCTCTCAGAGAAAATCTGTCTGAAAAATAAAATTCAACGTTTCCTCGGAGTTCTCAAACCACTGGGTTGTTTTATATAGTAGTATATTTTGCACTGGGATTTGCAGCTTCATCGAATTCCGTCGACCATAAAGTTTACCGTTCATACATGGATGAGATGCTCGCATAACCGGTTGAATTATCGAGCCAAAGTGGTGAGAATGATTTTGGGCTTGGTGAATAAGCAAAGTTGTAGTTTCTGGAGGTCCGAAAGGCTACAAGTGATTGTAGAGAAATAATTGTATTAGCAAAAAGTAATTTTTTGGCCAGAATTTGAAATTTCGATCTGAGTGATATGTGTGCTAGCAAGACGGTGCCACAAGCCTGTAGTGCTGACGTAGCCCCCCCCCCCCCCCCCCCCCCCATACATTCGGTGCTTTTCCTTTCCTACAACCAAATTTATATTCATAATGGGTGTTTCGTAATAAAGACCTCCCCCGTAATGATATGCTAATTGGCTCCCTTTATCACTCCCACACGTATGCTGCAGCAGCATATCAAAAACCACTTTTCACACGCCTTTTGCCATGCCAATCCTAATGTTTCCTATGCTACGACAACATATCAAATGTATTCTTCCATGCCCTTTTTCCCACGTATGCCCATCGTAATGTTTCTTATACTACGATAGCATATCAAACATATCCTTTTACACGCCTTTTCCCACGTATGGCCATCCTAATGTTTCCTATGGTACGACAGCATATCAAACATATCCTTTCACACGCTTTTTCCCACGTACGCCAATCTTAGTGTTGCCTATGCTAGGAACCCCTATCAAACACATCCTATCACACATTTTTTCACACGAATTTTTACACACGCAAAACCCGTACCGCCAGTTTTCCTTCGGTTTTCCAGAACACCCGCGGGTCCTTGCAAAAGTTATAAAAGGGACGCGAATAGGTAGTAAGCAGGCAAGATTTGACAAGTGAGTGGTGGACTTCGTTCTGTGGGAGCATAAAAGATAAGCAAAAAAAAAAGTAAACAAAATAATCGTTATAAAACATTAAATCGTAGATATTTAAGAATCGAATTTTCTTTACTTTAGTGAATAGACAAAGTGAAATAAAAATTTTCAACAAAGAAACAAAAGACCTTTTACTCAACCCAGCAACAGTTGCCACTCTTCCCTCAATTGCGGGGAAGCACGGTGCCCAGCAGTATTACAAGCCACACAACACGACCACTTTTGACTATTACCGAAAGATGCCTGAGCCGCGTAATTTTGAGTGTTCGTAATATAAATGGCCACCGAAGTCACGCATCCTCACAACATAGTAGTACCTTGTATTCTCCATTTGAATTAGTTTTTGGAAAATTAAGTGCGTTACCATGCGAAATTTTAACAAATAAAGAAAAAGTCTATGATTTAGATAACGACTTAAATGAACTTAAATGTAAACTGAGATAATCACACCAACAAGCAAAAAACAATTTAATAGATGACACCATCATCATCATCGGCACTACAACCGGGATCCGGTCTTGGCCTTACTAAGCAAGTCTCGAGGCTTGTTAAATTCTCCATAATAATTTGTTTTTACGGGCAAGGTTATTAGCCTTGCGCCAACCTTTCTCAGGATGTTAATAGATGACAAACAAAGAAGAAATAATACGCAAAAAAGAATAAATGAATCTAATTTTAAAGTAGGAGACTATGTATATTTAAAGGTACAAAATAAGAAAAAACTGGACAAACCATTTAAAGGTCCATATAAAATAATAACCCAAGGTGTGAATAGCTTAATTTTGTTAGACAATAAGGAATAAGAAATATAAATAAAAAAATGTTTGGTGTAGGTGTGTAGTGTAACAGCATGCCGACGAAATGACCATGAACAATTATATCAAATAAATCAATTGCCCTTGTCACAATTAGCAAGTTTCAAGTAACCAGCATTCGTTGCCGACAATAATTCAAGGTCGGCTCTTTTCATTAAGTAAAAGAAACGAATTGCTCCAGTTACGATTTGAAAGAATCGTATGACACCCGCTTGCGAGCTTGCCGCTAGCAGGTGATTCACAATTAATTGGGTCAACTCGTGCCATTGTTTTTACACTATCCGCTGGTGATAAGAAATAGAATACCACAATAAGCAAATTGTATTGAATGAATTATGAATTAAGAATGAAATAGCTTGTTAAGCCAAAATAGTATGAGTGTATTAAGAAATTGTAAATAAATAATTGAGTGGTTGATTGGGAGTATAAATACCCGAGTATTTTTGATTATAAATCAATCAATAACCATTAGCGTGTTTGATTCATTAACTGCGGCGACATCGCCATCATCTTTTAGTGGGCTGCGCTTTGTACAGCAACAATAGGGAAGTCAGAATTTAGATTGTTTAGATTGATTTTCAGATCTTGCCTCATACCTAAACCTTATTACATGGCAATTATTACACTGTGCTCCTGACAGCAGGCAGAATCAGAGTCGGATGGGTTATATGCAGATTAAGGCCGCAAATAAATCCAACACGATGCTTCAAGCGTTTGAAGTTTGGCCCATGGAAAGGCGGTACAAAAATGAGATCGGCCAATCAAGAGCCAGCCTGGGGTGTAGCGAGAAAGGATGTCTAGCAAAAACATATACAAAACCACAAAAATGCGCAATATGCACCAAATAATATAATAAATATGTCACTGGTAGTCTCAGAGGCTCCGATTACATGATAGGGATGCAGGAACTTAAGAAAGCCAAGGATGCCTAAGGGCATCCAAATAAATCTTAACATAAGCGGGGTTCCACAGGACATTCTAGCTCAAACGACACCAGAATGTAAGGCCGACGTTTTACCGGTGAGCGATCGGAATACAGGTCTCTCCAATGCATATCGATGGAGACAAGATCCTAGAAACAAAGGAGCAGTCTGGCATACTGGAAAATACAGGATTTGTCCGGGCTAAAATACAAGGAGTATACTACTCGTATGTAAGCTATTACACCACTCCGAGCCTGAGCGACGATCGACGAATCGAAGACCTAGTGAGTCATTTTGTTCGAGCTGTAAAAGAAAAACACCCAGTAGTCGTAGCTGGGGACTAAAACACATGAGCCAGCTAATGGGGGAACAAGCAAACGAGTAGAATCGATCCTTCTAGACTCGTTCGCGGGGCTAGACCAGATCGTACTTAACAGGAATAATAAAGCCACGTTTATCAACAGAAGAGTCTCGCCAATAATTCAGTACACTTTTGCCAGCGATCATTCAGCGCGCTGGTTGGCACTGTTTACTCGGAATAAAAAGGATTTAATGCTTCGGTATGTGACAATGGATGAAATATGAATTCACCATTTCACATCGGAATCAGATCGGTAGTCAGCTGATTGGAGAGTAGCCGTTGATTGTTTTTAATATTGTTCAAAATCATCATCATCATCATCATCGGCACTACAACCGGGACCCGGTCTTGGCCTTATTTAACAAATCTTTCTACCGGTCCCGATTTCGAGCCGATGTCATCCAGTTTGGCACTCCCATGCGCTGGGCATCCTGGTCTACGCCATCCCTCCATCGCAGACAAGGTCTGCCGCGCTCTCTCCTTCCATACATCCTGCCACTAAGGACTTTCCGTGCAGGCTGCTCTTCGCTCATTCGAACTAGGTGTCGCGCCCACCAGAGTCGGCCCTGCTTAATTTTTCTTACAACATTAACTTCAAGGTAGATTGCGTACAACTCATGGTTGTAGCGTCTCCGGAATCGTCCTCCCTCACATATGGGGCCAACAATTCTCCTTAAGACCTTCCTCTCGAACGCAGCTAAGAGTTCAGAGTGCATTTTATTGACCACCCAGGTCTCGGATCCATACATGAGTACTAGTAAGACCATGGTCTTGTAGCTTGGTTGTTCTGGATAAATTTCGGGATTTAAAGAGCCTTGATAGACCATAGTAGGCTTTGTTGGATTTGATCAGCCGTTCGCGTATTTTTTCTTCCATATTGTTATTGACTGATACTATTGACCCAAGTTAGTTAAAGAATTGCACTACTTCAAATTCGTGGTCCACTACCCTGATAGTTTGACCAACGTTAGGTCTTCTCTTCGCAGAGCCACCATGTACTTAGCTTTTCCCTCATTAATGTACAGTCCCAGTTTTTGTGTCGTCTGCTCGATCTGGGTGAAGGAGTCCTGTACAGCCGATTCGGTTCTACCGATGATGTCAATTATCAAAATAGCGTTACTTAATTTACTATAACTCAGTATGTTATGGTCCGATTGTCATGAAATGTTGACACATATCGTTTGAAGGTTAGTACAATACTTCCGAAAAGTCATAAGGATTTTTTATTACAGCCGCAAACTCTGAGCTAGTTTCGGGACTTATTGAATCATGTGTTATATTAAATTGACAATAATGTCAATATCATCTTTCAGATAGTCTAAAGTAAATTACATTACCTTTTGCTAATTAAATTTCCAAAACAGCAAATTCTTCAGCCCCCTGTGTATCAAGGAAATCCGTTCTACACATTTCCAATAATTCATTTTAAATATTTTAAGTAATGATTTTAAAAATGTTAGCCAATAATTTTAAATAGATTGGTCAATAGAAACCGCTTGGTAGAAACCTTGACGTGGTGCGGGGACTTAAACTACAATTAATCACACAGGATATGCTGACGGAAGCATATGCTTCCAGTAGGGCCACCCATGTCAGACAGGCTAGCGAGGAGTAACACACAAAGATCGACCACCGCTAATCCAGGGTGTTACGCGTCACCGTGCCCATTGGATGGTTTGCCAGGGGTATACCGGGTGTATTATAATGGCGCATCTCTGATACCCCGTCGAATCAGAGCAGTAAGCAGACCTTACCATATCAAAGAGGGGCTCTAATATGGTGGACAATTTGAAACCCCGGAGTGTTCCCACGAAATAAATGATCAATACACAAAAAACAATCTCACGAAAAACCCGGTAGGCCGGGGTGTGATGAGCCGACAGTACCATAATGGAACAAATCATGAAGAAAACACCGACTCGGCAAAAAGAAGACGTAGGGAAAAACGGAAAAATCTGGATATCCGGGTAGGCACGTGGAATGTTCGAACACCATTTAAAGCAGGCGCGATACAGACGGTCGTAGAAAACGCGAAACAATATAAAATGGACATCGTCGCGCTTCAGGAAGTCCGACTCCAACATCAAGTAATCGAAACCAACGGATTTACACTGGTGTGTGGACGTACCAATACACATAACCTCCGAACCGGGGTCATCATAAGCAAGAAGATTACGCCCCATGTAAAAGATGTGAAGTTTATTAATGACCGAATGTCGATCTCATCATTCGATGTTAAAATCCTCCTCGGGGACCTCAATGCGAAAATTGAAAAGGAAGATATCTTCCAACCAACTATAGGTAGAGAAAGTCTACACGACATTTCAAATGATAATGGAATTCGAATTATCAAGTTGGCAGCGTCAAAACAACTGTTAGTGAAAAGCACGATGTTCAACCACAAGCATCATCATAAAGCCACATGGATATCACCCGACGGCGTAAGGCGTAACCAAATAGACCAATTCCTCATAGACAAAAGGCACCCCTCGAATATCCTTGACGTAAGATCATATACAGGAGCAAATTGCGACTCCGATCATCTTCTAGTGATGGGCAAATTCGGGAGTCGCCTCGCAGTAGTCCGACATGGGCAATCACCGGAGACGAGCAAAAAGTTCGACATCAATAAACTAAAAGACCTGCGCAAAAGCGCTGAATGTCAAGACGAATTAACAAATAGATTTAGAGCTCTAGAGATTGGGAGTAGTGAGGAAGAGGAAACCAACAATCTGGGCATTAAATGGGCATCGATCGGAGACACAATCAAACAAACAACCCAAAAAGTATTAGGATTTAAGAAAACAATTATGTCCAGACCTTGGTTTGACGATGAGTGCAGGGCGAAGATCGAAGAACGTAAACGACTCAGAGTGATCCAATTAGAAAGATATGATGAAGTCACTGCAGAAAAATACGCGACGATTCGGAAAGAGACAATGAGACTTTTCAAACGCAAAAAACGCGAATGGAAGAAGACTCGGATGGAAAAAATGCTAGAAAATGCCAGAGCAAAGAACAACAGAGGTATGTATGCCGTCTTAAATTCAGTTAGAAATAGCTACCGAGGGAGAGGCAAAATAATTCGAGACGCAAACTGCTGTCTGGTCACAGAAACAAACAATATCGTGACAAGGTGGAAGATGGAAAACCTGCTCAATGTACGAACCCATCAACCACAAATAAACGCACCAGACGTACATACAGCCGAGCCTCAGACCCCAGAGCCATCTTTCAACGAAGTTGTAGACGCAATAAATCAATTGGAAAACAACAAAGCTCCCGGAGTCGACTGCATACCGGCAGAGCTTGTGAAGCATGGAGGAGAGGCAACCACTCGAAAGATCCTCCAATTGATTAAAACAATATGGAATAAAGAAGTCATTCCGGAAGAATGGAAAACCTCAATAGTCGTCCCCATCTTCAAAAAAGGTGACAGATCTGACTGTGAAAACTACAGAGGAATACCATTGCTTCCAAGCACATACAAAATACTAACACATGTCATACTGACGAGAATCACACCGTACGCAGAAGAAATACGGGGAGACTACCACTGCGAATTCCGTAGGAGCCGGTCAACAAGCGACCAAATGTTCACAATAAGGCAACTGCTGGAAAAGAAATGGGAATACGGAGAGAGGGTTCTCCAACTGTTGGTTGACTTCAAAAAAGCCGACGACTCAGTCGCAAGGCAGAGACTCTCTCTCTTGTAGTTGAGTTGGGAATCCCGAAAAAATATGCCGCCCTCATTCAAATTTGCATGAACGAATACAAAGGGCGAGTTAGAATAGAAAACCACCTCTCAGAACTATTTGAAATCCGGGATGGAGTAAAACAGGGAGATGGCCTACCACCATGCCTTTTTAACCTTGTGCTCGAGTATGTCATCAGAAAGGTACAAGACGACAACATGACCGAATCATCCCTGAACGGGGTCACACAAATGCCCGCATATGCGGATGACATCGTCGTTTTGGGCGATAATCTAGAAACTGTAAGTAAAAACAGTGAAATCATCATATAAGCGGCCGAAGAGGTGGGCCTAGAAATAAATGAAGACAAAACAAAGTATATGATTACGGCGAGAGCAGATGGACCTCAGAGAACGCACATAAACGTCAGAGGCAAGACATTTGAAAAAGTTAAAGTATTTAAATATCTGGGAACGATACTGACGGCCAGTAATGAAATGTCAAAGGAAATTAACAAAAGACTGCATTCCGGCAACGCTAGTTGGCACGCAGTCAGTAAACTGCTGAAATCTAAACTGCTATCACGTAACATAAGGCTCCGTGTCTATAGAACCATAATCATGCCGATTGTTCTATACGGATGCGAAACATGGGCTCTCACAAAACGGGAAAAAAACAAATTCCGCGTATTCGAGAATAAAGTTTTAAGGGGTATCTTTGGATGTAAATATCACGAGGAGGAAGGACAATGGAGGAAACTCTACAACCACGAATTGGAAGAGCTATACCGCAAACCTACAATGGTGAGAGTAATCAGGTCGCAAAGATTAAGATGGGCCGGCCATGTAGCGCGAATGGGCAACGATAGGACCGTGCATAGAATTCCTGACGGTAAGCCAACGGGAAAGAAACCGAGAGGACGTTCGCGACGGAGATGGGAGGTCAATGTGAGGTTGGACCTCGAGGAGATCGGATCGGATGGTCAAACGTGAAAGGAGAGCGCACGGGACAGAGAACAATTGCGGAGTCGAGTCGGTAAGGCCATGAACTTCGGGGTTCCTACAGGCCAATATATAGATAGATAGATTATTTTTTTCACCACTGTATGTAACTTAGAGAATCTGCAAGGGACCATAAGTCAGGAAATAAGATACAACCATATGCTAGAGTTTAATCATTTTTGTCTAGCGAGTAAGTAAAATAAAATAACAGGAAGAAATAAAGAATGAAAAAAACCAATGTTCATTGATACTTCCTGTCCTCTCGCTGACATCTAGGAGTACCGTGAAACTGCTTATGACCAAATTTCCCTTGCAATCATGTTTCTTGTAAAAAAAAAATGCTTCCTTTGAAATGTTACACATCGCTTCACACCCCCTCTAAGACAATTAAGATTCCGTCTATATGATCAGTACTCAAAACATTTTGAATACAATGCAACTCTCCCATTCAGGCCGACTCATATCAAACGCCTATCTATTTCACGGTTGCTCTTAATATCATAAACAATCCAATCGTTACAAGTATTTTGCATACAATGAAACTCTTCAACATTCACTTGATTCATCCACACCCGCTGCGATAAACGCCCAAACATACCATACTTCACAAACCAAGTTCACCACATTCTGCTTCGTATAACAAAAATCAAGCGGACATATTGTTAACAGGTGTAATAGATGATATTCGAGCCCCAGCGGCATGATCAAGGAACACCGACTACGAGACAGTTGAACGACGGGGAATCGAACACCGGTCTCCCGCGTGACCGGCGGGTATACTAATAGTTGTTTTAAATATTTTAGATGAACAAATACAAGCATTTTCTGAAGCTGAAAATATTTACAGAAGCACAAACAGAAGTACTATTACGTTAAATTTTTAGAAAAACCAACGGATAATTGCATGCACGTATTTATATTTAAAAACTGTAAAAGTATTTAGCATTTAATCTGAAATTGTAAATATTCTTATATAACGGATTGATAAATGTTTACATGATTGAAAGATTGGAAGAAGAGCACAACATTTGCATCATTATAGGTTATAAATACATTTCAAATTCCTGTACATTAATCGTTGACATTTCAAAGGTTGTGCATTTAACACAAAGGGGGTGTGGGGGGGGGGGGGGGGGGTGCGTAAGGAAAGGAATCGATTGAATTGCATTTCATTTCATCCCCCTACGTCCTTGAAGTAAAGGGAAACAAACGCGGAAAACGAAAACACTGTCAAAGCACCCCCTCTTAGAAACAGTCTCTGAAAAAGAGCGATGCTTGCTATTCAAACTCACTGTATCCAATTGCCTTTCCTCTATTCTAGATGGTCCTAGTCTTTTACAGTCTCTACTCCCCTATAGATACCTTCGCTACACCTCCACAAGATTCAATGATAATTTAGAGAATCTTTGAAAAAGACTAACAGGATATAATCCATCTCCAACCGTACTCCACCGCTTCCATAAAAGCTCCATTGAAGTCTTCTAACTCTTACCAAATCCTATCCATATTAATTTCTGCCAATTTCCTCTAATGCCGGTTGTTTCTATCAACTCCCACCTATTCTAGTCATCTTTGGAGTGCCGAGTGTTCTTATCTCTTGTGCAGGTACCAACACTAACACCATTGTCGATCCTGTATTCCACAAGGACCCGTGATAAACTATTATAGTGGGGAGCCTGAGTACCACTCTATCCTCATGGAGCTACAATTGACGAAAGTTTTAAATAAAATTAAGCAATTAATTTGCCTTCCATGCAAGTCACTTGAGAGAAGCGGCTTATATAATAGACTAAAGGTGCCTGCTACGTAAGTTAATTAGGTCGCGTACCTCGGGCATATATGATAACATTAATACTATTTTATTGGCTTATTGTTTCTGTTGGAAAAAAGGGAAATGTCGGCGGAATAGGGCAGGCTGATTGGCTACACTGTGCATCTATCTACTGCCTGAGGATATATTTTCTGGTTTTCGTTCTATAAGTACCAAGCATGACGAAAATGCATAATATTGTTATGCTGCCTAACGGCTCACGTTAAAAGGCACAGCGCACTCCTAGATATAATCAATGAATTAAAGTGCACAGTGTGGAACTTAGAAAATGGTGAATACTAAAATAACTATATATGTTGTTAAAGTTTTTAACAATGTCTCTGCATTTATACCAAGTTAACTTTGTATATACAAACTCTGCAGCAAAAGAGACTGAAATAAAGGAATGAATTAGTGAATTTTATTAATAATTAGCACAAGCGTTTCAATTAATATAAGCGACGGTTATGAGGGTTGGCCGCACCTGCCCAATATCAATCATATTACTCAAAAAATCGCAATAATAGAATTTCATTTAAAGAAGATTATTGTAAGTCGTATTTACCGTAGGTTATCAGTTCACTTTCTTTTTGGCTTAGTGCAATATCTCATCTACCAATCCCTTCACCGCGTCAGTATTTCCAAAACAAGACTCTTTTCTATTCACCAGCTGTAGAAGTAGTATCTATCCACTCCTTCCATCCTTATGACTCGAGCAATGAAAAGTATACACTTGATTACCGTATTCCAACTTCAACGGCCGTCACGGAACTTCTCCCTTTCAATGTCGGGGATTCGAGCTAATTAAAAATTTCACAGGCTAATGAATAAAACGGTGGCATGGCACGACCTCCATGAAAAGAACACATCGAACGACATTTTGTCAAAGTTCCACAACGTAACCAGTAACATTTGAGATGTACTTTTCAGACTCCGAGTCTTTATTGAATAAATTAATACAATCACTTTCATGTGCCTAAGGACGTCGGGTTGGGTAACTCCTTCTCCTAAACTGGTTTAGCGGCAAATAATATTTCTTCCTGTTTCACCTTAAGGCGGCAACATAAATTAATCTCATACAAGAATAAGAGCGATTTGTAATTATTCGGAAAAGCAAAACAATTAAAAAGTGAAGGATAAAAAACTCAAAGCATCTTATGAATCTCCTGTCGTACTTATTCTTCAGCATGTATTGAAGCGGTACACGAATCCTAAAATCTTTCGAAGAACTGTTAAGTTTGATACGAGAAGTCAGTGTTCTCCCTCAAACGGAAAATATCGCCTGGATTTAGTACGGAAAGGATAATAATGAAAGCAGGAATAAGTGGTTACGGTAATGAGAAGCTTATGCGTCGACTGAGTTAGCTATTCTCAAAGTTGCCGATTTCACGCAATGAGTCGACCGTAAATAAATGGATTACGAATCGAACACTTCTCTTTGAAAGTGGAAGAAAGGATATCCTTTGTAAGACAAATAAAATCCAATTTAATTGGATGATAAACCATTGGCAATAAAACATTCGGGAAATACGTGCGACTTGCGGAATGTTCTTATAAAAGTGACTTTACACATGTCATTCGCAAGGGAATAAAATTGCCTTAAACAACAGGTTTACTCTACATGTGTAAGTAAAGAGAACGATGTTATTGTATGGCAATATCATACTGTACCAACACGTGGCACTCGCAATGGCATACGAATACATTATGCCACAATTATTCTCGAGAAGTTTGATCACAAATTCGTTTTATTTATTTGTCCGTGTGCGAAATGCTTAGGATTTCTTAAGACAATGAAATACTTTACCTCATCAATTTTGCAACTGTACAACAAAATATTATTATTATCTGCCCTCTGTCCCGGTGTTATAGATTCGATTTCATAAGCGAAGAATTCCAGAGATAAAAAATATAATTTGGTTATGCCCGTTACTACTTAAATTGTAACCTCCCCACCAGCAACTAAATCATGCAAAAATTTCAATAAGCTCCAACCGCGTCCCATATTTATTATTAGTCTATTCTCCTCATCAATGTGTCACTTACAAGTCACGTCGGTCTTCTATGTATATTACCGCCGAATTTAAACTATAACATGGATCTCTGTGTGCAATAGTTTGTCGTCTTCAATAAGTAACGATACGATCAAGGCAAAGACTACACGAAATAATTATTATAGTTCATTACGACGCCTTAATGGCTGAGCTGACAAAGAGGTTCTGTGGGGGTTCTGTAAGGCATTCCCAAAGAACCACCCACTCCCTTTTAATTAACCGTCTCCCACTTACAAGGCAAGTCATTATACTTACCTGCAAATGAGCATCGTAAGCTACTCTACATTACCTTCCACCTGAAAACATACGCCCACGGCAAGATTTACCATCTTACCGTTGCATCAAACTTTCACCCCGGGGCATGCTTGCATCCAACGCATCATGGTTCCGAAATCTAATTCGGTTACCTCTTCATGTGACCGACATTAATTCCCGAACATGTCAATGCGCATTACTGAGAAGCACTTTCTCACACATGTTACGACCACAACCACTCATCCCATAAAAATTACACTTTTGGAGCTAGTCTCCACCACTAACGGCGATACACGCCAAAAACATCCACTTAAAGGATGTGACATAATGCTAAATCAAAGCATTACCCCATACACCTCGTCCCGCATAAATTGATAGCAAGCAAATCGAACTAAACGTTCGATTTGCGCTAATCAATTAAACTCCAAGCAAATTGAACTAAACGTTCAATTTGCTCACATAAAAAACTGGGAAATATAATCATTGAACCAAGGGTTCACCACAACAACCCCTAACAGCCAAATGTGCAGGCCAGATGCCGTCCTTCAAACAAAACCATTGAGTATCATAAAAAATTGCGCGCCAGCAATTTTACGAGACCTCAGAAAAATGGTTATCTAAAACAATTAAAACAACCAACGCCAGTTTTCGTTTTAACAAAATTAAGTTAAAACAAACAAAAGGAAAATATTCGCCTTTGTATCGATTCCCCACGGAAAAGATCCTTGCCCATTCCGCTAAAATAAACAACATAGAGAATCAGAAATGCTCATTAACACAATTCTCTATTGGTATTCCCTAACGTATCCTTACAAAAGGGATTCTAGCCGACTCGGCTAGAACAAACAACAGGCATCATAAAAGGAATTACACATTCGTTTAGCGCATATCAACATAGAGGATTATAATTGTGCATTCGCACGATCCTCTGTTGATTTTTCCCTTTGTGTTTGCGCGTTTGATCCCAAGCCGGGAAAGATAAAGAAAGAAGCGCCAATCCTTCGATCTTCAGGATGAAGAAAAAACAGGTCTTCGTTTAAGAGTTTGGTTTTTGAATCTCGACGTAGACGGCGAGACTTTGGTGAGTTGAATTTTGAATCTCGACCGAGACGGTGAGATAAAAAAAGAGTTGGTTTCGAAAAGTTGACCAGGAAGGTCAGGAGTTGGTGCCAGGGTTTTGAAGTCCGTTGCGCGAAAAATACAAGATAACGAGAATATCACAATAAAAAAGGTGGATGTGCTGTGATTTTGTGTTGTGAAGAATATAACGTCACTCGTGGAGTTATCGTGTAGTAACTTATAAATTAATGTAACGAATGACTATTTCTAAGTGAAATTTAATAAAAGTGATCGCTGAAATAAAACAAAGTGTGTTTCAATTCACATAAAGTGTGTGGTGCTGAGGAAAAACATTACACACACGTGCATGACATGTCCACCCTCGCCTTATCGGCTGGATCATCGGTCGATCGTCCAAACAACAACCCGTTGGTCCAGAAGACACGTCGGCCAACGTACTTGTTGACACAACCGCAACCGATAGTTTCCCTATCATTCGGTAATTAAATATTGCCCCCATATCTTTAGGTTCGCAATAGCTGCAACCAATTTCCCATTATCGGCTACCAACCGATCGTAGAACTAGATATGAACATTATTGCTACTTAAACAATCATACCCTGGTAATGCCTCAAGTATCGTTTCCTAAGTAAATAATCATAGTAACGGTCATGCCCTACGATGTTTGCCCAAACTAAACGTTTAGCCAGCCAGCCTAGCCCCTGGCCATCGTCGGCGACGTTTCCGCTGACTTAATGTCTACAAAATATTTATCCTACATCATGCACCAGAACAATACGGCTGGACCAAACAAAATGCATGTAATGTACGACCCGCGAAATAGCGTGTTGACGCAGAAACCTATTTCGTTCTCAGGCGTGCATCATCGATGATTTATGACAACAATGCCTGCAGCCCCTTATGCTCATTCATTTGTTTGAACAGGTGCAGGACCGACCGTTGTCTATATTGCAGGCGAAGGGGCATCGTACTTGTCCTATACGGGCATATGGGAAATCGTCCCATTTAACTCCTTTTCGATCGCCCATTGGCCGTCGCCAAGTAGATCCGATTCACCCCTCCCACCTCGGTGGGATCCACCACGGTTGCATCGGATGGGGTGTGGATTGCATCGGAGAGTCAAAATTCATTCTCCGTGGAGTTCGCTTGCCTTTCGTAAATTCTCGGTTTCAGTGCGCTATATCATAAGTAAAAAAATCCTTTTTTTGCCATTTGTTGTTTCTGAGGATTGCACGGCGAATCGAACGTTTTATAAATAAATGAACAGTGCCCCGATTATAATAATTCAACTGTACAAGCGCTTTGACTTTCCTTGAATATCAAGATGTGCTTTTAATTGTAATTAACATTTGTGACTTTTAACTGAAAAGGAATTTGTGACAATAAAAAAAAGACAGCTCTCAACACCAACACAAAGCGTTGCATTATTTATTTCTTCTGGACCAAAAGCTGCTGCTAGCAATAGGTCGACTGGGAGTGGAGTATCGTCAACAAAGGACTTCAAGCCGTGTTTACTTCTACCATCTTCGCTGGAGCAGTTAGTGTTCTTGTGTTTTTCAACAGTGAAGTTTTTATTGAACCCGTATCCTTGTCGATACCCAATAAAAACTCGCCCACAGTTCTATCTTGTATTTGATTGTCCAAACGTAGCTTCAACTGATGACTCTTGTAATTGTGCAGCTCGGCATAATTATGTAGTGGTAGGTTGGGTCCCCAAGACCAGCTGCCCGGTGGAATACCACCCCATTAAGCTTATAGGCTTCGTGGAATAGTTGGGAGAAATCCTTGAGCATATTTCGGAGTTTCGCTGATGGACACGGTCGAGAAAAAACTAGCATATCAGGGCGCTGACTCGGCGCTATAGCTTCGCCTAACCTGGGAGAAGTAAAATAAAAAAATAATTCAGTTGTTAAAAGCCCATATTTTTCCTCGTTTATAATTCACAGTTAGTTGGCAGGAAGCGTGTTATATACTGATGGGAATGGTTTATCAACCTTTCATTTAATGAGTCCAATTCGCGAGATACAAATTTCAAAATGGACGAGTCAAAAAGTATTTAGTCGCCCTGAGAAAATTTTTTAGATCTACGTGCCGAGAAAAGAGTTTTGTGACCCCGGAGAAATTCGTCTCCTACGAGACATCGCTCGCCAACACAGAGATCGTGGTGTCGGCACGACCTACCATTGCACTTGTCTTACTGAGTGTGCGTGCCACTGCAGTCAAGAGAGAACTAATGAAATTTCATAAACATTACAACATTTATACCGTTTATCATATCCACATGTTGTGGAACATGTTGCCGGGCAAATTTGCGCCATGTTTAGGACATTATTCGGATATATTTGGAAAATGACTGCAGCACCTTTGAGACATTTTTTTGAACGCCTGTAGAATAACTTTGCCACATCTTAAGGACATCCTTGGGATACTTTCGGTCATATGTGGGATATCCTTGGGGCATCTTCAAGGCATCTTAGGGAATTCCTTGAAAAAACGTTGGGACAACTTTGGGACATCTTTGATACATCTTCAAGACATTTAGGGAATTCCTTGGGAAAACTTTGGGGCATCTTCGAGAAAAATTTACCAACTTTCCTGTCCATGTGATACGGTCTCGTGATGTAATAATATATGAGTCATTGGACAATGAAGTTGTTAATACATTATTGCGGCCCCAACTAGGGGTGACAAAAATGCATTCGGTATAAATATATTATTGTATAGTACTCTACACGTATATTGTGTCACAATCCTAGAACTAACAACAATGTAGTTCTATTACGTTTTGTTGGGATACAAGAAAATTGAGACAGATCAAAAGAGTAGTACTGATCTTGATAGGGAAAAATGTAAGAACAGAAGATAAAGATGAATAACATGTGGAAAAGGGATTCCCTTTAGAATTCGAGAGAAGAAAACCAATAACATATTATCTAGGAAAGCCTAAAAAAGACAAGCGCATCGAGTTTAGGTCATTCTTATCTTGTGACATTCTCGAGTGACAGTGGGTTTATCAGGTATCAGTCAGGTAGCACCGAATTAAGGTAAACAACAAGAATTAAATTACCGCGGGGAGAAATGTTCGACCACCCAACACATAATTGAGCTACGGAGTTTGATATCAAGGAGGTAAACAAAACCATCGGGCGAACGAAGACAAAAACAAGGAAGAAACGAATATATTAATGTCTGTGGCGATAAAGTGGAGGTAAAGCAGCTAATTGCACCAAGTGAAATATGTTAGTTCTGCCGAAGAACAAAACAAAGAATACATTTTTTTATCGTGTAATTTACTACCGCTTCTGCTCCCGGTGTTACATCAACAGGAAGTTCGCTGATGTGTCCGCCATACACACATGCAAAAACTGACATCTTAGGGACATACTTAGGAAACCTTTGGGACATATTTGTGACATCTTTGAGACATCTTTGAGATACGCTTGGAACATTTTTAGGACATCCTTGTGATATCTTTGAGACACATTTAAGTCAACTTAGGAACATCCTTGGGAATCCTTTGGGACACCTTTTGAACATCTTCAAAACACATTTTGGAACATTTTTGGGACATTCTTGAGACATCTTTGGGGCATCGTTGGAACAAATTTTTGAGACATCCCTGAGACATCCGTGGGACATCTTTGACATATCTTTGAGATATCTTTGAAACATCTTTCGATCATCTTTTAGACATCCTTGTGACATCTGTAGGACACTTTTGATATATGTAGACCCACACATGTTGTGGGACATGTGGAGCGTGTTAATCTGGGGACAATAATATTCTGAAAAAAATGTTAATGTTAATGTCTACAAACTAAACCTACAATCTGTTTGTTCTCCCAGGAATCGTTTGCTGTCATTTATTCCGCAGAAGGGATCTACGTATTTCGTCTTATTTGCACGAAAACGAATATGTTGCACGATGCAACTAGTGATGATGAGGGTGCATCATATAATAACATGTTTCAATAACTGTCCACCATCTACACTCGAAGTTTTAACTTGTGTCACAACCAATTAGCTCAGTTTCGTTTAAGGCGAGCTGTGACACAAGGGATAATGCAGTGAATTCAAGCGAACAGTACAACAGTACTGCTTTTGATCGAAAATATTACAAGAGCCCTGGAGAGAATATATATACGATATAAATCAAAGAAAGTTAGCGGTGGGCGAAGACAAGAAATAAAACAACGAGCTCGAACGAAAAAGACAAAGAGGTGGCGGTGCAAATTATTATTAAAAAGTGTTTTGCGTCTTTTTTACTGTGAATTTTACTTTTCGGGTGTAATAACCACAAATTCAATTAACAGCGGTTGTTCAACAAACCAAAAGCAACTAATCAGTACCGAATGGGTTAGTCGCGGCCGACGAAGGAAGAAAATAGAAATATCCCAAGTTGATCGGTGTCGTGAGTCTGTGGGGAGGAGAAGTATAGTGCCAGACACGGGCACGCGGTTCACTTCTTCCCCATCACTTCCGATTACTGTCGTCCATTGCGCCGCCGTAAACTAAACCGAGAGAAGAACAACAACGGGAGGAATAAACTGTTCCCCAAGACAACGCGGTAAAATAAAACACCGGATTTATGTTAGTATATTTTATTCACTTTTGTTTAAATGTTAATTTTAGTTTACACGCTGGTTTCGGGATCACAATGAAATGAACAGCTTGTGCTGAACGTATGTTTTAATGGTTGCAAAGTAAAAACGGTAATATAATTGAATATTGTGTATTTAATTAAGGAGAAAATTTGTATTTACTCGCGGAGACAACGACACAAACGATTATACTTGATTATCGTTTCCCTGTGCGCACCAGGGTAGCGATGGAGCCTCGACCTGCTCGGGTCGAAGGATGGTAAAGGACTCAGCGATCATCATCTCATGCAGAGATGATGTCGCTAAAAAGGGAAATTTAAGGAAAAAGGAAGAGAGAGAAAAACGTTTCTCTTAAGGGTGTGAATATATTCTTGCCATGGATATGATTTATCTACCACGAGTGTAACGTAGAGTCTCTCTTGTGGGAACAAGAAAACCGGATCTCGTAGTTGAGATCGTGGTTGTGTGTGTGTGGAGGTTCAGATCCGACATTGTTGCACGTGTTCGAAAGCAGTGGAACAACGAGAAAGGCAGTCGGCGAGATTAAAGGAAAAGGCGACCAAATGGTTCGCTCCGGAATGAGGGTCATGTTTATGCAACGTCGCTATAACGGACGTTGGTAAAAAGGTGTTAATGGGATACGATACTTTATACAATGGAAATTGTATATCGTATCTTGGGTTAATTGCCGAAACGTATCCCTTGCTTGCATTTAGGTATGCCAAGCAATTCGTGGTGGCGACGAAAGAAATGCATGATTGTTTGTCTATTGAATCGCTAGTGTTGCAGCTGTTAAAACAAGCTGACCGACAAAGGGTGCCGAATGTTTGGTATTTATGGTGCATATGCACATTAAGGAACAATTTTAGGAATTTCAGATAATGTTTGAAAGCATTACATGTCCTTGGAAAAAGAAATGTTTTCTGGGGCAAATGCAAATGTATTGGCGGGAAACAATGGGAGTTATGGAATTCCTAAAAAGGTCATGAAGAATTCTTACAGAAAATTGTATGCGAAGAGATGCATGAAGTTAAGTTTTCTTAACAGGGAATTTAAGATAATGGGTTTGATCTCTTAAATGCATGCAGAGTTTTTGTGTGCCGAATGCGATTGCATTGTCGAAATGATATGGGACGATGGGTGTTATGGGGGTTTTTAAGGAAAGCGTACCGTAGGGTTTGGCGGAACCGCCACAAGTCCCCTCTTTCATACCATCACCGCCGCAGGTAGACCAATCCAGAGGAGCCGAACACTGGATCATTTACGGACTACCCACGCCTAGAACCAGGATAGGATGCATCGATTCAAGTGGTGATTATTGATTCTACATCAAGAAGTTGTATTGTTAACCAAGTCAGCGGCCACTTGCTTCAAGCATGGGACGATACCGTTTATTTGTGGAATTCAACACGACCAACTGGACAAACAACTACCACTAAGTTTGCGGAACAACGTTCAAGAAGGTCACCGCCGCTAACAACAAGCCTCACTGAACCTGACAACCTCATCGTTCAACAACCGGCATTTACGTCGAATAACCGAAAACCGTCATTGCAAAGGACAACTAACGATAGTGATATGTATTCAGAAGCACCTTCAACTTCGTGTTCAGCTGCAACTTCCTCGCCAAGGTCCTCCACATCTTCGTTTTCGCCTGTCTCGCCATCACCTTCGACACAAAAATTTTTCCTGAAGGAAGCTCATTCGGATGAAGATGCGCGAGATAAGGCAGAACAAGAAACTACACCAGGAACACAGATAAGTTGTGAATTCTCGTTAAAGTAATAAAATATGTTTAGCTTCAGAATCGGACTTTGTTATTTACTTCTGGAATTTCTATCAGTCTTTAATCGACAAAAAAGTTCTTGTCCACGAATACTGTCTGTGAAGAAGAATTAGAGTCGTGTTCCGACAACCACAGAAAATCTACACAGAGTTTCTAATATTTCGCCAGCTATTAGAAGTTTCTACAAAAGTGTAAAATACAGTTCACTCATACTACGGCACATTACAAAATTTAGCGCATATTTTCTCCTGTCCGTCCCTACTCTCTTCATAAACAAACCCTCACCATCGTCCAATCGATCCGCGATCTTGGTATTTTACATGATAAAGAACTTAATTTCCTTTCACATATTCACGCGATGATTCTTAGCACCAACTCAGCCCTAGGATTTGTGTGGTGGTCAAAAGAATTCTCCAACCCGCATATCACTCAGTCCCTCTACATTAGTCCGCGCACTGCTAGAATATGCTAGTCGGGTATAGTCTCATTCGCAGCATCGAAAAAGATGGCCAGAAGCCAGAGACACGACGAGGCACAAATTTATCTTTGTCTCGTTTAAATTGGCCCCTCCTCCTCTTAATTTTTTTTAAGTGCTTGAGTTCTGTTTTCAGAGCTCATTGGTCGAAAGGTCACCCCAATAGAGCAGCTAAGATAGACTTAATTTAATCAACGTGTACAATTAAATTGAAAATGAATCGAATATAGTAGTAGTCGTTTATTTTTATACATTTATTGAATAATGTTACACACTAACTATACTATCAACATTTTTCAATATAGTCTCCTGCGTGATTTACCCACTTTTTCCACTAATTTGCCGGCTTTAATATCCCTTAATCGTAGGAAGATTTAGTTGTTAACCAATGCCGCAGGTGCTCCTCGACTTCTTCAGTACTTTCGAATTTTTTTCCTCCAAGTGATTCCTTCAAGGGTGCGAACAAAAAATAATCACAGGGTGACAAGTCTGGGATATAAGGAGGTTGCTCGAGGATTTCCCAACCCATTTCTTCCAATGTATCTTTTTTCGAGGACGCGGTGTGAGGCCTGGCATTGTCATGAAGAAGGATGACATCTCGAATGGCCGTGCTTCGACTTTTGTTTCGATATACGGCTGTTGTGATTCGTAATCACAACTCCTTTACCTACCACCTTACCTAAAAACCCCTAACCTATTCCATTCCATACTTACCTTTTCCATCGACTTATCCATCCTCCCATAGCGGGGCATATGTGCGACGGGTGAAACCTAAATCTAATCTGTCGCACATTGCTCTAATGACTAACCTTTCTATTAGCACAACAATCGAGTTTGTGCTTGACAAATAAAATACAGCATGTGGGGAATTCTCGATTGGCCATAGTATAAAAAGGGTGGCCCTTCTTGGTTTGGGGGCAGTCGATCACAGGCAACCAACTCGGGCAGTCGAAAACCAGAAGCCGAAGTTCAATAGTGCAAATAAATAACTAAAATTAAAAACTCGTCTTATTTTTGGACTCCTTGGACTTGTCAACGTAAGCAAATAGCACTTATTAAAATATAACACGACATTATTGGCTCAGCCGGTAGGATCAGGGAAGCCAAAGTATCACACTTATAAGTGCTTGAAAACCCCTGATCACTACAATAAACCAACCCTAAGCGTACTGGGCAAAAGACACCTTCAGCCCTACGTCCGGAGCTGAGTGTGGCTCCGGAGGTACGACTTGATAATAAACATATTAAACAACAAAAAAATCGAATAAATAACACAAGCGTGCCTGGGGCCATAACACCAGGAAGTGCTAAAAAAAAAAAAAAAAAAATAAATAAATAAATAAATAAATAAATAAATAAATAATTAACAACAAAACACCAGTGTCAAAAAAAAAAAAAAATATATATATATATATATATATATATATAAACTAAAAATTAGAACAGCAGCGGCGACGAAACTGTTCCAGAGCGAAAAAAATAAAACACAAAAACAAAAACACCACCAACAAGACACCAGTTGTCGAGTAGCGGGACCAGCAAAAGACCTCACACCAGGGAGACTCAACACCACACTAACGACCGAGTAGCGGAACACCGAGATGGGTATGTCAAGAATTTTTTGTTGTATCCGAAATAATATGTTAACAGTGCGAAATCGGTGCTATTAAAATCAATTTTCAATTTTCGTAACAAAATTTGCAAGTTAAAATAATTTTTTGTGAAACAGATAATATTTTCAATGCGTTTTTTCCAATTTTCCAACCTTCTCTTCCCTGTTCATATTGCCACCACTATTCTATCCCCTCTTTTGATCTATGGAACAGGGAACCACCTCAAAACCTGGTACGTCCCACGACCTTGCGCCTCCTTCACCCAAGAAACTCCGTAGCGGAACTATAATCGAAACAACACCTCCGATCAAAACTCGCGACCCCAGCCCAAACCTATCAGAAATTTCAGCTCCCCAGCACCAAACGGATCTCGCATCTTTTGAAACAATGGCTATTGATTACACAAAGGTTGCAAAGCTGTCAGCACAGCTAATCCCCATCTTCTCCGGGGAACCAAATCCATACATAGGTGCGGAGCTGGAAACATTTTTGGATTGCTGTAAAATGGTTTTAAACTGCCTCAGGACTGAAGAACATGGGGCCTTCCTACAAATATTCCCCACTAGGCTACGGGGAGAAGCCTCCGCCTTATTCGCGTCCACTCCGTTCGCATCTTTTAAGGAAGCCGAAGACTCGCTAAGGAAAGATTATTTGCCAGCAGAAAACTATCAGGATCTGGTAAATAGGCTACTAGCAATTCGGCAACAACCGACAGAAGCGCTCATCCTATTTCAGTTACGACTGAAGAAGTCATTAAGGGAATGTAGGAAAGCCACGGAGTTAAAATACGGTCCCATACTGTCCGAGGCGGTAAAGGCACAATTAGATGACTTTGCAAAAAGCATCTACATGAAGGGGCTAATAAATCCATACCACCGGCAATTTTTAGTACTAATGGGCGATGCACCGATGGAAACGCTAATGGAAAAAACATTGGAGTTGGAACAAATCCAACAACCTCAGCTGCCGTTAATCTCTGCGCAGGTTCCACTTAATTCTCCTTCATCTTATTTATCAATAGCACCTCCAATTCCCTATAAACCAATTTTAGGCACCCAAATGGATCAGCCTATGGCACAAATAATGCCCAATACCCCAGATGTGGAAATAATACCACACATACAACTAACAGCACAGGGGATTCCACAACTAGAGGCGCAAATACGGCCAACTGACCAACCATACAGGGGAACCGTAGGAATAATGGAAAAAGACCCCCTCAGCATACCCCTGACACATGCAGGCCCTCTTAGCAGGATAACCTGCAGTTACTGCAACAAAAAGGGGCACGCCTATGAGGATTGTGTGAAAAGAAAGAACACACCCTTTTGCACACACTGCCAGCAATTAAACCACGATATCCGTGATTGCCGGCAATTAAGGGAGGTAAAAAGAGTTCTGCACATAAGGCAGACTTGCGACTTCTGTGGCCAACAAGGTCACAATCTAGGATCCTATCACCAAAAGCTGAAATGGGAGCCGCGAGTTCAATGTCAACATGCAGAGAACTCCTCTACTTCAAAACCAAAACAAAGAAGGTCAAAACCCTCGGCGGCAAAAAGGAGCTACCACATCAGGACCCCACGCGCGCCGATAACCAGCGCCCCAACTGTCCAACTACCTATAGATGTAGATGTTAACAAAAACACAACGCTAGTAGTGGACACCGGCGCTGAAATCAGTTTGATCAGCCAAAAGTGCCTTAGAAAAACAGACTCCAAAAGAAATCGGCAAGAAGCCTGCACCTTAGAGACGCCATTCGGAAGCATAAGAACGTTGGGAAGCTGCAAGGTCAACTTCCAATTAAAAGATAAGCCCAAACTCCCATGCACATTCCAAGTAGTGAGCAATATGCCCGATCTTCCAGAAGACGGTCTACTGGGAAATGACTTCCTGTCAAGGAACTGCAATGTGGAGGGCCCCAAACAGCGCGTCACTTTTCCTCGCACGAAAAGAAACCCCAAAGTATTTAGTGTGCCAATAAAGTTCTCACACGTCGAGAAAAAGGCACCTGAAAATAAATACTCAAAAGGAAAACAGGAGCAAGCCCAAGATAAGCGCAAAATCCTCAGGTTAAAAAGGAACCCCAAGGAGCCAAGTAGTAATATCAAGGTATTAATCAAATAACAAACACTTCTTCAACTAATTTAACAAACCCGTGCCCTAACTCCTACCAAAATAAAAAATTATTGCAAAAGCCCACAACGCCTGAAAAAATAATAAATCTCAATGAGATCGCGGAAATACTCAGGGTTTATCATAATTCCCCTTCCGGTGAACATCTGAGCATCACCAAGTCGTACAATAAAATACGACAAAGATACTGGTGGCCTTCCATGCTCTCCGACATTCGGAAATATAAAAGGCAATGCGAGGAATGCCGTTCTTCAAAGGACTTGAAACAAAACCGGGATTGTTTCAAGTGGGAAACAGAGTGTTGTTAAAGCACAAAAACCACAAGGGCAAACAAACACCCTTCCTAGTTACTGCCGTAAAAGGACCAGTCAATACGATCATCAAAATGGGCCGAAGAGCGGCGGTAATCAACAACAATAGACTAAAAGCTTATTTCAAAATCCTAACCCTTCCAAATACCCGTGTCCCACTTTTAACCCTAGACATATGGTATCCCCAGGATGTACCATAATTCGATATCCAACCAAAAAAGCAATAAAAACATTAATAAACACACACAATATGAACAAAAAAAAAACACACACACCAGTAAAAATGGAACATAATAAATACACACTAATGAAAACTGAAATATATACACCTATTGTTAAAATTAAAAACTTAAGCACCATAAATTATGAAAACTGAAATACATACACCTATTGCGAGAAAAAAAAAAAACAATAATAAGCACCAAAAATTATGAAAATTGAAATATAAATATACCTATTGTTAATATTAAGGAATTAAGCACCAAAAATTATAAAAATTGAAAAATATATACAAATTATTAAAATTAAAAAAGTTAAGCACCAAACATAAATTGAAATTATTACTTATTGTTAAAATTAAAAAATTAAGAACCAAAACACAATTATTAAAACAAAAACATACATAAAGCTATTGTTAAAATTAAAAACTTAAGCACCATAAATTATGAAAACTGTAATATATACACCTATTGCTAAAATAAAAAAAAAATTTAAGCACCAAAAAATTATGAAAAAATTTAAATATAAATATACCTATTGTTAATATATTAAGGAATTAAGCACCAAAAATTATGAAAAGTGAAATAAATATACCTATTGTTAACCTTAAACAATTAAGCTACCAAAAAACATAATTATGTAAACTAAACCGAAATCAAGAAGCAGCCGCCCTGCGTAATTACATTCGTTTCAGAAATTTAACTTCAACAAGATTAATGTCCTTATCAGACGGGGGGAGGAAAGTAGCGATCCTAAATCGCTACCCCCAACACCTTTCAATTTTCACCCACTCTAGAAAATTAATCTCTTCTAGATTAATTTTCTTTTCTGAAAGGGCGAGGGATGTTGTGATTCGTAATCACAACTCCTTTACCTACCACCTTACCTAAAACCCCCTAACCTATTCCATTTCATACTTACCTTTATCCATACTTACCTTTTCCATCCACTCATCCATCCTCCTATAGCGGGGCATATGTGCGACGGGTGAAACCTAAATCCAATCTGTCGCACATTGCTCTAATGACTAACCTTTCTATTAGCACAACAATCGAGTTTGTGCTTGACAAATAAAATACAGCATGTGGGAAATTCTCGATTGGCCACAGTATAAAAAGGGTGGCCCATCTTGGTTTCGGGGCAGTCGATCACAGGCAGCCAACTCGGGCAGTCGAAAACCAGAAGCCGAAGTTCAATGGTGCAAATAAATACCTAAAACTTAAAAACTCGTCTTATTTTTGGACTCCTTGGACTTGTCAACGGGAGGTAAGCAAATAGCACTTATTAAAATATAACACGACACGGCTTTTGCCGACTGCCGATGACATTTCTCCAACAGTTAAGCGGCGATCGCTTTCAATAACCTCTCGAACGGCACGGAAGTTCTCATCTATACGACTTGTCTTTCGGCGTCAATCATGATTTTCGTTTTAAATAATGAATTGTCTGGCCCATGTATACACTCGATCCTGAGACAGTGCATCATCACCAAACTGTGCTTTCAATCGAGAAAAAATTTCCGAGGTTTCACACCTTCATTTCTTAAAAATTTTATAATAATCTATTACGCAAGAGACGTATGTAACTCCTGCTCGCTCATAGCTGTACTGACTACAAAGTCGAGCGCGACCGCTAGCCAAAACGGTTGCCCTACTCTTCATAACCCAAACAACAAGAACGCTCAAGATCATCTAGCTCACAACTTTTGGTAAACAAAAAATCCGCTCTTTGTGTTTTCGAGTACCACAGAACACTTCTCTCACCATTGGTAAGGGGCGCTCAACCGGGTGTTACTTTTTCAAATACCGCAGATCACTTCCTCCCACCAGTATTAAGAGGTGCTCGAAATCAGTTCCTCTTTTTCTAGGTACACAAAGGCGTTTTCCCTCAAAGTGTTAAAGGACACCTCACGAGGGACAGATAAGAAGAGATACCACGGCACATCGAGCCGATGGCAAGTGATAAATCTTAGGACGCGAGGGGGTCTCCTGGGAAGACGCACCTCTGTTTTTATCTATATTCAGGTATCGGACCTGTGGGGGTTCTCTATACCACGCGGAGAACCAACCTACAATCCCAACCAGTTTTGAGCGCTAAGAGCGCGAGACTAATGACCTTGCCCGGGAAAAAACAAATCATTATGGAAAATTTAACAAGCCAACTTGCTAAATAGGGCCAAGACGGGCTCCAGGTTGTAGTGCCAATGATGATGAAGAGCGCGTCACCATAACCCAATCCGTAATCCATGCGCAAACATGCAAAGAACACATCCCAATATGCAACACCATCCGTCCCCAAATCCGCAATCGCGCACATCCCCAAACTTACCAAGAATCTATTTCCCAAACTGTAATAAACGCATATTCAAATCTACAACGGAATATTAATCATTTCCATCAACTACATCGAGCTGCATACATGTTTCCAAAAAACGCTGCGGTTAATTTCCTATTCAAATCATATCTCTTGTTTGCAGCCAAGCAGTTATAATTTCCCTCGAAAATCATTCCGGTTCACTTCCTGCTTCAACTATTTCCTCGCTTGTAACCAAGCAACATTTAGTTTCCCCGAAAATCATTTCGGCTCCCAGCATGATGCGTTGCATTCCCGCGAAATAACCATCGCAACGACCAAGACGCGCATTCCTTTGTCTATCCGACAACTCATGTCCATACTTGGTCGTATTTCCAAACCAATTTCCTCGTATACATAGCGCCAGAGGAATTTAACTCAGCCTATATGGCAATGAAAATCCGGAACTAAATTCCCCATGCAAGCATAGCAACCCTTTCCAAAGTTCCTAGTAAATGGCAGTGAGTTTATTTAGCTATGACTTCACTGCCACGACGCGATGATTTTTCGCTTGTAAGGAGTCAGAATTCAGCCACCGAGCCGTGCAGAAGTGTCCAAGTCGAGCAGTTGTCGTATTTAGTCGTGTTGATTGTTTTGAAGATTCATTGTGTTCAGTAAACGCTAACATTAAAATAGACCAAAGTGAAGATCGATTAAATTAACGAATCATTGTGTCAAGTAAACGCTAACATTGAAATAGACTGTGGCGGTTCCCTTGAACGCCACCAATCATCTTCCCATTACCCGATGTAAAAATTCCCACCTAGGGCATACAACAACCTCGAAAGCAAGTACTTAACTGTTTATAGTTGAACCATAAAGCCTTAAAACGCAATAAGGGCACAATATTTGCTGATGGTAAATCCATCAACACCAAACAAGCATGTTCCTTATGGGCAATTTGGTTGCATCACCACGCAACCAACATGAACCGAACCAACCCATTGAACATGTCTCGGTTCGATTCCCATCATGTAACAGGTATCTTCCACACATAAACGCAATTCAGTTGCATCACCTAGCAACCAACATTGCCCGAACTATATCAATGAGATATACCTCTACGCGCCAGCCGCACACATGCAGGAAATACTTTAACTTTTCCTTTTGCATACATGCCTACATCGATCGGTCTTCCGACCGACAAATACATGAAGGTATATGGCTGATCGCCCAAGCAAGTCGAGTTCTCAAAATGGAAAATTATCATCGAGAATTCGACTACGTGGAGATGCACCAACATGTGCACGACCAGCATAAATACTCTATGCAGTCGTTGGTTATGCAAACACTTCCCTATGTAGAGATATTTGCACCAGCTGCAACCTTGTCATCTTATGTTCCCTTTAGGAAAATATTGTACCCACAACATGGAAGTGCGATGTAATGTCATCTGTGTGTGTGTACATCCTTTCGGTGATCACCCCGTATATGATCATCGGGGCAATAAATGAAAGTTTCGGTATTCTGTCGCTTCGGATAAAATAATCAATCACGTTCTGGATTCCGTGGAGGCAGGTCGGGCCTCCACGTTAAATAAACATACAGAGTGGAGTCAAGTTTTAGGAGATTTAATGTGCGGTCGTGCCATCAAGTAAAATAGATAAATTTACGTGAATTGTACAGCAGAATAACAATTAGTCCTTTAAATGTTCGATGCTCTGTTTTAAATTAAAGGAGAAGATGTGTCACCATATTTTATTCCTAGTTTACGTGAATTGTACAGCAGAATAACAATTAGTCGTTTGGTGTTAAATTGTATATATGTTTTTTTTTTAAGTTGATACAGTTAATGACAATAAAGAAAATTTATTTAATTTAGACCGTGCGTTTCACTTCCTTTTTGTTGTTCACCGCTAGTGGCGTAGTTGCGCAGTTAACCGATTGTGAACTGGTATACCAGGACAGTTTCGTGATCTACGAAATTTACCACAAGACCAAAGTGAAGATCGATTAAATTAAAGAATCATTGTGTCGAGTAAACGCTAACATCGAAATAGACCAAAGTAAAGATCGATTAAATTAAAGAACCATTGTGTCCAGTAAGCGCTAACATCGAAATAGACCAAATTAAACCCAATTAAATAAAAAAACGTTAACAATAAAACTACCTCAGTGAGTTTTTGATTGAGCTGCTCTTCGTTGGTGAACAATTTTCAACGGAACATCGTTGGTGGGTGACAGTGAACCTGTGCCGGACGCCGGCACCCCATACTCCCCACCCCCACAGAGCTACTGAAAGCCAGCTGTTTAACTGATCCGTAACGCCCATACTACTTCTGTTGCGATGGTAAGATCGAAAATGCAAAAAATCTACTCACAATCTGTTTGAGTTTCGAAGCTACATGGCGAACATTGAAGCAATATATTAAACGATGAGGGACCCTAACGCGTATATTAGAATATGCCTGTGCTGAAATCACAAAACCAAGTACCACGGCAAATGATATGATATTTGGTTTAATTGAACAGTTGCGATGAGACGAGCTGAGTAACAGATAAACATCATCCCGACCGGAACAACGAGAGGTGATAAGAGATGATTTTGGTCGGTAAAAATTCAGCATGTGTCTCGATCGATTCAAAAATATCTTTTAAAGAATTCCAGCTTCCTGCTGAACAAAATAAAAAACACGTGAGTGAATATGTTTGTTTACTTTGAAGATCACACCAAACTGATCGCTCATAATAAGTATCATAATGACGACTTGATGATGAAGGTTCCACCAATTATGACATCATCAACTTAAATTAGATATGTAACCACTTAAATTAAATATTCTCGATCCGATAGCGGAAATGAAAAGCAAAGAGCAATTCATCGAACATTTTGCATTTCATCACAATCACAAACGTGGAAATGTAAAATGATAACCAAAAGATCGTTGAACACTTTGCATATTCACGGAAGTTGAAGTGCTAAATAATTCAATATTTATACACTGTATCCATTCATAATAATGTTAACATTGCATTTCAACACAATCGAGAAAGCTGTTCAACGGGTGAACACTGCATTATTACCAACATTGTGCATTATTGCCACCGAAAGGTGTTCATAGTGTACTTAAAATTCCACACCCTTTTCATGAGAATCCATGCAATGTTTTTTTATATTTGTTAATATTCCCTAAAATATAGACTTAAGTCGACTAGAACGTTTTGTTTCAGTTTTTTTTTTTCATAACATTTCTTACACACGATTTTACGAATGATACTATAGCCCACTTACATTCTTTATTAGCTGATATATAATGATCCTTAGTATCAACTTTCCATTACTTATTTTGCAACTTCGACCATTCTAGAAATATTAACCCTCTCTTTATTGTTCGCCTTTGATCAACCCGAAATATCCATTTAGACCGTCCCGCCCGCAGCTAACTTAAAATTGGACATAATTATACCCGCCGCTACAAATATCTGAATTCCGTTTTTCAACACATTAAAACTTTGGTGTAACAATAAAAATTATACCTAACATTGCTTTCAAATTAATTTCTATTTTCCCCAATTATTACCCAGCAACATTAACTAATAATTTATAGCGCAGTATATAAAGATTAAATGCCAAAAAATATAACCTTCAACAGTTTAGAAAGCCGTGTCTATGAATCGAACGGCGGGAAGTAATAAAATAGCGAGTTACCGCTTCATTAATTTCGTAATTTGTGTCGTTTCTGAAAGCGTAAAATAGATCTTTATAATTTCGGAAAATGCTCTCAAGCGAATTTGAAGTACGTGTGTAAGCCGATTCAATTTCGCCAAGCGGGCGCGGTACTGTTTGAAGTGATGGCAATTGATTGGGATTAAAAGTGTTTTAATTATAAGGACTAAAGTGGAAGTTGTTGAAGTATTAGCGGAAAGTTAGAAATCCCATTTGTATTAAACGACGTACATTTGAGCTTCAGTTTGTGAACTGATTCAACTTTGGATAATGACACCAATAAACAGTTGACATCTGCGGAAAGGACCTTCACGGTGGTATCTGCTCTCATTAAAATAAAAATATTACCAGGTCAACTTGCCGTATCGAATACTCGTTAAATTTCTTGTGTATAGATAAACTCGCGTTTTTTTGTGTTTACTTGCAGCACTGAAACATAAATCATCCACCCACCAGCAATTCGATATGACCTGAAGTAAATACTTCACAACTTGGTATACGTAAAATCCTAGGTTTGTGTAAATCATCGAGGTGCATCATCATCATCATCGGCACTACAACCGGGATCCGGTCTTGTCGCTATTTAACAAGTCTGAGGCCTGTTAAACTTTCCATAATAATTTGTTTTTCCGGGCAAGATTATTATAGGTGCATAGCTGGCGCTAATTGTGACATTCGCATTTACATGCCAACTAAAAACACCCTATAAGCTGAATCCGACAAAAGGAATCAAATCGAAGGATTGTAAAAAATAAGGACTATATCTAATTAAGGAAATAAAACCAAAGACTCCCTACTCACTCTTCAATGATATTGGAAATATAAAACTAATTATAATTTGAAAATTTATGACTTTGATGGGACCGTGCGTAGAATTCTTGACGGTAGACCAAAGGGAAAGAGACCGGCAGGACGGCCGCGACGAATATGGGAGGATAATGTTAGGTTTGACCTTGAGGAGATCGGATCGGCTGGTCAAGCGTGGAAGGGGAGTGCAGAGGACGGGGAACGTTGGCGGAGTCGAGTCGGTGATGTCATGAACTTCCGGATTTCTACAGGCCAATGAATAGTTATAATAATAAAATTGGTGACTTTAATGTATGCAACTTCAATTGACTACACGATTAAAATACAATCGACAAAATAGAACGTTGGCTGAATAAAAATCACCCAAAAACCCCTGAGATTAATGAATACAACTGCATAACAAAATAAGGAAAGCTGTGATGTTTCGTTAACAACTGTAATCTGATTGAAAATAAACCTACGTGAATATCAGATAAGCACCTAGATTTTACAACTATTTTAGGTCTATTTCTGACATCTGAGCCAAGCTTATATTGCGACAGTATTGCAAACATTTGTAGCGATCCTAAATCACTGCTCCCATCCAAATCCCCAATATTACCAATAATCCCATCCAAACCCCCAATACCTCCCTTAATCCAAATCCAAATCCCATATTGAATCATATGAGCGACAAATTAAACCGAAAGTTAATTTGTCGCACATTGTTTCAATTCCCCATAATCCAGACATGATGAAATGCTTAATTCAATACGCATTTCATGATTTCCCTTCCAGGAACTTATCCAACTAAACCCTTAGTCAATTCCCAGAACACAATTCCAATTGAAGCACACAAAATCTTGTGTGTGCTTCTTGGAATTCTTACATTTAAAACGTTGACAAATCTCAACGACAAAAAGAATAAAAGGGCAGTAATTTTCAATTTCACGGTCAGTCAAGGTTCCGAAGGGCGAACCGCTGGTCTTCAAACAACAAAGTAAATTAATGGAATCCAGGAGCTACGACAGATAGCCAAACAATTTATCTAAATCTTGAAGATTGAAAATAAAACAATAAAACTAAACAAAGAGTTAGTAGTTTCATACCAAAACCAGGTGTACCAGGGGGAAACTACTAGGGCGCACTTTTTCCACCGATACACTCGCAGAAATAGAGCGACCCATTCGGAGGATCCGTCGAACATTGCCACAAGGGAGATAACCGGATCCCGAAATCAGCGGACCAGAGGGAACTGGCAAGAACCACCCCCACTGGCTAGAAGCCCACAACGGCAGAGTGCCCCGTCCGGAAGCCCGCACGCCCACCGGAGGAAATTGCAAGGGCACTGTTCTTACGCCGTTCACTCCAACGGTAAACGGTCCCCAACAGGATCGCCCACAGGGACGACCAAGACCACCACAAAGGGAGGTCAGCCATATAATCGCCAAATTTATCTTTCTAAATCTCAACACATTGTTCTAAAGCATTCACCTCTTGAAGTAGTGAGGGTGTAGCGTTTCTAACAGATACACACACAATACACAAGCAAATAGCGAAGAACACCGAAAGGAAATTCGAATAAGCAAAGCATCAGAGCCGTATACCATAGCGATATCATAACAATCCCACATCAGTTGAGTGTACTTGAGTTTAGAAATCGAATTCGTACACGCGGCAGTAGCCTAATACTTTATTGCTTCACTTCTCACCTGTTTCATCGTTTGTTCAAATCACCGTCTTCACTATCTTTATTTAACGCGATAATTGGTGACCCCGACGTGATCTGTATACACAACACACAACACCTCCAATAGGTAAACAGAACTACACGATCCCGACTTCTGCACAGAGCACCGGCGCACTCGCCTGCTCCGACGTTCACTCGTTCTCTTCGTCGTTCGCTACTCACTCCGTCCTTCGCACACGAAGTTGATCGTAACATAGTTACTGAGGAGGGAGTAGTTTGGATAACAGATACACACACAAAATATACAAGCAAATAGTGAAGAACACCGACAGGAAATTCGAAAAAACAAAGCATCACTGCCGTATACTGTGGGGTAGTGAAGTATTATGCCGGACACGGGCACACGGTTCACTTCACTCCCCATCACTAATCGAAAGTTCCGCCACAAATGCGAGCACCGAAAATTGTCCACAAACGCGTAGGCTAAACGATAACACCCCCTGGAACTGCAGCATGGAATATTAAAACACTGAATGGTTTTTTGGTCGGCGAAACGTTCTCTTTATTTAATTAGTTGATGGTAATCTTTTGTAATTAAGCAAAAGTACACGTGTATTAGATGTCATATGGGGCCTTACGAATGTTAATTTAAGCCTTCTCATGATCGTTGTTCAAACGTTAACGACCACATACTATCTAAACGCTTCGCACTATAATTCCGACCGTTCAATTAATTGTAGAGAAAAAAAAATCGAGAAACCACGCTCGACTTAATTGATGATGAAAACATGACTCCTGTATATATACGCTCCTCCGCTGCGCGAAACGAGGAACGGGAGATCGCGTGACCATTGCGGTCAGAGGATGGAAGACGACTCAACGATATCTTGCTCGTTCAAAGCTCACTCGCTCATCGTGATCATGGTGGTATGTGTACCTAGAACAAAGAAAGACATAAAATGCGTTCCTAGGATACGATTTCGGTCAAGCAAACAAAACCGAAATCGTCGGATGCATGTGCAGCTAAATAAAGAGACCACGATGCGATGTGGAAATGTGCTAATTAGTTTTAGCTAGGTTACTGGGAAATGGTGTTTATCGCATCGCTCGTAAGGGTACGTATTGAATACCTATTTGCATTGTTTATGCTTGGATTTCAATTGATGCCAAGGGACGCGGAATGCGTATTTGCTTTGGGTTGCACATTGTGCGAGTCAGGGAATTTTATTGCTGGGAGAAAAACGTCGCCATCCAATGTATACATAAAGAAATTTATCGTATACATGAATGAAGGTGGGAATAGGCGACGCAATGATAATTATCCCTGACTGGAATGGTTACATGATATGTGAACCGAGGGTTTTTCTTTTCAGGAATTTGTCTTGTACCGAATTGGTTTAGGATACCAGATAAGCAAAGAAAGAAATCTTACGGAAAATTATATGGGAAGGGATGCATGAAAAGGTAAGTTTTCTTTATAGGGATTTTAAGATTATAGATGGTGATGTATATAATGCGTGAAGCATTTACAGGTACTAATACTGTTGCATTAGCGAACTTAAGGAAGTTGGGTAGTAATTATGGGGGTGGACCGTAGGGTTTGGCGGAACCGCTACAATACTAATGCGATAACATAACAATATCACATCAGTTGAGTGTACTTAAGTTTAGAAATCGAATTTGTACACGCGGCAGTGGCCTGATATGTGCAGCATTGGTTACATTTTTAGTGATTCTAACTGTCATAGCGTCAGTACGAATCACACGCTCTTCACTATCGTCGCAATACGCGATAAAGTTTTACACTATTTTACACAATAACGCTCTAAATAATACATATTATCCAATCCAGTGGAAACCTGCAGTAGTCCATCTTATCCCCAAAAAGGGGAAGGACAGGAGCAATCCAGCCAATCTTCGCTCGATTAGTTTGCTTTTGAACATCAGGAAGGTATTCGAGAAAAAGATAAATAAAACATTGACTAACTGGTGTGAGGAAAATGGTATTATTCCGAACAACCTGTTTGGCTTCCGATCGCAACATGACACAGTTCATGCTGCGACAAAACTTGTTTCCGACATTCAGTCGACCAAGGCGAGGCGACAATGCACAGGGGCTTATTTTGTGGACTTTGAAAAGACTTTCGGCACCATATGGTTAAAAGGGCTTGTATATAAGTTATCAAATCTAGGTATGCCCGAATATTTATTATACGTTATTTACGACCAGTCTCATAGGACGGGGTACGCGTGGAAAAATACAAAGAGCTCAGAAGATCTGAAAGAAGGCGTCACAGACAAAAGAAAAGTGCCTGGGAAAATAGTCTAGTCTGTGAAATAGAGAAAAGTAGAGAGCGGGGTCCCCACCAAGTACGGAAATCCTGCCAAATAGTTCGCTGTACGACGCGGTAAACACCACGCTGCACTTACTGCAAGGATAAAGAGGGTAATCTGATCACCGATCCTGAAGGCATTCTGGAGCGATGGGAAGCGCACTTCAATGAATTGCTAAATGGACAGCTCACAGAAGAATTGGAGGCTCCACCAATGCAAAATCAAGAACAAATGCTGCCGTCACCAAGCAGTGAGGAAACATTAACAGCCACAAGACAGCTCAAATCAAATAAAGCCGCCGGAGCTGATGGCATACCAGCTGAGTTGATCAAATAACGGGGGGCAGCGTTACATTATGCAATTCAAAAAATCGTGGTACAACTATGGGAACCAGAGGATATGCCGGGAGATGGGCGTCAGGCAATAATTTGCCCCATACAGAAGAAGCGAGATATCACACTGTGCAGCAACTATAGGGGTATAACATTGCTGAGTACCGCCTATAAGATACTCTTCACTATCCCACAAGATCGGATAGCCCTATTCGCTAAAGTCATCATTGGTCAATATCAGTCTGGGTTCATCCCAGGCAAATCAATGATTGATCAGAAATTAACCCTTAGGCAGGCGATAGAAAAATGTCTGGAATTTAAGATTCCATTATATTCTTTACTCCTCGATAGTATAGTGGTTAGTATACCCGCCTGTCACCCGGAAGACCGGGGTTCGATTCCCCGTCGGAGAACCTCTGGCGCAAGACTAATGACATTGCCCAGAAAAAATAAATCATTATGGAAAATTTAACAAGTCTCAGGACTTGCTAAATAAGGCCAAGACCGGTTCCCGGTTGTAAAGCCGATGATGATGATGATATCATTTACTTATAGACTTTAAGGCCGCTATTACGTGGTTGTAGTAATATTAATATAATATAAATATAATATTTAAATTATATTTATTATTCCTTTCTCTACGGCGAGCAACACAAACAAGACTCAACCACGTAACACCGCCTACAACAGCATAGCCAGGGTAGAACTATATAATGCCATGAGAGAGTTCGGCATTCCAAACAAATTAATACGACTTTGAAGGTGGAACATGGCCAACGTAACTAGTCAAGTAAAAATAGCGGTGTTGCTGTCCAAAGCAATAAACAACTTTAATGGACTCCGACAAGGGCACGATCCGGCCTGCCTCCTCTTCAACCTGGCGTTGGAGAAAGCAATCCGTCACTCTGGCGTCACAATTAGAGGGACTATTGTCACCAAGTCCAGCCAGATACTTGCCTAGGCAGATGACATCGACATCATCGGTAGAAACGAATCGGCTGTACAGGACTCATTCACCCAGTTCGAGCAGGCGGCACAAAAACTGGGTCTGCACATTATTGAGGGGAAAACTAAATACATGGTGGCAACATCTGCGAAGAGAAGACCTAACGTTGGTCAAACTATCAGGGTAGTGGAGCACGAATGTGAAGTAGTGCAATCCTTTAACTACCTCGGGTCAATAGTATTGTGGGGGTTCTCTATACCACATGGAGAACCAACCCACAATGCTAACCAATCTTGACCGCTAACAGCGCGTCACCCTAACCTAACCAACTCCCCATTCAAAACATGCAAAACACATTCCAATCTGCAAGCGCATCCATCCCGAACTTGCAAGAATCCATCTCCCAATCTGCAATGAAAGGCATTTGCCAAAACTCCCAACAGAATACATTCTAAATCATCTCCCTCATTTACGTCACCCCACATATAATTTTTCCCAAAACCGCCTCGGTCAATTCTCTATTTAAGTCATATTCCTTCCCTGCGACCAAGCAATCTTAATTTCCCTGGAAATTCCTATGCTGCAATAAAACGCATATTCAAACCTACAACGGAATATTAATCATCACCACCAACTACACCGAGCCGCATACATTTCCCCTAAATTGCTTCGGTTAATTCTCTATCCAAATTATATCCCTCGCTTGCACCCAAGCAATTCCAATTTCCCCCGAAAACTCATGCCCATACTTGCTCGTGTTCCCAAAACCGATTTCTCGGAACACATAGCAACCGAGGAATCTAGCCCAGCCAGTACGGCAGGAATTCAAGGAAACAAACTCCCTATACAGGGACAGCAACTCTTTTCGAAGTTCTTAGTAAATGACAGCGAGTCGATTTTAGCTATGACTCAACCGCCACGACACGATGAATGGATTCTTTCCTTTTATTAGTCAGTCGTCATCCAACTACCACCGCGCGCACACATTCGACAAGATCGCGGATTTACCCAACCACCAGAAGCGGAAAGTCGTGAAGTGCCTCGAGGCGTTATCTTCGGAAGTCCTCATGCATTGTTAATTGAATTCAGTCTGCACAATTTCGCGTCGAAACCAAACCAAGATTAAGGGCTGTTGGAACCGTGTTTAAGTGAGTGTAAAAGTCAATTGATAAGAAGGAATAAGTAACGAAACTCGAAATAGAAAGAACGCTTAAACAACATTTATACGGAGAAATCGAAGAGAACTCTTGGATAACATTTAAACCGGAAGAATAAAAAAAAGGGAACATTTAAACGAAAAGCCAGTGCGTTTTATTTCTTTTCTTTCTTCCCCGTTGCTGAACATTGTCAGTTTTATTTACACAGTGACGTGTTGGGGGTACAGTGAAACCGCGTCCGTGCTGGCGCATACTTAGAACCCCCACAGTATCAGCCGATAACAATATGGAAGAAGAAATACGCGAACGGGTGATCAAATCCAACACTGCTTGGTATCTGTCGTGCAAACACTTGCATATCAAGCGAATAACCGGTCTAGGCAGCTTCGCCATGTAGGGAAATATGGGACCGGTAACTGGGACGATTTGCGAGATTTCATCGCATCCTTTCCATGGTCCGAGGTGTGGTTCGGAAACTCCGATGTTAACGCATGCGCGGAGTCGGTATCAGAGATTATTCTCCTGGGGATGGAGATGTATATTCCACATTCCATCAAACGTAGTTCGTCTGATAAACCTTGGTTTGACAAAAAATGTGAGCTGATTACAGCGGCAAAAAATAGAGCTTTTCAGCAATGGCGCTTCAATCCCACCGATGTTAACAGAACGAATTTTGTTAGAATCAGAAACGCGTGCAACCAGGCGATTGATACCGCGAAGAAGGCTCACAACGACAGGGTGATCAATAAGCTCCTTTGGTGCCCAACTGGTTCGCGCTCCTTCTGGTCAATGGCAAAAGCTGTCAGCGGTAACTTCGCATCCTCCTCATTCCCTCCGTTGGTGACAGACAGCGGGACGTTAGTCACGAATTCAAAGGATAAAGCTAATGTGTTCGCGAATTCAAACCTCGATCCCGGCCTATTGGAGCCACCGTGGATCTCGCCGGTACAGTCTTCCATGCGGGCTGTGAGATTTCGTCCGCGCACTATTCAACGCATTCTACGTGAACTGGATTGTAGGAAGGCAACCGGCCCGAAACGGAATACCAGCAATATTCCTTAAGAACTGTGCTCCAGAACTATCACCGGTTCTTGGCAGGCTCTTTCGCTTATCTTATGCACGGAGGACCTTTCCTGCCTGCTGGAAAATCGCTCGAGTTCAGCCAATCCCAAAGACGAGAAAAAAGTGTCTCCCACAAAATTACCGGCCGATTGCATTACTGTCTACTTCATCTAAGGTGATGGGAAAAGTCATCAATACAGAGTTGGTTAAGTATTTGGAGTTCAACGGACTTCTGAATGATCGTCAATACGGATTCCGTGGCAGGCGGTCCACGCGAGACCTTTTGATACTTATAACCGATATATGGACATCTGCGATTGAACGGCATGGTGAGTCAAGGGCAGTCGAATTCGATATCTCCAAGGCTTTTGACCGCGTCTGGCACGGGGCATTGCTGAGCAAACTTCGTTCATATGAACTTTCCCAACAGCTTTGCGACTGGACGTGGAGCTTCCTCGAGAATCGATCGATCCGGGTTGTTGTGGACGGCGAGTGTTCGGATCTGTATCCTGTTAATTCGGGGGTGCCCCAAGGTTCTGTTTTGACTCCGACCTTGTTCTTGCTTCACATAAATGATTTGTTGGAGACAACGAATAACAAAGCGTTCAGTTTTGCGGATGATAGTACGCTTGTTTCCTCCTTTTCGAGTGATCGGCCGATTGGTGCATCAACGTCACACTAGCTGAGATGTAGACAGATCGACTCTCTGAATCGGGATTTGGACAAAGTCCTGCAGTGGAGAAGGGCCAATCTTGTCGACTTCAATGCAACGAGGACCCAGTATGCAACATTCACAAAGAAAACTGGATCATCGGTTCCACAGCTGATGATGAATGGCCGGCCCCTCGAGGCTGGGGAAAGTTTGGAATTGCTCGGCGTCAGGGTTTGTGGGAATGTATCATGGCATAAACACATGTCGAGTATCGCCCGGCCAGCCTCAGGAAAACGGAGTTATCTTTTTAGAGCCAAGAAATATTTTACTCCGGCCCAACTTCTTCTCCTATATAAATCCCAAATTAGACCCGCACTCGAATATTGCTCTCATGTTTGGAGCTCGGCTCCTAAACATATCCTCGCCCTACTTGAGAGCATACAGAGGCGAGTAATCCGCCTGATCGGGGACTCGGCGCTGACGTCGGGACTACAGTCGCTATCACATCGAAGGCGCGCAGCCGATCTCTGTCTGTTTTACAGATATTATCGCGCGTGCTGTTCCTCGGAGATTCTTGGTATTGTTCCACGCAGTGCGGTCTATTTGCGCTTCACAAGACAATCCGACGGATCGCACGCGTTTGTGGTTCATCTCCCGATGGCGGGAACATCCTTGCATCAGAACTCGTTCCGTTACAGAGCGGGGAAGCTGTCGAGCTCCCTTCCCACGCGAGTGTTCACTTGATTACTTGATGGCATCTCGGGGCGCCCACTCGGCGCTATAGGTTCGCCTCTCCCGAGAGAAGTATAATACCAAAAAAAAAAAAAAACTTATTATGGTCTATCAAGGCTCTTTAAATCCCGAAATTTATCCAGAACATCCAAGCTACTATTATACAAGACCATGGTCTTACCAGTACTCATGTATGAATCCGAGACCTGGGTGCTCAATAAAACTCACTCTGAACTCTTAGCCGCGTTCGAGAGGAAGGTCTTAAGGAGAATTGTTGGCCCCGTATGTGAGAGAGAACGATTCCGGAGACGCTACAACCATGAGTTGTACGCAATTTACCTTGAAGCTAATGTTGTAAGAAAAATCAAGCACGGCAGACCCCGGTGGGCGGGACACCTAGCTCGAATGAGCGAAAGGCTGCCTGCCCGGAAAGTCCTTTGTGGCAGGATGTATGGAAGGAGACAGCGCGGCAGACCTTGTCTGCGATGGAAGGATGACGTAGACCAGGACACCCAGAGCCTGGGAGTGCCAAACTGGATGACATCGGCTCGAAATCGGGACCGGTGGAGAGATTTGTTAAATAAGGCAAATACCGGATCCCGGTTGTGGTACCGATGATGATGATGATGATCCTCTCCTATGTTTTATAAGAAAAAAGTAATTCTTCTATAACTCAGGGAGGTACTTAGTTTCCTAATCACCGTTCTACCGTTGCCCTTTTCGCCTTTACCTTTCCTCAAACCCGTCTACCAAATGCCTCTTTCCCATTATTATGGGGTATAAACTATTTCTTTCCATTTATACACAAAAATGCCCTTAGGATATCTATATTAATTAATTCTACCTTTTACCTTTTCTCTAACCCTCTTACCAATCGCTTCTTTCCACAAAAATGTCCTTAAGATATCTATATGAATTAATTTATCGAGGAATTGTACAATGACTCACAGGGTACGCCTGTTAATAAAGAAATACAATTTTATTTGTGTTGATCTTTTTTCTTAAATACAACGACATCCTAAAGAGTAGGCCCATTATAAACGAAGGTCATTCTCTTCTACACTGCCCTACAAATACGTCGCTCAAAATTTAAAAACAGTCATTCTTTCTGCAGATCCCTGGCAATCGGCGGCACACAGCCCCTCAGGTTAAGTAGGTTCAAATACACTGCTCAAAATTCCCCATACCAATTAACATTTCGATACCAAAATATGCAAATGAACACAACCATATTGTGTTTGAATTTCGAAAAAAAGGAAGAAGGAACTCAAATCTTATATCCGTCAACTCAGAAGAAACTCCCTAAGCACACCCACTCCCAACGTTTTCTCGTGATATTCAATATCTATGCAAAACATGGGAAAACAGATCCCAAAATCAGTCTCAGGGATCTTTATGCACAAAGGCACTACAGCCCATACAGCAACTGTGACATAAACTCAAGACATTCCCTTATCGGAATTCTTAGCTCCTTTATCAAAGAAAGGACAACGTCAAATAACACCATTGTCAGATTGCTGTATCAATCTCTATGATAATCGCATACTCCAAACTGTCTCACCTCGGGTCCTGAACCGAGCCAATAACACAAGGAAAAAAGAAATAATAAAAACACCCAAATAAAGTTCACAATACAAAATATGAATCAGTCACAGATCCGTATTCCACTAACTTTGATTTTGAACCGAATCCATATAGGTGATTGGATTGGTAACGATACACCTGGTTGCCACTTATCAAAGGTCTTGATCTTGTGCCAAACTTATAGCCCTTTAGAGACCTAAGACATTTGCCGCCCATTTTGGTAGACAAAATGTGACATTGATAAAATTCGCAGCATAACAAAACAATTGGGACCAAGTAGACCAAGGACCACGGTAGAGATTGTACGGCTTTACCTTCACCTTGGACCCCTTTATCACTCTGACATTGTTACCTTTTATATTTGTAGACACATCAAATGTTCAAGGAGCCCCAACCGTTACTCTAATTAAAATTGACCTTACTTCGAACAAATTGCTTATCTAGGACGTCCACGGGTGATTAGGTTTAATGTCTACGACCATGCACAGCGACAAAGAATCATTAAGTGATTTTAGGAACAAATAGATACCATTTAGGAGATCACTGACAATCTTATGCCACACACGGCTGCACTTACCCTCCATCTAAGACCGGCAAAAGTATTCTAGGTATTCATCCCTCTTGGACGATGTATTCGTTATTATAACCAAACAGAACTGTGGTACTCACCGGCAAGCTTTACGCAATGTAACGTGATTACTTTCCACTGTAATTGAGGTTTGCAATGTTGAAATTTAATCCTTTTGCAGGAGATGGGACGCGACGTATAACACGAACGATAGAAAACAAGACACGTCTTTTCGTTTAATTGAGGGCAAAACTAACCTCGTGTTTTACAAACCGGATGGGATCAAACCATCGTCATTTAAAATGCAAAAAGGTGGAACCACATATACACAGAATAGCATTTATAACATTTCTTTGCATTCAATGGCCTTCAATTATTAATCACCCCACTAGAGCACAGTTTTAGTTCGAAAGGATTAAAACACTATAATCGAATGTGTAATCATTCATCCGAACGGACGTCTGCCAGCACTTATTTGTCGGTTAGTTCGACCATCGATGAACACAAGCTAACAATGGATCACCGACTTTGCAAAACCAGGATACACCTCGTAAACCGTTATTAAATAATTCAACTTGTTTGCCCACCTGTGCAAGTTTTGGCGTTAGTATCCATTAGTAGTGACCGCTATACAACACCGGACAATTGGAAGATCGCAAAGCTGTAAAAGCCACAAAACAAAGGGATATCAGCCACGGTATCCTTAAGTCATGCCATCACACAGAACTAATCCGAGCAAGCATCACAATTAGCACAATGTGAACAAGTGTCACACACACGATACCCTAGGTTCGAGTAATACGAATTCGACCGTTAGATATAATAAGCCCCAAGGTGGCCACAACGACGACAACCGAATCCAGAGACAGCCAATTACGAACTAACATTGGACACCATACAGGGTTCTAGAGTTTATTCCCATACACACCGTTGAGGGAGGATAAACACTGAGAACTTGGACGTAGTTGGTATCGGTTCATGGGTAATGATACGTTCGTGGTTACGTACGTTGCGAGCCACATCCGCAGATGGCTCTTAGCGAAAGGATACCTTCGGCAACATGCGTCGTGATGTACCATGACTCTGAAGTTCTTCTGAGACATGTTGCAAAAGGATGATCCAACAACAAGGACTTTCTTCGCGCATGATTTCTATTCACACAATTTCTCTCAATACAAATACGCAAAGCTCTCCGGTGGTAAGCTTTAACACAATAACTCGTTACAAAGGATGTCTTTTGAACAACCCTTAGGCTATAGTTGCGCCTTCGGGTATTTGGAGGATGCATATCACCGGAAGATATTACCCACCTACTTATTGGCCTTCAGCACAATGGCGCGTCACATTGAATGCTTTGTTTTGATACTTGTGCCTTTGAATTGGCCAACTGAGATTTTGCCTTTGTTGGATAAACTGTTCCTTCCTTTTCCCAGCCATTTCACAGAGGGGGAGGGGGTCATTGCTTGTGGCTTGCCCGCTTATTGTTTGTGTGTATTTACATTTTGCCCCTAGTGTTATCATACTTGTTGTTGATTCTGTTTCGTTGCTTTACTTAATGTCACCTGGCTACAGACCGGAATAATAATCCGTCTTAAGGTCCTCGATGTATTCTTCGGAAAAGTGTATACTCACATTAAAGGTAAAAGAACTTGTAATCAAAAAGGCAGGCATTTAGTTGTGTGAATTAATTTAATGTTGAGTTGATAGGTAGTATACGAAAAGCTTATTATACCTATGATTAAACCTGTTACAGTTCATTAAAATCTCTTGAGAGCAACGATATGTTTTGTTAAATATAAATTCAGCAATATATTCCGACATGGAGTGTGACTAAGTTCGAATTCTAATATTAAGTTTGAATATTGATTACCTAATTGAACGTGGGAAGCAAAAGCTCCTCTTATTTTCCCGATTATAATGTTATTCTCGTGTTACAAACATATTAGTCACAAAAAATAATCAAGTAGACGTATATGGTCAGGGAAGTTGGAGTACCTTTGTAGATCATCCCAGCGACTGTTTAATTTTAAGTTACATCATCATCATCGGCACTACAACCGGGAACCGGTCCGGGCCTTATTTAGCAAGTCCTGAGACTTGTTAAATTTTCCGTAATGATTTGTTTTTTTTTTTCGGGCAAGGTCATTTAGTCTTGCGCCAGAACCTCCCCGACGGGGAATCGAAGCCCGATCTCCCGGGTGACAGGCGGGTATACTAACCACTATACTATCGAGGAGCCCTAAGTTAATATATTGACCTGTGGGGCTGGTGTAGTGTTATGTGCCGACATTGGCACGGGTTGACTAAGATCTCCTTACAAGTTACCTAATCCACGTCCTCAGGTAAACAGCTGCCAGATAGAGCTTCCTCAGGATTTGACGTTGCACTGTCACTTCGGGATAAACTTCACAACGAGCGCTCAGACACAGCGCAGATACCAGGCAGAAAATAAAACATTAGGGTTGGTGATATAGTTTTGTTTTTATTGTTCGAAAACTATCTTTCTCTTAATCTTTAGTCTGTGACGGATCTTCACAACATTAGGTCCGTCACTAACTTCACAAATTACATTCACAGCAACTTACATCGCTTCCGCACACTCGATTTATTCGAAACAATCCGGGACTATTATTCTATTCGTGGTTTCTCTATTTTACAATTTAAGTAAACGTTTTTATCGCGCGGGCGCACTACTCTATTAAACTCGTCTTTCCGGGTGCACTCCAGGAGACTCGACTCCTTTACCACTATTTTATCGACTAAACTACTTTGTGCGCGAATCACCTTGTTGGCTCATGGGTGGTCGAACCGTGGGAATAAAAATTCATTAAAAAGCATCTTTGGGATTAGGATGCATTTGGGATAATTACACAATGATGGTTGTGTTTACAACCATGTTAATTGTGTATTGCAATCCTAGGGAGTCATGGGTCGGATTCCAGTGTGAGTATTTACACTGGCATTGAATTCGGCTCTTGGCAGCTAGGCGCGAATTGCGCCGGTGCTTTGAAGATTGCATAAAAGCCGCCGTGAGTACTGGTGCAACATGAAAATCTGTTGCGCATGTGTGGGACAGTAAATGCAGGCAGACAGAGGTTCTGCTGATTGTTTTCATAATCCACTTCGGTTATCTAGTATGGCAACCGAAATGTTTTCCTTTTAGAACAATGCTGAGATGCATTGATGTATGCGGTACTGGCGTACCGAATTTCTTCTAGAGAAAATTGATATACCGCGTTAATTGCGTGAATGTCCTTGATGGGCAGATGCTTGATGTTGGATGCTTGATGGATGCGATTTGCATAATCGAAAGGTAATGCAATCGGTGGGAGAATGCTTGGGGAAGTTATTGCGGTTGCATGGTAAAAATGATGAAATTAGTGGAGCTTTAGGAAGGAAGATTTGGAGGTAGGTTGAAAAAGGTAGCAGTGGTGTTAGTAGAAACGCCACCGTCCCCCCGCCCCCGTAGGGTGAAGTAGTACTCAGAAGGCTGTAGTTAAGTGAGGTTGGCCGTACATGCGCCTTATGGTGGTGCTCGGGTGCGGCTTCGCGTGAGTCGACCGCTATTTCCGTTTGGTATTCCTGCCGTAGATGTTGAGGGTAGCTCCTCTGTAGCATCGGGGTTTGTGGTGGCCTTTGGGAGGTTGGCCTCCGAGAAACACGGTTTCAATCTTTCTACGCTGACTGTGGTTGATCTGCCTTGGATCTCTACTTCATACACTCGATCGCTGATTCGTTATAGAATCTTATATGGCCCTTCGTGGGGGGAATGAGTGGTTTCTTAACTTTGTCCACCCTGACGAAGACGTGCGTGCAGCTATGCAACCCAGGGTGGATAAACACTCTTTTGGTGCCATGTCGGGCTACGGGTTTTGCCCTGATCTTCCGCATCAGGTCCCGGAGATAGCCTACGCTTTGTAGTTGGTCGTGTGGAGCTTCACTGTCCACAAATAGTTCGCCTGGCAACACTAGGTTGGTGCCGTAGGTCAGTTTTGGAGCGGATGCGCCCAGATCCTCCTTGATACTTGTCCTCAATCCTAGGAGGACCGTGGGGAGGGCGTCGAACCATTGCGTGTCGTTATGACACATTAGAGAGGCTTTTAGCGACCTGTGCCAACGCTCTATCATCCCGTTGGATGAAGGGTGGTATGCGGTCGTACGACTTCTTTGACAGCCCAATAAGTCAGTAAGCTGCTTGAAGATCGTGGCCTTGAACTGTGGACCTCGGTCTGATGTTAACGTTGCTGGTACGCCAAAACGTGTAACCCAAGTCGAGTAAAACGCTCTGGCGACACTCTCGGCGGCGACTACCCGTAGTGGCGTTGCTTCTGGCCACCGAGTAAAACGGTCGATCATGGTGAGGATGTAGGAGAATCCTCTCGGGGGTGTTAAGGGGCCCACAATATCTATGTGGACGTGTGTAAATCGAGCCTCGGGGAATTTGAATTGCGCTGGCTCCAACACGTTGTGTTGGCTAATTTTGCAGCGCTGGCATTTAAGGCAGGCACGAGTCCAACTCATGAAGTCTTTATTCATACGAGGCCATACGAACTTACGTCGAATGGGTGCAGCGGTTGCACGTCCGCTGGGGTGAGCTGGACCGTGAAAGGTCTTGAATACACTCCTTCGCAGCTCTCCGGGAATGTAGGGCCTGACTGTTCCCGTGGAGATATCACACCATATCTCGTCTGCGGATTGCTCGAGTGGGAACTTGCGCAGCTGAAGTGCTGTCTCTGCTTTGAGAAGAGACTCGAGCTGGTTGTCATTCTGCTGTGCTTGAGCTAGGTCGGCGTCGGCGATGGCGGCGCGTAGCTGAATGGTATCGATGCGGGATAAGGCGCCCGCGATAACATTCTGTTCCCCTGAGATGTGTTTGATCTCAGTGGTGTATTGACCTATCAGGTCGAGTTGCCGTTCCTGGCGTGGGGATGCATTCCCGGACGTCTTCCGGAATGCGTAGATCAGTGGCTTGTGATCCGTTCTGATTACTAGGAGGCGACCTTCTACCAAGTGTCGGAAATACTTTACGGCGCTGTACATAGCGAGTAACTCCCGGTCGTATGTGCTATATTTCCGCTCGGCCGTATTAAGTTTCCTTGAGAAGAAAGCGAGCGGTTCCCAGCTTCCGTTGCATTCTTGCTCCAATACTGCTCCCATGGCCGTGTCTGACGCGTCGCATTGGATGGCCAATGGTGCGCCCTCTGTGGGGTAGCGGAGTGGGGTAGCATTTGCCAGCTGTGCCTTGGATTGACGGAATGCGTTGTCTGCAGCTTCCGTCCAGGCGATTGGGCGCTTGTCGTTCTTCTTTGCCCCCTTTAAGTACTCATTTAAAGGGGCCTGAATGTGCGCGGCGTTTCGTAGTGTGGGTCGGTAAAAGTTTAGCATACCTAGGAAACGGCGTAGCTCGCGAACGTTGTAGGGACGGGGAAATTGGGTTAGTGCTTCCACTCTGTCTGGAAGCGGGCGGATACCTTGGCCGTTGATATGGTAACCCAGGTAGGTAACTTGCTCTTTGGCGAATTGGCATTTTTCTGGGTTTATTACGAGGCCAAATTGTTTGAAGCGTTCAAGGACCCGTCTGAGGAGTTGGTGATGCTCCGCAAGGTTCCGAGATGCTATTAGTATATCGTCAATATACGCGTAACAGCAATCCAGGGCGCGTAGTGCCGAATCGATATTCCTCCGGAATGTCTGAGCTGCATTCCTAAGGCCAAACGTCATCACCTTGAATTCGAAGAGGCCGAAGGGGGTAATAACGGCGGTTTTGGGTATGTCTTCAGGTGCCACCGGAATCTGGTGGTATGCCCTGGTGAGATCAAGAGTTGAGAAAACTGTACAACCGCGCAACTTGTACGAATAGTCGTAAAGATGGGCTATTGGGTACCTGTCGGGAACTGTTACTGCGTTCAGCTGCCTATAATCACCGAATGGTCGCCATTCACCGTTGCGTTTTTTGACGAGGTGAAGTGGGCTTGCCCATGGGCTGACCGAGGGTTGACAGATGCCTCGCTCGAGCATATATTCGAATTCGGCGCGGGCTGCTCGTAATTTTTCGGGGGCCAGGCGACGTGGGCGCTGGCTCACCGGTGGGCCGCGTGTTTCTATGTGGTGAAACACGCCAGATCTGTGTTGTTGCTGGTTGGAGAGGGGAATTGTTGAATTGCGAAATTCTTCCAACAGCGCGGGGATTGGGTCTGTAGAGTCCTCGGGTGGGTCGTTCGCCCCTATAGCTGCTTGCGTGGAGAGACGGGTTGAGACGTTGTGACTAACTAACCTCTTGTTGGCAGTGTCTACCAACAGGTTGTGTCTTCCTAATAGGTCAGATCCTATTAGGGGCTCGCTGACATCGGCTATCACGAAGTGCCAGGAGATAGGGCGTGGGAGACCCAGATCCAGTTTGAAATTTCTCCGTCCGTAAGTGGCTATGGGGGAGTTGTTCGCAGCGAACAACTGTAGGTGGCCCGGCACTCGGTTGCGCGGGGCGAAAGATCTAGGGATGACGGAAATGTCGGCGCCAGTGTCGACGGTGAAATTAATATTCGATCTAGAGTCCCTGATTGTTAAGCGACTTATAATAGGGGTGCCGCCCGTTCGCGCTCGAATGAGGTTCTGCGAGGGGGCTGGCCGCGTCCAGCTGCAAGGTTGCCTACAATTTCTGGCGTTTGCACCGAAACGTCTGTGGTATACGCACCGGGCCTGTGTCAGAGCGCCACTAGGCGTGTTTTGCCTGTTGTCTGGTGCGTTTTCGTTTGTGATTGGTGCTCCTCTGGGCGTGTTAAACCGCCTTTGGGGGTTCTTCGTTTGTGGCCGTTGGTTATTAGGACGGTTTTGGATTGCGCGCTCGACATTTCGCATTTGGGCACGCAGTTGGTTCAGGTCTCACTCGAATCTCGAGAGCTTTGTTTGCTGGGTGCGCGGTTGAAATTCCTCACGGGAGGAAATCGTAGCTCGTGTTACCTCTCTTGGTGTGGCTTGTGTAAAAGGCGTTACTAGAGAAGTCCGGGGTGCTGTTAGTGATAAGGATTGATGCCGTGTAGGTGAAACGGCGTGTCGGTTAATCGCCGTGACCTGGTACGCTGGGGGTTCAGACTGTGGGTCTGAGCTTTCCATAATTGTGCCGGCTAGTTTCGCCAAATGACCCAAACTCTGGTTGGGTTGTACTATTAATGCCGCGCGGGCATATTGCGGGAGGCACCTCAGGAAATGAGGCCTAATTATGTCGTCCGAAATCTTGGTTCCAGCTATTGAGCGTAAATGTGTCAGAAAATTGGACGGTCTCATTCCGGTAACATTTGTTTCGCTTGCCAAACGCTGCTGTCTGCTGCTCCTGTGCTCGTCCAGGGCATATAGGAGCGTCTCTTGCATGTTGCTGTAGGGATTTGGTTCTGGTGACTCAATTATGTGAGCAACATGCGTCCGTTGTGTGTGGTTTAGCACTCACAACAATTCTACTGCGCGGACTTCCTCATCGTGTATATCGGCGACCCTGAAGAAGCGTTCGGCTACGGCGAACCATAGCTCTGGGTCCTCCTCGTTGAAAGGAGGCAAGTGTATGCTATGGGAATGCGAGGTGTGCTCGATGCTGGAAGCGTCTACGAACGCTTGATCATCCGAGCACGGCTGGGTCTGCTCTTGCTGAGCTGCCTTAGACCTAGTAGAGTGGGCCATTTTTTTCTATTTGGAAAGAGTGGGTGTTTAGCAACGGAATAAGAGGAAGAGAAGCGAAGGAATTTAATTGCTTGGTGGGGAGCGGGCAGAGTAAATCGTCGTAGGCAACGACGACAGGAAACTGAAGGTAGGGTGCGCGTGCGTGAACAATGATGTCACGGGAGTCGATGGAGTTGGGTAAGTAAAGGATTTACTACCTTGCCTAAACTGAAACAAAGGATGCGACACTAGAAACAAATTAGGCGAACGTCTGGGGTGGTGCAGTACAGTTTTCGGGGCCGAATGAAAGCTAAACTGGGACGGCGGAGTATTCGCGCTGACTGAAAAGAAACCACGAAGTGAAGTGGTCCGGACGGCTGAAAGGAATCGAGCTTGAAATAAGTTGGTGGAGTCGGTTGCAGTCGAGTGGTGTTGAAAAGAGGCGGTTGGAGTCGCGAGTATCGCTGAAAAGGATTGTACGGCGGTCAGTACCCTGAAGGGGCTTACAATGTTTATTATATGAAAACGATCGATGTAGTGTACGCGTAAGATAAAACGTTTTTACATATAAAAAATAAAAATCATTTGCTTCTTTAATTACTATTTGTTCTTGTTTTATCGTTCCGATTGTTATTTGGGAAAAATGAATTCACTTTTTGTATACCAATTTGATTAAAAAGAAGTAAAAAAATGGAAATGTAAAGGAGAAATCGAATTTGTATAATTTTACTGCTATACGGTTTGCACTTTAATTTATATGAGTAAATCTTTTGGAATGTTGAAAACTTTTAAAGTATTTAAAACGTTTGCGAAATTTTATCAAATTTGGAATTAAAAATTTTTTGTTTGCCTGGCATGCAATTTAGGAACCAGGCAGGCAAGGAGAAAATGAACAGCGGTTTCTAAACTAATGAAAATGAACTAGGGCTTTTAAAAAGAACTAAATTTAAGCGGATTGGCGTTCTAAATTTCGTATTTCGTTCTCGTAATCACTATAATTTTGAAACGGCCTTTTATTAGGTTGGCTTGTTGTTGTTTTTTACTTATATTGCGTATACTAGGATTTTAATCAACATTGCTTTTTGCAGGATACACTTATGATAATGATAATGTCGCCGAAGAAAAAATTCTACTCCTTTCTAAACGACCGATTTTTGCTTTCTTTGCCTATATTATACCTTATTACAATTTACAATAAAAATATCGATTTAGCCAGTGCTTGTAACAATATGAATGAATTCAATTTTGTGTGCATATCATAATATAGTAGATTTTATTTAAAAGTTTTCTAGTAAACGGCAGTGGTGCATTGTCTACGTATTTTTTAAATTTATATTGATATCAGGCGGCTCGGAAGGAGCTCACCGAGAGGAGAATTAACACTTTGTTGAAAAAACAGGAAAAAAAATGGAAAAAGAAAGAAAGAAAAGGTTACTTAGCTTGATTTCTGCTGTTATTTGAATGTGGCTGCTTCTAGTCCGATGGTGTCGCTGAAACGTTGGCTAGAGTTGGATTGCGATGTTGTATATTGTTGTGCTGATGTTCGTTGAACGTTGTGTTGGGGCTATTGCTCCTAGCCCGACGATCTTAAATGCAGGAGCGTTGAGGTACTGAATTGCCTTTCTCTTGACACTATTCACTTTCACCAGCTGACTATAGTTTCCGCTCCGGATAAATGTCACTGTTTTTAACATCGGTTTAGCTGCAACAGATCAGAAGTTCGCATGCTCTTTTTGTGGGTCACCAATGTAAGAAGAGCACTGCCACGAATGCGTATGTGGAAAAACAATGTTCAGCAGGTACAGATGTTCAGAAGGTGCGTTCTCAACTCGCGTCGGTGTGTCACCAATTGTGGGGCTGGTCTTAGGTGTTATGTGCCGACATTGGCACGGGTTGACTAAGATCTCCTTACAAGTTAACTAATCCACGTCCTCAGGTAAACAGCAGCCAGATAGAGCTTCCTCAGGATTTGACGTTGCACTGTCACTTCGGGATAAACTTCACAACGAGCGCTCAGACACAGCGCAGATACCAGGCAGAAAATAAAAATTAGGGTTGGTGATACAGTTTTGTTTTTATTGTTCGAAAACTATCTTTCTCTTAATCTTTAGTCTGTGACGGATCTTCACAACATTAGGTCCGTCACTAACTTCACAAATTACATTCACAGCAACTTACATCGCTTCCGCACACTCGATTTATTCGAAACAATCCGGGACTATTATTCTATTCGTGGTTTCTCTATTTTACAATTTAAGTAAACGTTTTTATCGCGCGGGCGCACTACTCCGGGTATTAAACTCGTCTTTCCGGGTGCACTCCAGGAGACTCGACTCCTTTACCACTATTTTATCGACTAAACTACTTTTGTGCGCGAATCACCTTGTTGGCTCATGGGTGGTCGAACCGTGGGAATAAAAATTCATTAAAAAGCATCTTTGGGATTAGGATGCATTTGGGATAATTACACAATGATGGTTGTGTTTACAACCATGTTAATTGTGTATTGCAATCCTAGGGAGTCATGGGTCGAATTCCAGTGTGAGTATTTACACTGGCATTGAATTCGGCTCTTGGCAGCTAGGCGCGAATTGTGCCGGTGCTTTGAAGATTGCATAAAAGCCGCCGTGAGTACTGGTGCAACATGAAAATCTGTTGCGCACGTGTGGGACAGTAAATGCAGGCAGACAGAGGTTCTGCTGATTGTTTTCATAATCCACTTCGGTTATCTAGTATGGCAACCGAAATGTTTTCCTTTTAGAACAATGCTGAGATGCATTGATGTATGCGGTACTGGCGTACCGAATTTCTTCTAGGGAAATTTATATAACGCGTTAATTGCGTGAATGTCCTTGATGGGCAGATGCTTGATGTTGGATGCTATTTGCATAACCGAAAGGTAATGCAATCGGTGGGAGAATGCTTGGGGAAGTTATTGCGCTTGCATGGTAAAAATGATGAAATTAGTGGAGCTTTAGGAAGGAAGATTTGGAGGTAGGTTGAAAAAGGTAGCAGTGGTGTTAGTAGAAACGCCACAGACCCTTATAAATATTTTAATATGATCATATTTTTACGCACCCTGGTTTAACTTTTTTTTTTAATACTTCTAGAGTTTTGCAACAAAACAGTGAAGAACGTGATTCGAATAGTTTAAAGCCAGAGCATTAACATATCAAACAGCTGCATGTGTATCAAGTGGTTCCAAAACGCCATTGATTATTTTTAGCGGTTACTACATGAATGCTCTGGTATATGGCACAGCAACACACACATAATATTGGCGCCAGCGCCACGCACCCAAAACAATTAGATGTAGCTGTATGACGACTGCGGTTTCTCCTTTGTCATTCGAGTTTGCACTGTCCTAACAATTCAGGTAAGTTGAGTCGGTTCAAGTCAAGGAGTTTTAATTCAAGTCATGCTCAGTTTCGTTAAATTCATTTCGGCGTGAGAATTCATTTAAAAGAGATCTATCAGATTAATGATTTATATAATAAACGCATATGTCATCCAGCGCGGGAATTACTATACGGTCCACAATAGAGAAAAGGGAAATCGGATGTTAGGTTGGAAATATGCAATTAGACGCAGTTCACCGCTTCAGCGACTGGACCTTCGAACCTCACGTTGGTAAGAACGAAGATGCTTGCCACCAGATCTCCTGAGTCGAGGAAGATGCCCAGTGTGAGGGGCATCATCTCCCCAGCCCAAGCTCGTGATAGTTCACACCATACCAACGGCCTGCTCAAACAGGAGAATATATCCGTCCCGTCTTGTTGAGGATCACACCATACTCATGGCCATGCACATCGGATAAGGAGAATTAACACACAACAACGCCACTAAGACCTCGTTGCACCTTACCTTTGCCTGTATTTATGTATCCATAGAAGAGGAGAGCACCCGTATCTCCCATGCTGAGGTCGACTGCCGTTTCGCAACTGCCGTTTCCGCATTAAGAAAAACATTGATCGTCAAAAAAGGCCAATATCGAGGCAGAATTGATGGCCAACAAGCCAGAGATAGAAATTCCAGAAATGAGAACCAGGGTAGCCCGTATAGAACTCGAATTAATCTAAAGGAGTTCAGAAATAGAAGACGATGTTGTGGCGGTTTCGTCAAACCCCGCGGCTCATTTACCTAAAAAAAAAAAAACCATAACTCCCATCCAATCATATAATTTCGCTAATGCAATCGCATTAGCACCTTAAATGCTTTACGCATTTAGGATTATCTAAGGTATAATCTAAAAATCTTCAGTAAAAGAATTCTTACCTTTTCTTGCATTCCCTTCGCAAACAAATTCCTGTAAGCGTTCTTTCTTACCTTACCATAAATTCCCTGTAATAAAATTCGTCGGTGCGTATATCATATGACCACATTTCAGGGAATTTTACTTAATCCCAGCCTCAATATGTGTACATAAAAACTATCCATGCATACATCGGCTGTCGACCCTTTTAGCCAGCGATAAATAGTCCAACACCAGCTGCATGTAATTAGCACCATCCACGTTGAGACTATTTCCCCAACTCACACCATGAGTAAACAAAAGACCGCTGTCCTTTATCGGGAATTCTGGCGATACGCAAATAATTCAATCATCCTAGTATCCCAAATGCGCCTACCATCTAATGTTTACTCAGTTCAACTCTCAGGCCATAAATTCCTTTATCCTACATAGTTCTGGATTCGTTTCTCAGTAATCTCTAACATAAACAGAGAACTCCACGATCCCCTTTTTCTTTCTTTGTTTCAGGTTCATTCCCATGGTCTTGTGTATGAAAAAAACCAAGTGATCTTCATTCACACATACATGTGTACTCCCAACGATCTTCACCCCAAACGATTGAATATCGTTGAGTCGTATTACATCAGCCGACCATCACGGTCGTTGTCGCGCCGGCTCCTCGTCGCGCGCCAGGGACTCAAAAATCAACCGCAAGTCGCTTAAGGAACAGTTGTCACCATGTCGTGAAAAGTAACTTTTCTTGTGGCGGCAGCATAATGCCCTTAAAGTAGAGTACATTGTTTTACAGTCTTTTGTACCTGTGTGCCGCTATCAGTGTAATTAATATCAGTTCTATAAATCTGATATATAAGATCATCGAATCACCACTTGATTCCGCATTCCTGCAATCAGACTTTGACAGCTTCTCGACTTGGTGTGACAAAAATTGCTTTGTACTTAACATCGCCAAATTCCAATCTATAACTTTTTCCGGAATGCGCATTTGTTATATATGTCTTTTAACAGTTACTTTTGAAATGTTTTATTATAATTTCACTCACCTTCCGCTGTTTGTCTTGCCAACACAATTTATTCACTTTTCTCTTCGGAATATGATTTTTCTTTCGTACTATGTATATATATATATATATATATATATATATATATATATATATATATATATATATATATATTGTGACGCATATGACAATCAGTACTAGAATATTGTAGAAAGTCCAAAACAAAGTACTAGAATATTCTAGAAAGTACTGAAAAACTGGAGACTGTGAGCAGTAGAAAATTCGAGGCTGTGGAACGGACGGAAACGAAACACCGAATCAGAATGAGGAAACGGTATAAATATGTCACACGCAGAACAGAGAGTAAGAAGTAAGCAGTAAGGAAGCGATAAGGAAGAAAGCGAGAGTAAGGAAGCGATAAGTAAAGCACCGCAAGGAATAAAACGATGTCTCGAGTTGTTAGCGAAAAGTCAAGTAACGGTTGTTATTAACAGACTAATAAAGTGTTTGCAAAGAGAATCGATTTAACGGCTCTTATTTATTAAAATAATTAATCCAGCGAACCCTAAGCTCGCTACAATATATATATATATATATATATATATATATATATATATATATATATATATATATATATATATAGATATAGATATATATATATATATATATATATATATATATATATATAACAAATAAATGTTCCATTTCTTCTTCTTTAACACAACTTTATTTAAGCTTTAACCCAACTTTATTTTCAACCTGCTACTATTACTCACGACTCTCTTTTTAACTGACCTTAAACCCTTTACCAATTTATAACTCTTGGTCGATTCCAATTTGTTCCAAATTCACCGTTAATTGACTACCTGAATGTATATGGAAATCAATCGTCTTTACTATTTTCCACCCCATGTTAGGGTCAATGTTAATGGTAAACCAAAATCAAAAACTTGTAATCGGTATTTTGGGCAAATCGTACAGATTAGGGTTGTTGGACAGGTGCGATTTAATGTAGGGAATCGAGAAGTTTTTTGCATCAGACTGAAACGGAAGTTTTGGCCACAAAATATCAATTAATTGGAATGGGATTTTGTATTTTAAGAGGGTAATAATTTTCTAAAATGTGACTATTTCATGGTGGAAATGTTATTTTCGGGCTTCAAATGTATTATGCAGAGGATATGAGTTAGTAATAGTTTCCGGTGGATTTTATGCCGGGGTGATAATTAACTCAAGTTAATTATATAACACATTCACTCATCCTCACGTCCCAATTCCTCTCATAGCCTTGACCGGTGTCCAATCTATTCGAGATCTGGGAATCCTTTGCGACATGGAGCTTAACTTGCTCTCTCAGATTGATGAAACGATCCAGAAAGCTTACTCTATCCTTGGATTCGTGAAACGATGGTCTAAGGAATTCTCCATCCCTTACGTAACCTGATCCCTTTACCTTACATTCGTCCGTTCACTGCTTGAATATGCTAGCCAGGTATGGTCTCCTTATCACAAAATCCACATCCGTAGAATTGAAAGTAATCAACGCTCTCCGAGGCCTAGGATGGGAAAACCTCTTAATCCTTCACCCGTACATTAACCGACTGAAGAATCAACCCTCGACGAGCGTAAGGTCCTGGTTGACATAGTGTTCATTCATCGGGTCCTCTCCAGCTCGATCGACTGCGCCTATATGCTTTATTTTAATTCCTCTGAACAGAAACCATCGAAATTCGCCTCTTATGATCTGAACGAACCCCTTTTGCGGATGCTGGGAAATGTCAACTCCAATTTCACCTTGTTCGACTCCGACCTCTCTACCCATACTCTCAAGTACCGCATCCTAAACCATTCTCACCACCAATCTTAAGCGGGGCTTCTACACTTTATTAGCACCTGCAGCCCCCCCCCCCCCCCCCCCCACTCATCGTGCCTTCTTAATTTGTGCCGGTTACCTTAGGTTACGCTAAGTTAAGTTAGTTCTTACGCTCTTTAGTTTGTAAGTTATACATATGTGGGGGGGAAAAGTATTATGCCGGACATGGGCACACGGTTCACTTCTCCCCCATCATCACTATTGTTAACTAAGTAATGTTCCCCCGAGCACCAAAAAAAAAAAAAAAACTTCGCAACACCCGGAGCAAGTCAAAGAAAGCACACTGATTTGGCGTAAAATATTTATTGTTTCCACTGTTATTATCTCTAAAATTAAGAAGAATAATTGAAAGGTTGAAATCGTAACTTAATTTAATTAGAAAGTGAAACCCCGCGTACACGCCCGGTGTAATGAACCGACGACTTGTATCTTAAAACTTTGCTCACACGACTCGCGGTTAAAATTTCGCGTCCCCGTGTGCACCGAGGAGCGGGAGTGACATGGCCACGACTTGCTCGATCGGCGGATGTAAAAGGACTCAGCGATAATCATCTCGTGCAGAGATGATTCGCTTATTGGGGTGAGTTTATGGTGTCGTGGTAGATATCGTCTCCAATAAGGATATCGTTTTTACCTACCACCAGAGAAACGTAAAGTCTCTCTTGGTGGAATAGGAAACCAGATCTTGTAATGAAGGTCATGGTGGTATGTGTGCGATCGTTCAGATCTGTGTTGTTTACATGTGCTCGAGGGCAATGGGTAAACGAAGCAGACAGGCGGTAAAGACAGAAGGATCGAAAAGATCGTCGTCCATGGAGTGCATCGCGTCTAAATAAATAGACGACGATACAGCGAAGAAATGTGGTAAAAGAAATGATAAGACGAGGGCATCATAAAAGTCTTAGATGAATGATGGCCTTGTCTAAATATACCAATAGACATTGGGAAAGGTGCTAACGGGTTGGTGGTCGAAACAAATCCCTTGCTAGCATTTGTATATGCAGGGATATCCGTTTGTGGGAAACGGATTCTATATTTGCATTGTTTATGCTTTTAATTCAATTGATGCCAAGAGACGCGGAATGCGTATTTGCTTTGGTTTGCACATTGTGCGAGTTAGAGAATTTTATTGCTGGGAGAAAAGGGTCGCCGGCTAATGTGTATGTAAAGAAATTTGTCGTACGCATGGCGAAGTTGGAAAATAGACGGCGCAATATTTATGATCCCCGGTGAAGCTTACAAAGTATATAATTCAAATCACTTGTTTGCAGGAATTCGCCTAGGGGAATTTGTCTGGTAACGTAGATTCCGAAATTGGTTTGGAATTCCTGATAAGCTGATAAAGAAATCTTACAGAGGATTGGTATGCAAAGAGAATGCATGAAAGGTAAGTTTTCTGTACAGGGACTTAAAGATCATAGATTTGATCTCTTTAATGCGTGAAGCATTTTCAGGTGCCTAATGCGATTGCATTGGCGAAAACGTATGCGTCTTGGGATGAGATAATAGGGGTTTTTAGGTAAGTGTACCGTGGGGCTTAGCGGCACCGCGACACATACTTTAGTTGTAGGTACTTCTGTTACTTGAAGTAAGCCTATAAATGGGTTGGTAGCACCACTAAACTTACAACTTAAGAACTAGTAACGATTAGCGTTGACAACTTGTTTTTCCGAATCTATTTTGGACTGGGTTCTTCATGGTGGTTACATATATGTGTTATCTGTTGGAAAAGCCAAAACCTCTGAGGGGGTTCTTTAACCCACTGCCAAAGAACCACCCATTACCATAAATTACCTGCCTTCTACTTACCTGCAAATGAGCATCGTAAGCTACTCTACATCACCTTTCACCTAAAAACATAAGCCCACAGCAAGATTACCATCTTACCGTGGCATCAAATTTTCACCCCAGGGCATGCTTGCATACAAACCCTCATGTCCTAAAAACCAATTCGGTTTTCCCATCGCGTAACCGACATTAACATCCGAACAAGTCAATATGCATCTTATCTTATTCTTATATATAATCTTATCGGCAGACCCATCGGCTGATCGTCCTATCGACAATACACAGCATAACCATCGCTGGCTACCCACAAGCGATCGAGTGTTATTTAAAGTAAACACACACTCTATCCATCGACCTATGACACAGAGGAATCTATTGCCTACAATTCCTTGGCTTTAGCCTTCATGTTCAAGCATTTAATTGTACAGCTGCATGACCGACTACATGATCCGTTGTCTTATCAAATGAACAGCCACGATTTTCACGGTGGATATTCGAATTGAAATGCTTCTGTATACTCTACGTAAACAGAAGAAGCTATTTTTGCCTGCATGGCAGCATTCCTGTGCATTATCCAATGCCTAAAATAAACATGCACCCAAATCTAGTAGCTTTTGCCGTCGCAGCGAAGCTATGTTGACTTAACGTCAATTAAAAATCGTTCCCCTATCGTGCGGTGGCGATACACCCAGCCCGTATACCGATCATCATGTTTGACCCGTTGCATGTTTGTTTTTCTTTCGTTCGCCCAACGCATGTTTCGTTTGACTTTCTTCCCAAGAAAAAACATTCAACGTATCTGGACTGCGTCCATGAGAACCTTCCAATGGGATGCAAACCGTTTTTCATTGGGCGTTGGGGCGAAGGAAAAAAAGTGCTTTCCCCGCCGATGACATGAGTGAAAACTCATCCCAGGCGCTGAGGCTGGGTCAATGTTGTCCAAACCAGGAGTCAGAATTGATCCTCCGTCGAGTGCGGACAATCATCGAAGTTCAACTATCCACTGCGGTCGGTTACACCACACATTAAAACCGCGTTTCGTCCTTCACTGGAGTCGATTATCGATCACGCAATCGTGTACATGAGTCGAGAGTTTTTTTTTTTTTCCTTAACGTAGCGGAGTCAAGGAGTACGGTGTCAACGGTCAAGTGTAATTTTGTGAATACTTAATGTTGCATTACAATAACTTGTACGTCAGTGTCCTGAACAATTCTAATAATTTCGTAAATACGTAAACTTAATGTTTAAATTACAATAAATTATACAACAATGTCCAGAACAATTAGAACAGATATTGGATGTTAATTACTAATAAAAGTTAAGCCATAAAACTCTTATCCTGAATTGTGTTTTATTCCGCGAACAATCGTTGGGTGTAAAAGGGAATTAGTGCCCGTGTATTGGCATCATGACTTTTACCCCACACCTCCTTATTACTGAATCCCTTAACATGTCTTATGTTTGTCTTCTCCATGGATATACCTAAAGTTTGGATGTCCGCCATTTTGTTAAATTTTGACTGTCAGGGATGATTCTAGTAGGGGCTCCAACTATACTCATATGGTTTATGAAAACTTATATCTCATATATTTTATATCTGTAGAATTGAAAATCTTCAATCTAATTTTTGCTCTGCAGGATCTCTCTGAATATAACAAAAACTTCGCCCCATGCCATTCTATTGTGATCGTCTTTCAAATAGTAATCGCGTCTCCCTTGAAGTACGTCGAGTAGGCGCTACATGACCGCCAACTATCAACTTCTAATGAGCCTCCTTGATTGTTCCCTTCGTTTTGACTTTATCTCTAAGCCGTGCAATGTACGAGTAGGTCCCTCGGGCTATTTATACTATCCCTGTGGGGAAGAAGTATGGTGTGCAGGCGCACTGCACTGGATTCCCTTCTTCCTCCAACATAATACCGCCGTAAATAGTCCAAAAGTATCCGACGGTCGCACACCGAACACCGCGGCAAAATCTTCGCCAAGAGAAAACATCACACACAGGAGCAATTAATCAAAACATACGGTTATTGCTGTTTATAAATTAAAAGGATACTTTATTGATTGGTTAAATGAAAAACAAGAATTAAAAGTCACAGTATTTTTCACATATCTTAATCTACGCGTTCTCATGTTGTTTATTAATTAAAAAGTTACTTTATTGATTGGTTAAATGAAGAATGGTGAACCTTAATCACGCGACTCGGGATTGACTTCCGCGTCCCGCAGCGCTACGGGGGCGGAGGTGGAGACCCGACCGGTTCGGTCGGGTGGTGAAATAAGAGTCAGCGATGTGAATTCGATAGTAAGGGAAATTCGGCCAGTGGTGCATGCTCTCTTGATTAAGGGGTGCGTTTCCTATTACAAGAGAAACGTAAAGTCTCTCTTTGGGTTAGGTAACCGGATCTCATAGAGAAGATCGTGGTAGAGATCACAGTGTTTATCGATGCATTTCAGCAAAGGATAAACGAAACCAGCAACGAGGGAAAAAGAACCATGGGAGAAGCGACCTAAGGCATCGGTCTGTTATTAGGGTCAGCTAAATAAATAAGCTGCAACTCATTAGATGTGAAATGCATTTGGGATACTTCAAACAATTGGGATTGTTTATCGTATCGCCAGAATGCCTGCGGTAGAACAGAATTCTTTTGTTTGCACATGATGTGTGCTGAGGAATTTGGTTTTAGCGGTTATTGCGATAATTGTCTGCAGCTGCGTCAATAAGCTGCTTGGAGTTGCTTTGTCGTTGGAGAAAAGGGTCGCCAGCCAATGTGTATGTGGGTAAAATTGTTGTACACATGGTGAGGCTGAGAATAACCGACGTTAGGATAAGATTCCCCGATTATGTGCTTACTTGGTACGGTAACCGAATTGTTTTCTTTCAGGCGCAATGTTTGGCCTTTAAGCAATTAAATTAATGCTTTGATGTGGGGAGATTGAGGTGCAAATATGGGTTGCGAATATGGGGGGTTCTTCAGGTGAGCTTTAAGAACTCCCACATCACTCCTTCTTATAGGTTTACCCCCGAGTAAAATTTACTTAATCCCTATGTTGTTAATTTGATCCTAACAAGCATCGGTTTGAAAACACATCTCTTTCACCATTTTTCAACCTCATAGTTTAAATTTAAACTCCAGTTAAGTCTTTAGTAATAACTATTTTGTAATCTTAGTGACACCCACCTAATTTTAGTTGTTTTGCGTACGAATACACGTCTTGAAATATTTGGCAAAGCCTCAAGCGAACTAACTGACGTAGAGTGGTATCAAAAGAGAATTTATCAAAGTAGATTCACTTTAAAAGTAATCAATTCCCCAGACGACAGCCTAACTGCCTATTTTTGCGTTGTGTTAACACCACCGCAGCACTCGGCCATAAATTTACATTTCAAAAATACGTTATTTAAGTCACAGACAAATCTCACGAAACAAAAGTGAAAATGGCCAACTGAAATTCCACTTTTTATTTTACATCTTCATCGGAACTCGTACTATTTTTATTCATTTTCTCCGAAGAAACCCACATTTGCAATTCGTCTGCATATATTTCAAATGTCCTTATGCCGGCAAATTCCCCGTAAATTATATGTGATTTTTGTATGCGAAAATCTCTTTTTATGTTATCGCAAATAAAATGATCCTTGTGCCAAGAGTTCGTGAGTGATTACATCCAGACGCTGGTGACTGAACGATATTCCTTTAGTCAAATTATTTTCGACCTTAGAATTTCCAACCCTCACCTGGGCAGCAAAGCTGAAAGTGATGTCATTGATTTATCCACGACCAACTAAATTGCACCCATCGCTACCGCCACGAAATCAAGTGCCATTCCGCAAAGTGTCAGGATTCAAACGCTGATCTGAACACAAGACAATTACTTACTTCCCTCCCAGTCATAAGGTGTAACAATTGCTGCGAAGGTACGAAAAGAATCGGCAAAGTCAATACACAAACACAAAACAAATCGAACCGGGCAAGTTACCGAAGAGAAGGCATAAGCATCACTACATGCCACCGTACGTCCTGTGAATCAATGATAAGAATTCCAATTGAGTTGATTGCCAGGAAAGCTGCAATCTACCAATCTCGTTGAAGTTAAAGTTCTTATCAAGTGGATCACCTGCTCATCCTGGCAGCTCTAGTACCGAGTCATTAGAATCATTACAGACCCGGGTTTTTCTACCGAATTGACACATCCCTCTCGACTGGTATCTGATTAAAAGACGAACGCCAGAAGAAAGACGAAGGGAGGAACAAGAATTTGTATCTTAAAGTTTCACCAAACGCCAGCGGAGCATTTTGAAATGGAGGATTCATCGTATTCTACTCTCAAGGAAAAAGGAGTAACTTTTCTGAATCAGAGAGAGGAAAAGTTTGCGAGAAAAACAGATTGTTCAGATAACCCGAATAACGAAGAATCGTCTAATTAACACTTTCGTTAAGGTTGATGCCAAGCTGAATCTGGTATCGTTCGAGATTTAGGGGATGGTGGTCAGTCGTCTGACCCGGTAAGGTCTGCGGGTGGTAAATGGAGCTCCAACAGCACCGGCAATAACAACAACCAGCAGTAAGTTGAATAGTAATTTATTATCGGTGTCCTCTGATTTCTAAACGATTAAGCATTCTATTCATTTTTATAGATAAGCAGTAATTACATGGTCAACCATTATGCTGGTAATCGTTACTGTGACAGTAGCAGGGAAGTATATTTGACTGAACAGTTGGGGTTGATATTAATTAAACCTTTTAATTATAGTACATTCAGGATTTGTATGACGTACACTTGCAAGGGCACACAGGAAGGTTAAAAAGGAAGTGAGGAATGCCAAACATTCAGAGGAGATACTTGCCCCAGAGATTCACAGAGATTAATAGCCAAGAGGCAGGAGTATAAATGCCTTGAGCTCTCTATTGTTCATTCCGTTAAATGGCCCCTTTAAAATGAAACAGTATGAGCCCTATGACTGACCTCGTTTGCTTAACATCACGACGATTTGATTGAATGCCATAGAATACGACGACCCTTTCAACGACCCTTGAAGATTACATAATTAATAGAATTACTTGTCCGGAGGGCAGATTACTTTGTCGGAACTACATCAAGTCTGTAGATGCAATAAAATGTTAACTGGTCATCCCGATATCGTAGATCTCTAAAACCCAGCAAGCAGTCTTCAGAATCGAAAGGTTTTACTTATCCCCGAATTACCATCCTCAAAAAGTAGACGTCCGATTTAATCCATGCTTTTATTGTATAATAGTTCTCTTGAAGATTTTACTACAAAACTTTTTGGCTTGAAGGTTAAAAATAACCTTTCGTCTCCTCACTCCACCTTTTCCGGCTGCGGAAAACAACAATAACCATGGAGAATAATAAAACCAAAAATAAATCCAAATTAATCGCCTGTAAAGTAAATCCCCCTCACCAACAAGAAATCTAAGCTAATGTTACCATGATGAAACAGCCAAAGTTTCTATACTCAAAGGAACCCTGTCTCCAGTGGGGCGCTATTTTCTTCTACGTATATATGGATTTGATAATGTTTATGATTTGAAACAGCTTTCTATATTCGGCACAAAATGATTGATCGCAACGGGTTCGTAAAAATTGCAAACGATAATCCATGCCTCAGGATAAGAGCGGTAAAGTCACAAAGGATGTTCAAAACAACTTAGCTAGAGGTTGTGTGCGCTATATTTAAGCAGATGTATCAGAACCACAGATTTTACGATGAGATTTATGAATTGAATTTGAATTTAGTAGTAAGTTTATCAACACCTCTTCAGTGCCCTCCTCGTTGGAACGCTCCGGTAAGAGATATTGCAGACGAAATTGCCTTATTATGTACGCATCAGAAGAGGGATATGCTTATAAGCTAAAGGGTTAGTGAAGTAAGTCTAGCCAAGGTTAATGATACGTTATGATGGTCCCAATCTCATGTGTGCGATGGTCGTTTAGTGGGCACTATGAATACTTTCTTCTAGAGGGCAAGATGGTTTTACTCGTATATATAATTAAAGTTACTATTGCGTTTTTTATGTGATACGAGGGTTGCCTCTTATGTTTCGGGATTTGGCAACACTAGCGTTGCAATCCGGCAGTTGACAGCTCTGTCGTAATGTTGGACATTTTTGAGGTTATACGCACTCAGAACGTTTTGACATACGAGCGCTATTTGTGTTGTTTACAGTAACTTAAAAGATTCATCTCGGCCCAAAAATGGAATTAAATCGTCAACATTTTCGTGCGATTATTTTTTACAACTTTCGGCGTGGATTAACTCAGCAACAGTGCATGGATGAACTTAATTCAATTTTTGGCGATGAAGCTCCATCAAGGACCAGTGTTTATCGATGGTATGGTGAATTCAATCGTGGTCGTAGTTCACTCCAACATGAATTTCGTGAAGGTCGTCCAAAATCAGTTGTTGTTCCGAAAACCATTGATGCTGTGCGCGAACTGATATTGGAAGATCGTCATGTGACCTATCGTGAGATTGAGACAACCTTAGGCGTTAGTGGGACCAGCATACATTCAATATTGCATAAACATTTGACTGTCAAAAAAATTTGTTCGCGTAGGATCCCACACAAATTGTCAACCGCCCAAAAAAAGACTCGTGTCAATTGGTCGAAAGAAATGCTCAAAAAATACGGTCGCGGTGCTTCGAAACACGTCTATGACATCGTGACAGGTGATGAATCGTGGATTTACGCGTATGAGCCCGAAAGTATACAGCAGTCGACTGTCTGGGTGTTTCAAGATGAGCCAAATCCAACAAAAGTTTTTCGCGCACGAAGCACTCCCAAGCAAATGGTCGCCTGTTTTTTCGGAAAAACTGGACATGTCGCAACCGTACCACTAGAACAACGCAGAACAGTCAATTCTGAGTGGTAATAACCATTTGTTTGCCAGTTGTCTTCCAAGAAATCAGGAAAACCAATCGCCGAAGACGGATCACTCTTCACCACGACAATGCGAGCTCTCACACATCGGCTGCGACAACTGCATTTTTGAGCACCCAAAACATCGATTTGATGGGTCATCCGCCGTATAGTCCTGACTTGCCACCGAATGACTTCTTTTTATTCCCGTACGTAAAAAACAAACTGAGAGGTCAACGTTTTTCGACACCTGAAGAAGCGGTTGCTGCATTCAGAATGCATGTGTTGGAGATACCTCAATCAGAGTGGCAAAAGTGCTTCGACAATTGGTTCAAACGCATGCAAAAGTGTATAGATCTTCATGGGGAATATTTTGAAAAACAATAAAGTGATTTCCGATGATCAATATTTGTTTTTGTTCTCTAATCCCGAAATATAAAAGGCAACCCTCGTACCAATTCACGTTGAAATTCAACTTCAGGCGCACCAATAAACACAGAGAATCATTCTTTAACCGGACCACATGAATGTTTTTTTTTTTTTTTTTTTTTTTTTTTGGTTTCGGTAGAAAGGTGGAAATCTTCAAACGATACCTCTGGACCGATCCAGAGACATGCCGGATTTTTACCGACTAAAACCATCTCCCACCAGGCACATATTACCGTTGATCTCCGCGGAACTTTCTTTTAGATATTTCATTGCGGGGCGGGACGGAGTTTACCTGTTACTCCGGTCGTCGCATGGTAACTGCTGCATCATGTCGCATAGAATATCATTTGCTACGGGCCATGCCTGTTTGGAATTTAGCATGTATTCTATTACTCTTCCCGGAGTAACTGTCCCTCTCATATGTCTCTCCAAAATCGTTCGTGGGTCTCGAATCTCATGCACTCTGTGAGTATGTGTTCCGCATTTTCTATTTTGCCTTCACAATACCATCAGTATGGGTGATCCACATGCCTATACTTGTGCAAGTATTGCCGAAAGCATCAATGTCCTTATGTTAGCTAAGTCAAGTGGTAATTCAGCTGGCCATCTTTTCTTTTCACCCAGGTGTCTACATCAGATATCATGGTGTGGGTCAATCTTCCTTTGGTAGAAGAATTCCACCTTCGTTGCCATTCTCTTAGGCTTGACGGCTCTAATTGTGACCACATTCTCCAGCGATTCTCTAGTGGGACCTCATGCAACGCAGCATTTTCTTTAGCTGCAATGTCAGGTGGTGTGTGGTGGTTCTGCGAACCACACAATCCACTATTGGTCGAGATGTCGTCTTTCCACCAAGGAAAACACTCACGTATAGGTAAATTACACCTGCCCACAGACACGTGTCCTCAAAAGTCCTCCACCACACCTGAAACGAAGGTAACATACATCTGGGAGGCAACAACCCCACGTGCCCAGAGTCACGTGACCTTCGCTGCATGAGAAAACAATAGATCTATTAGCACACGTGCTAAGATCAACCAGAGCGAACATTCCAGATACAGGATCCGCGCAACGCAACCGTCGCGATAGACAGTCTACTTCGAGAACAGTCGTCACAGAGAACCCGAACGAGGAGTCCGCGCCGCGAATCGCGTTAAATTAACCGAACATTACGTACTGTTTCACCAGTGCTAAAGGACGAAATATTAAACGTGTAAAAGTCATCAAGTAACATTCACAGAGGTCAGATCCTCGATTCCCGACCAGAGTCGTTTCGTTTGTCGTCGCAATTGTAAAACGAAAAGTAAATCAACCACCCAAGGTCGCGAGTGTGTTGAGCGTAACGCGTCGGCGAGTAATTAATTGTTATATTAGTGAATCATCATCATCGTCATCATCGGCACTACAACCGGGAACCGGTCTTGGCCTTATTTAGCAAGCCCTGAGGCTTGTTAAATTTTCCATTATTTTTTTTTTTCGGGCAAGGTCATTAGTCTTGCGCCAGAGGCTCCCCGACGGGGAATCGAACCCCGGTCTCCCACGTGACATGCGGGTATACTAACCACTATACTATCGCGGAGCCCTATATTAGTGAATACCTTCTGTAAAATCGCCACGGCCGTTCCAGTGTAGTGAATCCTGGATTTAACAACGATAAAATAATGAAACATATAAAACAAACCTGTCGCTGTGTTTTTATTAAAATGCCGCTTCGCTCCGTGGTATCTTCGTGTGAACAGTGTTCGGCGGAACACTTCACCGTCGATAACTCAGCTAACGTTCGAAGGATACGGATCGTTCTATCGTTCTATCCCGCGTCTTTCTAGTGTGTGCACCTGTGTGTGAAAGTGTGGCCGTCACTGAGAACGGCTGTATAGTCATTGAACTCGTAGCCAAAGTGTTGTGCAAGGTGCGCGTAAAAGATAAAATAAATATTAATTAAACCCAAAAATAGGGTGTAACTTGAATAAAACGACAATGCGCCAAGTGCTTGTCTAAAACTCTCGTTGAAAACATTCGTTCGCCGGTCGTCCCCACAAATTTACAATATTGTCGCGTACACGTGTGTGCTGACGTGCCTACCGCTGTGTATATACCGAACGGCCAATAAAAAACTGTGCGTGTGTTAATGTGCATGCGTGTGAAAGCAGATGTTCTCTGCATGCTGCTTCACAAATAAAACAATTAAATTAACGGTCGAAACAAATAATGGAAAAAAGAAAAGTAATGCTAAAAGTAATTTCAAAGAGGAGGCCCAAAGCCCAGCCAAACCTCCTTGCCAAACGGCATAAAGCTAACCCAACCAACAAAGAAAAAACTCGCAGAGAAGGAATGACCACTACTGACAAGCCACATTATTCCGGAGAAGGGAATATATTTAAAGAACTGGCAACTGAAGACCAAAAAACCAGCAATACTGAAATGAGTGACAAAGATGCCGAACGTGCTGAATTTATTGCGGAGCTATACAAAAAGAAAGAGGAGCTCTCCAAAAAGAAGAACGATTTGGATCGACAAATCAAAGAAGCCTTATCGGAAAACAATATTCAACAGCAAGAGGAGAAACAACGACAGCAGCAGAAGCAACAGCAACAGCAGCAGCAACAACTGCTGGAAAAACAACAAACAGCAGTCAGTAAGAAGGAGAAAGTGCCTCCCATCATAGTCAGTTTTATGGAAGCTAAGGACCTAATTAAATTGGGTAAGTTAACATGTAGAAATTTTAAAACGAAGAATTTAAATAATAATAAAATAAGTTTTTTATGTGATAGTTTAGATGATTATCATAAAATTAAATCTGCTCTAAGGGAAGCAAGTAGTGAGTACTTCACGTACACACCTAAATCGGAGAAAACTATCTCCATGTTACTTAAAGGAGTTGATCCTTCTTTTTCATCGGAAGAACTCCTCTCAGAACTACAAACTGTCGAAAATGACAGTTTAAAATTCATTGATGTGAAGCCATTCTCCACTTCTCTCTCCCGAAGTCGCAACCGCAAGTTGCCGTTCTTCATTGTCTCCTTAAGTCCCAACAGCAAAGTCGATGCACTTAGGAATATTAAAGTTATTTTCCACCAAACAATAATTTGGGAAAAAATACGGAAGGCTGACCGTGTGTTGCAGTGCATGCGGTGCCAACGATTCGGCCACGTTGCATCTAACTGTTGTATGGAATTTAGATGTGTAAAGTGCCAAAACAATCATACCGTAGGAGAATGCCCCTTAGGTAAAGAACAGGTTCAGGATAGAAGCAAACTATCTTGCGTCCTGTGCAAAAATACAGGTCACCCGGCCAACTTTAGAGGTTGTCCGAAATTCCACCAACTAAAAGCCAAGTTGGAATTTAAAAAAAAACAACTTGAAGAAGAGAAACGAATGAAGGTTCGTTCTTATAATAACTTCGTTGCACCTAGTGTATCATTCGCTCAAATTGCCGGTAGTCCATTAAACTCAAACTTCGCGGCACAGGGAAGTAATATCACAAAACCTTCCGCACCTAGCATATCATTTTCTCAAATGGCTAGTAATCCAATTAATACAACGGCGGCGGAACTTTCACGCAACGTCATAAAAGCGCCCGCTCCAGAGGCAAATTCAGATATAAGAGCAATCCTGTTAGCCATACAAGGACAGATTGCTGGATTTGAAAAAAAAACTGACTGAACAAGCGGCCCGAATAGATATTATTTATTCGTCCTTGTTCTCAGACAACCCAATATACCACAATGAACTATCCAACTAATTTAACACTAAAAATTATTGCTGTGAATGTGAATTCACTAATCCACGTGGCAAGAAGGGATAATCTAGGTAACCTGCTTGAAGCCGAATGCACCGATGTGCTTCTAGCTAGCGAAACCAAGCTAAACCAGAGGCACAAATTGGGCTACAAAAACTATAAAGTCATTAGACGAGATCGTCCACACGCCACACAAGGAGGTGGAGTTGCTATCTTAATTAAGAAAGGCCTTCACCACAAGGTCGTTTACAGCACAGCTGTACACAAATTTCAGCTGCTGGAAGCTTGCATTATAGATATACCTTTGAAAAGTCAAAGGCATCTATACGTGGTATCCGTGTATGCACCTGAAGCTCCTCAGTGTTCGCAATTTATCAGCGAAATGGATATCCTTTTTCGTAATCTCAAGTTAGACTCGGAAAACAATTATTTTGTTCTGGCGGGAGATTTCAACTCCAAACACAGTGCTTGGGGTGATATCACGCCGAACACAAGAGGTAATGCACTGTTCAACTGGTGGCAAACAAATGCAACAGAATATAAACTAGAATTGTACGCTACAACTACACCATCTTATCCAAGAGGAAACTCCTTTTTGGACTTACTTATGATTGACGACAGACTACAATTATTAGGCACGGACCTAAATACTCGAAATTGCCTTCGCACAATCGGGTATGATAGTGACCATTACGGCCTCGGCGCCGTTTTACATGTTCCAAACGAACATGCAATACTTGAGCAGTACGACCAGATACATTCGTTCGTTTTCCGAAAAGCACACTGGTCGCGCTTTGATCGCATAATAAAAAGAGAACTATGCTCTAATGGCATCGACCCTCCAACTAATAGGAACCTTCGAAATGAGGAAATAGATCATTATCTCTCAACGATGGACAACATTGTCATCAAAACAATGCACCGTTCCATTCCAAAAGCGGCGCACATGGAGGAGCATTTTAATAGATATAGAAACTCAACTATTGACGCCCTCTATAGACAAAAAAGCGCTCTGCTCTCCCAGCTCAAACTGCTCTACAGACAGTTCAGCGATCCTTATAGCCAAGAAATAAAGACAATTAAGTCATTGATTAAAAACGTTCAAAAGCTGATCCGTGACAACTACAGATCAGTAATTAATGAAGAATGGAAACGTAAAATTCTCTCCATTAAAACCAGTGGTGGGAATATGTTTCCGCAAATAAATAAAGTATTTAGAAGAATAGATCATAATGACATTCCCTGCCTTCGAGTCCCGAAGACTCCCGAGAATTGTCAAATATTGCTGAACGTAGGACTCACCCCGGAACACATCAACTCCAACGAAGAACTAATAGTAGTCGAGGATCCGCAAGAGAAAGCGAACTCCATTGGCGCCTGTTTCGAGGCAGTACACAAAGTGAATGAATCCATTCATTCTAACCTCGATATCGAAAACAGAGCTATCCAAAACCATATTTCGCTGCACAATGAACGGCAAAGTTGGCATTCCGAAAACAAAAGTTTCACCACCTTCAGTGAAAACAATAGAGCGGATGCGCCGCTTAGAAATTTGCACACAAATATATTTGTGAATAAGAATGAACTCATGGATATCCTAAGATCCATTAAAAACAAGAAATCCTCTGGAACAGATGGTATTCCGAATACAGTTCTTAAACATCTGCCTCCGGAAGCGGTGAAAATTTACACTACCTTGTTCAATAACGCTCTAAATAATGCATACTTTCCAAGACGTTGGAAAATAGCAGTAGTCCATCCCATCCCCAAAAAGGGCAAGGACAGGAGCAATCCCGCTAACCTTCGCTCGATTAGTCTGCTTCCAAATATTAGCAAAATATTCGAGAAAATCATAAATAGGGCATTGATAAACTGGTGTGATGAAAACGACATCATTCCGAACAACCAGTTTGGCTTTAGAGCGGGCCACGACACAGTTCATGCAGCTACAAAACTTGTTTCCGATATACAGTGGAACAAGGCAAAACGACAATGCACAGGCGTATGTTTGGTTGACTTTGAAAAGGCCTTCGATACCGTATGGTTAGAAGGACTTGTATATAAGCTATCAAATCTAGGTTTGCCCGAATATCTGTTATACATCATTTACGATATGATAATGGATAAGCAATTTGTGGTAAAATGTGGGGACAAAATCTCCAATAAAACTTTCCATATTAAAAACGGCTTACAGCAGGGAGCCGTGAATTCTCCCATTCTCTTCAATATTTATACTAGTGATCTAGTTGGGTCTCTTAATCATGCTATTGCATACGCCGACGATATTGTAGTGTACAGATCAGAAAAAAATATCGATGCCATTAACAGACTTCTTCAAGAAGACTTCAATAAAATCAAACGCTTTTGTGACGATTGGAAATTGAAAATTAACTTCCAAAAAACAGAAACCATCCTTTTCAGAACACCTCTCTCTACAGCTTCAAGAGATACAAGGCATAATTGGAAAAACTTTTCCATTGTAGGAAGCAATAATCTTCCGCTGCAAATGAAAACTGTTGTCAGGTACCTTGGTATCTGGATGGACCAATACCTATACTTTGATAAGCACATAGCAGCTGCCCTCTCCGCAGCTAAAAGTGCATATGCAATGACAAGAAGTCTGTTTCGAAATAGTCTCCTAAATCACAAAGTTAAAATAATTTCCTATTCAGCATTTATTCGTCCAATATTAGTGTATGGTTGCCCGGTATGGTTCAACGTTTCCCCATCCTACATGGAAAAGTTTCGCATGTTCGAGAGGCAGTGCTTGCGTTCCTGCCTCGGGTTACATAGAACACCTGAGTCTCAATACAGGAAATTCTATCCTAATAAGACACTGTATGACAAATCAGGACTGAATAGGATAGACAATTTCATTATCAAAATTATTCGTGGTCACACTGCAAGGGCAATGTGCAGCGAAAATAATCTTATCTCGGGAGCATACTACCCCAATGACATATACCTGGAGAATACATTCCAAAATGGGTTTATCCCACCAGAAGCGTTCCCCCTATTGGATAGAAAAGGTCTTATCCAAAACAAGCACGGAGTCCCTATTATTTACCACGCTTTTCGTGGTGCCAGGGACAAACGGATTCTTTATAACAGTGATATATCAAATGCTGCAGTTCACTTGCGATTTAGCATGGCAATAGGCGATCGAGATAAATCTATAAATGACCGATCCCATCCCAACTGGTGGTGGATTGACAATGAAGAAAGGATTTAATATCCCCAAATATAGTAACATCTTCAACGCTACGCCTTCCCTTCCCATTCCTCACCTCCCTTTTCATATTTATTTATTCTTCCTTTTCATTTCCATTTTTCATTTAGATTCCTTTTCGTTTTAAAATTTATTTATGTTAACATTTTTTGTTTTTTTGTTATTAATTTTTTATAAACTTTAAAAAAAAAAAAAAAAAAAAAAAAAAAAAAAAAAAAAAAAAAACAGAGAGAACTTCGTCTTCTAAAATATTCGGGTAATAGAAAATATATAAAAATATAAAAATATAAAAATATTATTGTACGCCGAAAGGCATTACACAAAATTGTATCGTGTAATTTAGAGTGCTCGTGTAGAGTCAGTAAATTATTTTAAGAATAAGAAAAGATTGTAAAATAGGATTTAGCATTTTAGTCCTAAGTCAACATTTGTTAAATTATTGTACAATAAATGCGTTATTCAATCAAAAAAAAACACTTCACCGTCATCATCAAACATTCCACGTTGTGTGTGTATGTTTGTGTTTGTGCCGTCTTGTACTGTGCGTTCGTGTGTTTGGTTTGTTAATAGTAGACCCTATGGGATGGGTCCAGGAATCCTCTATTATAGAGGGGAATGTTGTTGGAAAGGGTGCTTTCTTCAGTTTTGTACTGAAGCAGAAATTGTGGGGGTTTGATCCGAAGAGATCGAGAGAGAGAAGGGCCAAGAACGCAAGAGTCCCGTACAAGTAGGTTCTCGCTGTTCTGAATGTTTTCGAGGTACTTATATGCTAATTGAAGCAAGTACTCGTCGATAGGGGTAATGGAGGCGCCTTCGTATAGGTGAGAGTTGGGTTAATGACGACCGTCAGGCCTTCTAGAATGATTGGTGCATCTTCTGAGGAGTTTCCTTTCGAAAACCCGAAGTCTTTCCATTTGAGCCGAAGATATGCAGGACCATACTCATCACTATGCTCTGTGTGGGGCGTATTTATACTGTTTCAGCGTTTCGTTTCCGTCCGTTCCATTGCCTTGAATGTTCTACTGTTCCTAGTCTACAGTTTTCCATTACTTTATAGAATATTCTAGTACTCTGTTTCGGACTCTCTAGAATATTCTAGTACTGATTGGCATATGCGTCACAATATATATATATATATATATATATATATATATATATATATATATATATATATATATATATAGAAATCGGGATTGCCAATAAAGACTTGTCAACTTTGAATTTAATTTGTGAACTCAAAATTTTCATCGTTAAGTACACGAACCAACAACGTCTGCAAATTATAAAAATTTACTACCGAAAAAAAGTTGTCAAGTCCCTATTGGAAAACCCATTATACATATATATATATATATATATATATATATATATATATATATACATATATACATATATATATATATATATATATATATATATATATATATATATACATATATATATATATATATATATATATATATAAATAATAAAGAGTATATACTCACTGTTACCCGCTGCTTTTCGGCTGGCTAGATGTCCGTAGCTGCAGTCGCTGCGTTGTAGGAACTGCGGGGGTTTCGGCTGGCCCCCGTTCCTCTATCCCCCGGCGGTATGATGTCCGATTTGTCCTTCCCTCAATTCAGCCCCAATATTTGTAAACAATTGAACACTTAAGTCGTTGTTTGCCACCTGTAAATGGGGCTGTTATTACCTCTGTACAGCTAAGTTTCACCTGATAGGAGTCCGATGTAGATCCTCCCAGGGAAGATTTTGTTGTTAAATCAAAGTTAGAAGCGAAATCTGGGTCATAACTCTGATTCCATTGTAGCTCGCGCGTTCTTAAAAGCCCAATTGAACCCTATCTCAATTTCACACATTTTGAAGCTCGCGCGGTTTTCCTAAGATTAGAAACCATGACCCACAGACTCACCAACACATTTCATGAACTATTAAAGATACTCGTTGTGTTGGGAAATTTTAATGAAAATATTTAATTAAACGAGCATTTGTACGGTTTTCTTCCTGATGTGGCGGCTTAACATTGCTGAAAAAATACACTTTGTAGTTGAGACTAAACGTGCCAGACAGATTTCCGCTGGATGGGCACATGCTCTGTACCGAATGTATATGTCTAGATATGCGAGTAAGGGTATCCGCTTTTAGAGAAACAAATACTTTCACCATTCAACACACGTTAGTTAGTTAAATAGCTCGTTCAGGATGGCTCACACTAGCCAGTGGCGTTAGAGTTCCGCATGTGAACCAGATGTTATAGCCGCAAAGTCCAACTGCACTCTAGTGACTTTTTTTTTCATATCCCGAAATTTATTTCATTTATTTGCAAGGATATTCTATGTGGAGCATGAGAGGGAATCATCATCAGCTCATTGTATGCTTTAACATAGCCATGTGCATATGAATACACATTAAGAGCATTCATACAACCATTGGCATTGAACCGCACGACCACTAGCTGTAGAGACCGCCCCCTGACGGTGGAAATAGGAATATCTAGTGCTTGGTCACAACTTGGGTACCCACAAAAGTCAAATACACGCTTTCCATAGCCCGGCCGACACCAATGCATGAAAGACCACTTGGCTGCCAACTCTGCAGACATTGTCGTCTCTGTTGTCATCGTCGTCATTGCCTCCGTCCTCCCAGACAAAGACTTTTGGTTTAAATTCCAACAAACGAATTCATTCAGTGGTGGAGCTCTTTCAATCTAACTTAACTCATTCCTGGAGAGTGGGGCGACAGATTGAATCATGAGAATGGGAAAAGACGGAAACCATGGATGTACAATGTTGTGAGCAAGTGGGGTGAACGTGGGCTGAACAATTGTGAGACGATAGTTTCTTGGTTTTTGTCGTTTTCCGGATCCTTTTTTTTTTCTTACTTCCCTTCGTCTCTGACTGAACTTTCAGTGCACTTAAGAAAGTCCAAAGTTGAATGAAATCAAATCTTAGTAATCCTCTGGGTACATGACGTGTTGACTCAGTCACACGAAGACGCATTGTATTGGATTTCATGCTAGGGTCTAAAGTGCCCTCCTTCGGGGACGAACTCTTCGAAATCTGATATCGAGAAGTAAACATGTTTGAAAAGTATTTTCATCTTCTAGATATAGTTGAAGGATCATACGCGGACATTTCACGCCAAAGGAGTCAATCCTTTGTCAGGGTATATCAATCAGTCAAAGAGATTTCAGTTGTCATGCTGAAGGAATCTCCCTCAGGAAAGAGTCCCGCAAGTAACATTCAATAATCTGCTAACTTTGACGGATAAAATAAAATCAAAATCAAAGTAGTCTGAGGTGAACTACTGTATGTGAGTATCATTGACACGGTTTTATTTGTTATCATCACAATCAGTAGGTAAACACTTTATCCACACATTTTACTACTATAAAATAACAGCAAGAGAGGAAAGAACAGACACGAGTGGTTGTGCGTAACATTATAAACAAGTTAAGTGAATTAATTACTTACATTTATCTTAATGAATTTTGAATAAGTTATTGAAGCAATTTTTATCTAAACAAGTTAAAAGTTAGAATAAATATAATATAGGGAAATATTAGTTGATAAGATACAATATTGTTTAATGATAAACTGTTTATGGCTACCTCGAAATATACCGGTAATTCGTTGACGTGTCCAGCAACACGACACACCACAAGGGGGTAGGACATCTCATTGAAGCGCCCTCAAAGTTTCCTTGACGACTTCTGCAACATGTGGCCGAGCTGAAAGATCTTTTTGTCATGATTTTAGGCGTATTGGTACCGCTTGAGCTTCAATGTTCAACTCGATTACATCAATTGCTGTTAGTAACGTTCCCCAGTCATAGTTTCGGTAGGCTGAAGTAGCGCATAGTAGATCACTTCGAGCTGATCCCGCCAGATGCACTGCTGTTCCTCTGGGCCCAATAATGAAAGATGGGTTTTTAGTTTGGGCTAGCGTTTAATACTTTATTTAACTTTTTTGTAGCCGTGGTCTCGGCCTCCGGAACAATTCGAATGGGATTCTAGGAAGTGAATGAAAATTTGGTTGAACAAATTCCCGGAAGGAAAAACCATGGAATGCATTTGAAATTAGGCATTTCATAACGTTAGGGTTATTGGAAATTGAATCAATGTGCGACAAATGGATTTTTGGTTTAATTTGTCGCTCATATGATTCACTTGGGTAACCGGTTGGTAATTGGGTGTGGTTATGACCCTATAGCGTTTGAAATAATAGTGAAGAAGAACGTGTGATTCGAACTGACGCTATGACAGTTTGAATCACCAAAAATTGTACCTAAGCGTTACTCATCAGGCTACTGGCCGATTTTAGAATTTGATTTTTAAACTCGACTATACTCCACTGATGTGAATTGTTATGTTATCGCTTGGTATACGGCTCTGATGTATTTTTTTTTTCGATTTTTCGTTCGGTGCTCTTCACTATTTTGCTTGTGAATTGTGTGTGTATCTGTTAGAGCCGTCAAAAACCTTTTATGTAATAATGGGAGACTGGGTAAAAGTAGTGATTTAGGATCACTACACAACTAACAGTAGATATTTACCATACAAAACCCTACACGAAATAAATGACCCCGATCTGAAAATCCATCCAATGAACACACAACGCAAAAAGAAGTATATAATCCGACCGAAAACTGAGCCCTAGACAGGACAACACAAGAAATCTTCTCAACCGGAATCGGATTACTTCGCATTGTATGCACCATCAATTAACTCCACTACCCCCCACGAAAGTTCAGACGAATACTCATCTCTTCATAGTCAACTGGCCAGATCTGAGTAAATATTCGCAGCTCGTTCTTAAATACTACAATACAAAGAGTAAACTTCTCAAGGACCTACTAAGGCAAATTAGTAGAGACCTGGCAACCTTACAACAGGCAAACAAGGATATTAAGGTTACTAAGTTACTACTACCTGCCACACTGAAGAGACACTTGCAGGCGATCATCACAGCCAATATCAGGGCCATCATCGACACTAATGACGAAGCTAAAAATCTTTAGATTGAAGAAGTTTACAACGAAATACGGAAAGAATACATCAACTACCATATGTCTCTACTCGAACCCTTAAACCAAATTCCCGATACCGTCCTAGCCGCTGGCAGTCATACACTCAACAACAAAACACATGAAGTACGACTGCCCAAAGATAAGTTACCTCCCGTTTCTAGTACTCATGACCACTCGAGGTCATTTTCTGATGTTGTCACACCCCGATTGACAGCTTTGGATGAGTTTACAATATGAACACAAATAGAATTCTAGCAAAGGTGTTTTAAAGACCCACTCAGTATCAATCCCGACTCAACACAAAAAATGTGTACCCCAACAACTCTAGAACGACAGAGACATGTTCGATACCATATCGGAAATCAGTAACAGCCCATCAAGTTAAAGCGCTTTCGAACATAGCTCCGCCATCGCTCACTCAAGAAAACTGTAGGGAAAAACCGAAAAAGCTGGATATACGCGTCGGGACGTGGAATATTCGAACGTTATATAAACCAGGCGCGATACAGACTGTGGTAGAGATCGCGAAACAATATAAAATGGACATCGTCGCGCTTCAGGAAGTCCGACTCCCACATCAAGTAATCGAAATCAACGGGCTTACACTGGCGTGTGGAGGTATCGGTATACGTAACCTCGGAACTGGCTTCATCATAAGCAAGAAGATCACGTCCCATGTAAAAGATGTTAGATTTTTTAATGGCCAGTTGCCTGTGCTAAAAATGCAAGACCCATGGTACAATTATGTACTTGTAAACGTTCTCCATCCAACAGAATCTACCGACAAAGAAACGAAGGGCAAATTCTGCGAGACCCAAGAGGAAGTATTTGATGGAATCTCATCATTCGATGTTAAAATCCTCCTCGGGGACATCAATGCGAAAATTGAAACGGAAGATATCTTCTAACCAACTATAGGTAAAGAAAGTGTACACGACGTTTCAAATGATAATGGAATTCGAATTATTACCTTCGCAGCGTCAAAAGACCTGGTAGTGAAAAGCACGAAGTTCAAGCACAAGCAAATCCATAAAGCCACATGGATATCACCCAACGGCGTAACGCGTAACCAAACAGACCACTTCCTCGTAGACAAAAGGCACCACTCGAATATCCTTGACGTAAGATCATATAGAGGAGCAGATTGCGACTCCAATCATCTTCTAGTGATGGGGAAAATTAGAAGTCGGCTCGCAGCAATCCCACGTGGGCAATCACGGGAGACGAGCAAAAAGTTCGACATTGATAAACTAAAAGACCTGCGCAAAAGGGCTGAATATCAAGACGAACTAACGAATAGATTTACCATCCTAGAGAATGGGATCAGTGAGGAAGAGCAAGCTCATAGTGTGGAGACTAAATGGACATCGATCAGAGACACAATCAAACAAATAGCCCAAAAGGTATAAGGCACATTAAGGCTAAAGCCATATCTTCGAAGGTAATAGGGGAATATTGTGGACGGGGGAAATGGATTCTTCTGTTACGTTAGGTCAACAGAAGATTTGCTCGCCATAGCCAGGGCTAGGGTAAGGTTTGTTTGTTTAACGAATAATATATCGTAGGGCTGATGAATGGAAATCTGGCTTGCAGATGTGCCAGCACACAAGTAGCCCAGAATGTCTTTAATGGACCAACGGATTGGTAGACAAAGACACGCTGAAGAATTGGCATGTGTTTGGTCGGTATGTGGTCGACTTTAGGAACCGATCGGTTCATGAAGGATGATCCGGAATGGTTTAATTGATGTGTATGCTATGCATGCTAGGGCTTGCTTTAAGGTGGAAGATGGTGCGGGGTAGCTTACGATGCTCATTTGCAGGTAAGTAAAGACACAGAACTGGTTTATATTTTATTGTTGGCTTATTTTGCTATTTATTTGTTTGTTTTTTTCTTACATACACATTCTCAGTTTTTGATTTTATTTTATGCACTGTATTTTAATTCTTTTAATTCACTTAATTATCAAATAATTTTTTTTTCTGTTCTTTTTCTTGAGTATCTTAAGTTTGTAATGTAATCAATACGTGCGACCCATGGAAGAATGAATGTTAAAATGTTTAGTTTTTCTCTACAATTTCACTAAATAGTTAACACTGATCTAAATCTTGATCTTGAACGTAATGGATTTACGTAAACAACTTTCAATATCCCGATTGATGTTGCTACTTGTACGAATGAATGCAATAATTTGTTATAAAACCCGCACACACGATACTTGCACACCATACGGTCATCGACCACAATGATGACTGAGCGACCTCCAATACGCAACTCAAGCAATAGCAAGGTTGCTTCAAAAGCCATTAGAGCGACGGGTGATCAAAGTCCTGTACTTCAGTGGTGCTCATGAAGATTGGATGCCCTTCAAGAGATCATTCGATGACACTATGGCGACGATAGTGAAGAACGTGTGATTCGAACCGACACTATGACGGTTGAAATCACTAAAAATTGAACCAATCGCTGACACATCAGGCCACTGTCGCGTGTAAGAATTCCATTTCTAAACTCAACTGATGTGGAATTGATATATTATTGGATACGGCTGATGATTTTGCTTATTCGATTTTCTTTCTGTGTTGTTCTTCAGTATTTGCTTGTGTACTGTGTGTGTATCTGTTAGAAACGGTACAATACGACGCAGAATATCAGTGAAGAGGCGAGTCACCCGCGAACTCTCTTACAGAGAACACCAGTTTAACAGTGCGCCAGTTAAAAAGTGAAGTGACTACATATTTAAAAAGTAAAAGTATGTCAAAAGCAATTTTTGACAACAAATACAATTCCTAAGAATTCACAAACAAAAGACATCAAGGACACACCAGTAAACTAAATATTAATGTAACAAGCGCGACAAACAATAAATATACTCGAGTTCACGCCAAAAGTTTAAATTCAATAGACATGTGGTGACCAAAATTAAAACAGTGAAGATAGTGAAAACAATGAAATTCAGAAACCAAACAAAACAAATAATAAACGTAAAAACTTAATTGTAAATACTAAGTGAATTAAAAACACATAAATTAAAATAAAACCTAAAAGCAAATGTGCATATTGCAGTGAAGTGCGAAAAATAGAATAATAATCAACTATAAGAAACATAATATATCACCTCGGTCGCAAGCGCAAAAAACAAAAATTAAAATATATTGCTCGTTAAGCCATCTGTATTTACCAGGTGTACCGGTATAAATGCAGTAAATAAAATCAAAATAAGTGCATATAAAAACAGTTGAGTGAGGTGCAAAAAGTGATCGAGACAATAAAAACAAAAACAATAAAAAGATAACACTTCGGTCGCAAACGCGAAAATTAAAACAAACAATATATTGCTTGTTAAGAAAGCAATCTTTAAATCGTCGTTTGGCGCGAGTGCAAGCTTACTGACTCTTAGCAGGCGGTAGGCGAGTTCAACTCAGCTTGCAGGAGAAATCAAGCCGCCGTGGTTCAAAAGGTCGACTTTGTTTTTTTTTAATGAAAACAAACTGGAAAGAACCAGAATGAACACGGAGGACGATAAAAACACGACAACGCACAAACGAAAAGGCGCCCCGAAAAACTCCATTGTGACGCGAAGCAAAACCGCGAAATTGACGATGGATAAAGGAGATCAACAATTGGCGGACGACAGTGAGCTTCCCTTCCCCTCCAATTTTAACATATATGGGGCAAATAATTCATTCGCTTCTCTTGCATCCTCAGAGTCTGAGGATGAAGAGGAAGAGATAAGTGAATTGGGGGCGAAACTGGCGATGGCAAGAGCCCGATTACAAGAGAGACGCCGAAAGAAAAAAATAGCGGCGCTCGAACAAGAACAAAACCAGCAACAACTACAAAAGCTAAAGCCAAAAGTCGGCCAACAGCAACAATTTCACCATCAACAGCAACATCAACTTCAACATCAGCACCATCAACAGCAACAGCAACAGCAACAATCAACACAAAAGCGATCAACGAACCAGCAAGCAACACAGCAGCAGCAAAGCAACAATAACAGCGGAAAAATAAAGATGCCACCAATCAACACAATAGATGTTGACTGTAAGGAATTGGTAAGTCTTTGTAAGCTAGCCATAGGTAACAATTTTGCAGTTAAAAGACTGACGGGTAACAGGCACGCCATTCAAACATATACGGTGGCAGACCACGACAAAATTAAAGAGGTCTTAAAAAGAGCCACCGCGGAATTTTACTCGTTCACGCCGAAACAAACGAAGAGCGTAACGGTTCTATTAAAGGGTGTCGACCCTGAAATGGAACCGGAGGCTCTGCTCGAAATGCTTCAAAACCTGAAGCACGAAGATCTCGAGTTTACCGCGGTAAAACCATTCACCACACCCAAGGCAAGAAGGGAAAACCGCAAGCTACCCTTCTTTTTGGTGCAATTAACACCCAACAGTAGGATTGGTGGTCTAAGAAAAATTACAGTCTTGGATCATCAAATGGTCACATGGGACTGTGGGTATTTACCAGTAAAGTGTGTCAGCAAGGACAGGAATTCACTGATATACCACTGATAGCTCTCCAAAAGAAAAGAAAAACCACACAACGTTCTCCGAAAGAGGAAAATAAATAAAACTCGCCGGATTAAGGTTCATATAAATTTTTTATTTTCGGATAACTTCAATTCACTTCCTTCATATATATTTATTTTTTTAAGGATTACATAAAGTTTTCTTTATTTCGACATTTTTTAATTTCACTACTCCACCGACTATCTTATTATTTTTTGAGAATAAAGAAAAAGGGAAGCAAAGAAAGACAAAGCACGGCTCGACACTTAGGCGCAGGTTCGCACTCCTCGAAATATCAAATCTGACTAATCCCATTGGAAGTCGTTAAAGGGAAAGAACCCCGAAAGAAACTCGAAAGGAGGCGGAGTTACACGATTAACTTGAAGTAGTTAATCGTGATTGGACCGGACGGGGTAGTTATACATTATGCATGTGTGGGTATGCCATGCGTACGCTCGTTCGGCGACCGTGTGGACGGCGGCACTTCGCTAGTGCATTTTCTAAGAATGCAAACACTAGCATGTGGGTTGTGAAAACCCAAACTAATGATTTGGTCATCCTAATGGAAGGCCATAAATCATTATTTCGGTTGCCGATGATTAAACATTGCAACGAACAAAGGGTGCAGCCATTGCCAGATGTTGAAAGTAAACATTTTCTGGCTGCATCTTGATCGTTACTTGAATGCGGCCTCTGAACATGGGGATCGATAATTGGAAGCCAGCGATTGCTGGTAATCAGGGACATGTTTGGTTTGCGTCAGCAGAAACCTTGTCGGCGGTAGCAAATCAATAGGGGCAAATAGCCGCATGCATGTTATGCCGAGGGTAAACAAATACAACGAGTCACAAGGAACTCTTGTTGATTGTTGTTTCCATAGCTTAAGGCTATGGAAACGAGATGCCCTGGCAGAATGTATGCCTAAAGATAGGATTTCGAATGCCACGGCAATGTGATGATTTTGCCGTGGACTTATGCTTTTTATTTAGGAGATAATATACGCCTCGGGGGTGAATTTTCGATGCCACGGTAAGGTGATAAGCTTTGCCGTGGGCTTAATGTTTCTTAGGGAATATGGTCTGGCCGAGGGTAAGTTTTCGATGCCACGGCAAGGTGATAAGCTTTGCCGTGGATTTAATGTTTCTTAGGGAATATGGTCTGGCCGAGGGTAAGTTTTCGATGCCACGGCAAGGTGATAAGCTTTGCCGTGGATTTAATGTTTTCAGTGGTGGTGATGGAGAAAAAGGGGTTTGGAAGGAAATCCCCTACAGAATAGGTAAGCTGCCTAACAGAACTTCAAAACAGTTATCCGATTGGGTAACCGTAATAATTCCGGCGATTTGGCTGGGGGTAAATGCCGTAGCAAGGTTACGCAACCTTGCTGAATTTCGACCGAGAGGTAAGTCGTTCGCCTGGAAAGGTGGGGATCGAGCGATGCCTGGCTCTTCGGGCCCTGAAAAGCCCCACATCACTCCCTCCCCAGTGACGTAGTCACGAAACAGGTAAGGCAGGTTGGGGGGTGGTAAGTTGGTTATGGGCGCGCGTATGAGCGCGAGTACGGGGAGGTTGTGCTGGTGGAGTAGGAGCGGTGTCAGTAGATGGAGGTGATTCTGGAGCGGAAGCTTCCAGAAAACAGGGCTTAAGCCTTTCGACGCTGACCGTGGATCGCTTGCCTCTAATGTCGATCTCGAAGACGCGGTCACTGATGCGGCGGAAGACTTTGAATGGGCCATCATAAGGTGGGTCGAGGGGTTTTTTGACCTTATCCACCCTGACAAAGACGTGCGTGCAGCTGTGCAGTTCAGGGTGGACGAAAAGTTTTTTGGAGCCGTGCCTGGTTACCGGGGTTGCCCTAACCTTACGTAGCAGGTCACGGAGATGTCCCAATTCGCGAAGTTGGTCACGCGGTGTTTCGCCATTCAGGAAGAGTTCTCCTGGTAGAAGGAGGTTGGTACCGTAGGTAAGCTCTGCTGCCGAAGCACCCAGGTCCTCCTTAATACTTGTCCTCAGGCCGAGGAGGACAGTTGGAAGGGCGTCAAACCATTGTGTGTCATTATGACACATGAGTGAGGCTTTAAGAGATCTGTGCCAGCGCTCTATCATCCCATTTGATTGCGGGTGGTAGGCGGTGGTACGACTTCTTTGGCAGCCGAGAAGATTTGTTAGCTGCCTAAAAATTGTCGCCTCAAATTGTGGACCTCGGTCCGAAGTTATGGTGGTTGGTACACCGAAGCGTGTGACCCAAGTTGAATAAAAGGCCTTGGCGACTGATTCGGCAGTAACTGCCCGGAGAGGTGTCGCCTCTGGCCATCGCGTGCAGCGATCCATCATAGTGAGGATATAAGAAAATCCTCTTGATGGAGTGAGCGGTCCCACTATGTCTATGTGGACATGGGCGAAGCGTGCCGTGGGAAGCTTGAATTGCGCTGGCTCCAGTACGTTATGCCGTGCTACTTTGCAGCGCTGGCACTGGAGACAAGCACGGGCCCAACCGGTGAGATCTTTATTCATCCGGGGCCAAATGAATTTGCGACGGACAGCAGCGGCTGTTGCTCGGCCGCTGGGGTGGGCTGGGTTGTGGTAAACCTGGAACACGCCCTTACGAAGTTTCTCGGGAATGTAAGGTCTAGCGGTTCCAGTGGAGACATCACACCAGATTTCGCCCAAAGGGTCGCGAAGGGTAATTTTCTTGAGCTCGAGTGCCGTATCGGCAGTTAGGAGGGACTTGAGCTGTTCGTCCTCCTCTTGAGCTAGGGCAAGATCAGCGTTATTCAAGGCGGAACGCAAGTGAATCGTATCGATTCGAGAAAGGGCGTCCGCCGTGACATTCTGTTTACCGGAGATATGCCTGATCTCCGTAGAATATTGCCCAATGAGGTCTAATTGACGCTCTTGTCGGGGGGAGGCATTTCCCGACTTCTTCCGGAACGCATAGACCAATGGCTTATGTTCTGTTAAGATGGAGAGTGAGCGACCTTCTATCATATGACGGAAGTACTTAACAGCGCTGTAGATCGCGAGCAATTCACGGTCGTAGGCGCTGTAACGTCGCTCAGTGGGACTCAGTTTCCTTGAAAAGAAACCAAGTGGTTCCGGTCGGCCTTCAATGTCCTGTTCAAGGACGGCTCCGATTGCGGTATCCGATGCATCGCATTGGATAGAAAGTGCCGCTCCCTCGAGAGGGTATCGGAGTAAGGTGGCATTTGCCAATTGTTCTTTGGACAGTTGGAATGCTCGATCTGAGGCTTCTGTCCAATTAATGGGGCGCTTATCATTGCGCTTAGCTCCTTTAAAAATTCATTGAGCGGAGCTTGAATCTGGGCAGCATTCTTCAGGGTAGGACGGTAGAAGTTCAGCATGCCCAAAAATCGACGAAGCTCACTCACGTTAGTAGGCCGGGGATACTTCATGAGGGCCTCCACACGGTCTGGAAGTGGGCGAATGCCCTGGTTGTCAACGACATAACCCAGATAGGTGATTTGCTCCTTGGCGTATTGACACTTATCTGGGTTGATGACAAGACCGAATTCACGGAGGCGCTCTAGGACCTGACGTAAGTGGCGCTTATGTTCGGCGTGGTCTTTGGAGGCGATGAGAATATCATCAAGATAAGCATGGCAGCAATTAAGACCACGTAAAGCCGTGTCGATATATCGCTGGAATGTCTGTGCGGCATTCCTGAGGCCGAAAGTCATCACTTTGAACTCGAAGAGTCCGAAAGGTGTAATGACTGCGGTCTTGGGGATGTCTTCAGGTGCCACCGGAATTTGGTGGTATGCCCTGGTGAGATCCAGGGTTGCGAAGACATTGCACCCTCGCAACTTGTACGAAAAATCGTAGAGGTGTGCAATTGGGTATCTGTCCGGGACAGTTGCTGCGTTCAACAGCCTATAATCGCCACATGGGCGCCACTCACCAGAACGTTTCTTCACTAAGTGGAGTGGGCTTGCCCAGGGACTGTCCGACGGTTGGCAGATACCCAGTTCGATCATATGCTCGAACTCCGCGCGCGCCGCACGTAATTTTTCCGGAGCCAGTCGACGTGGACGCTGGCTCACAGGGGGACCACGTGTTTCTATATGATGAAACACCGTGGCTTTATGTCGGCGCTGGTTAGGCAGAGGAATTGTTGTACTCACAAATTCCTGTACCATAACCTGGAATGGGTCTATGCACTCTGTGGCCCCTGAAGTTGCCGCTGGTGATGCCGTCATGGGCAAGGGGGGTGCGGTTGGAGCCACAAGTCTGTTATGGGTCGAATCGACCAACAGATTATGTGCACCTAATAGGTCGGAACCTATCAGGGGTTCATTTACGTCCGCAATGACGAAACGCCAAGTGATCGGACGACAAAGACCCAAGTGAAGTGTCAGCTTTTTACGTCCGTACGTAAGTATCGGCGTATTATTTGCGGCTGACAATTTAAGTGCGGCTGGCACGCGGTTGCGCGGAGCAAACGATCGCGGGAGGACTGAAATATCGGCGCCGGTATCGACAGTAAAAGCGATATTCAGTTTTGAATCCCGGATGGTTAGGCGACTTATCGTATGTGTGCCGGCCGATTGCGCGAGGGTGTCGGTCGGCAAAATTAGTTTAAAGAGCGCCTTTGGTTGGTGGAAGGTTGTGTCCAACCACAAGGCGCTTTGCAGTTAAATGCGCGATCACCATATCGTTGGTGATTGGCGCACCAAGGTAGAGCAACGGCATTATCAGGTATGTTCTGCCTATTAGTATTGCCGTTACGGGGAGGTCGAGCCGGAGCTCGCTGGGAATTGGCCCGGTGAGGGTCGTTTTGGGTGGGATTGGCCCTCTGTGGGACATTTTGGGGAATATAGGCCCTCTGAGGGGCATTTTGGGAGAAATTCTGCCGATTGAGAGGACGGCTCGGCATGGCTCGATTCCGGGCGCTTCGAGGATTGTTCCTCACCTCCGCACGCAATTGAGTTATCTCGCGGAGGAGCGAGGTTTGGAGCGCCCGGAGGTCAGCAGGAGTTAGTTGTGTGGGTGAACTTCTTTGGTTGAATGCGTTGGGGCCTGCCTCTGGATTCCCCTGAGGGAAATTGGTTGAGGCGGGCCTTCTAAGAGGTAATTGGGTTTGAGGAGGATCGAGGGTTGGGACCAATTGAGGGGCTGAGAAAGGCAGACGAGGGTGCCGTGCAGGCTGGGCGGCGTGTTGAGAAACCGCCGCTACCTGGTACGCTGGAGGCTCAGAATACTGATCTGAGCTTTCCATAATTGCGTCCGCAATTTTGGATAAATAGCCCAAACTCTGATTGGGTTGGGCTATAAGTGCCGAACGGGCATGCTGGGGAAGACACCTCAAAAAGTGAGGCTTTATTAGGTCGTCCCCAATCCTGGTCCCCGCTATAGAGCGTAAATGGGTCAGGAAAAGAGATGGTCTCATCCCAGAAAGGTTGGTTACAGCGGCTAGACGTTGTTGCCGCATACTTCCTGGCTCGTCCAATGCGTCGAGCAGAGCTTCACGCATGTTGCTATATGGGTTGCGGCCGGCCGACCTTATTATGTGGGCAACATGCGGTCGCTGAGTGCGGTCAAGCACTTTCAACAGCTCGACTGCACGAAGTTGTTCGTCGTGCAAAGCTGAGGCCTGGAAGATGCGGTCTGCCACTGCAAACCAAAGGTCTGGGTCCTCCTCATCGAAGGGGGGAAGTCCTATATTTAAATGACGAGTCCCGTTCCCGAGGCTGGAAGCATCGCGGAATTCTTGGGACTCTGGGTGCCTATGAGCTTGTTGTGAGGTACCGGCACTAGTTGTGGGCATAAAAATGCCGGAATCTACCAAAGGGCCGGTACCAGGGGCGTTAGGAGCAGTCGGGAGTGTGTCTGTGGAAGAAGGCTGGGGTCGGTTCACGACGCTGGGGGCAACGGGTGGTGCCAGAGGAGTAGATTGTCCGGGCAAGTCTAGGTCAGCATCGACTTGCTCAGTGGGGAAATCGACGCTGGAGGCGTCGTGAAATTCAAGAGGCTCGGATTGTTCCAGAGCCTTTTTGGCCATGGTGTTCCGCGTGTTGACCATTGTGGGTTGTATGACGCGAAACTAAAGTTAAAAGCGTAAGAGGACGCGAAGAAAGGTGAAGGGAGGCCGGTGAGTCAAAAGAAGTCGCAGGGAGTTGAGAGAACCACGGATGTCCTAAAACAATGGTTTTCCCTAACCAAAATAAGTCGAGCGAAGGTCGGAAGTGGAGTCAAGTGGAGCCAAAGGGGAATCGAGCCGTGGGCTTGCTTCGAGTCGCGAATAAGTGGTCGTGTGGAGTCGTGATATGAGTGTGCCTTTGTGTTACTTTCAATCCGGGTATTGAATACTACTAATTGTGTACTCCGTTTACTTTAATATAAAAATCAAAAAAGAAAAAAAAATTTCAAAAACCGTAGCAAGAAAAAAATTACAGATATTGTTATTACGTGAGTATCTGCACTCATGAAAAGAGAGTTAAAAATTGTCACCGAAATTACATTAAAAAGGGGCATATATTGTCTATACAATAGCTTGTAACTTAGTACCCTGAAGGGGTTTACAAAAGTTGTGATTTTACTTGATTAAGTCACTTCAAAGAGTTTAGCCTGTTAATTTTTATTAAGATTTGTAACTTGCTTTTTCTTTATCCTGTTATTTCTAAAGAAAGAGAATTTTTGAATATGTATAAAAAAAAGAAAAAACAGAGGGGAAACATCTGAAAAGTTACAATCTGAAAAGTTTAAATGTTCACAAATTCCTTTTTGTTGATTTTCGATTTCAAAACTTTTGTTAATGAAAATTTATTGAATACATTTTAAAGATTTTCTCGTATTTTCAGTTCTTAGGGTAATCGATATGTATGTTGATGTGTGTAATCTGTTTATTTTTTCTTTGGCTTTATTGTATGTTATTAATTTCACTTTTAAATTCTAAGATAAAGTTTCGAGATTGTTAAGTTCTCGCTTGTGGTTATAAAGGAAATAGTATGAAGTCAACAGGTTATTGTTCTTATTTCAACCTGTTGATAGGTAAGGTAGTACATTCAAAATCATCTGAGTCCGTGTAAAAATCGTAACTACTTTTGTTGTAAATTCTAATTAAGTCTTATTTGCTGCGACATTGTGTAACTAATTATGCATTAATTCGTGTTTATTTATTATGTATTTGATAAGTTAAAATGAGAAAAAGAAAACTTGTGTTTTGTTATTTAAAGAAAAATAAAAAGGAAAAGAAAACCTGTTGTTCTGTCGATGTTGCAGCTGGTGAAGTCCGTTGTGATGATTGAAAACACTGGCACAGCACTGGTGGAGTGGTTAAAGCTGCGGTGGGGCTCTACTTGCCCTTTGTTGCTGAATCCTTCACTCACTTATTGTTTTTCTGATGTAGAAGGTTGCTTGTGTTTACCTTCAGAGTCATTAAAGTGAACACTCGCGGATGTTTGGAGGTTAACGATCAGAAGGTACGATTGTTTCAATTCACCGGTAGGTCACCAATGTGGGTATTTACCAGTAAAGTGTGTCAGCAAGGACAGGAATTCACTGATATACCACTGATAGCTCTCCAAAAGAAAAGAAAAACCACACAACGTTCTCCGAAAGAGGAAAATAAATAAAACTCGCCGGATTAAGGTTCATATAAATTTTTTATTTTCGGATAACTTCAATTCACTTCCTTCATATATATTTATTTTTTTAAGGATTACATAAAGTTTTCTTTATTTCGACATTTTTTAATTTCACTACTCCACCGACTATCTTATTATTTTTTGAGAATAAAGAAAAAGGGAAGCAAAGAAAGACAAAGCACGGCTCGACACTTAGGCGCAGGTTCGCACTCCTCGAAATATCAAATCTGACTAATCCCATTGGAAGTCGTTAAAGGGAAAGAACCCCGAAAGAAACTCGAAAGGAGGCGGAGTTACACGATTAACTTGAAGTAGTTAATCGTGATTGGACCGGACGGGGTAGTCATACATTATGCATGTGTGGGTATGCCATGCGTACGCTCGTTCGGCGACCGTGTGGACGGCGGCACTTCGCTAGTGCATTTTCTAAGAATGCAAACACTAGCATGTGGGTTGTGAAAACCCAAACTAATGATTTGGTCATCCTAATGGAAGGCCATAAATCATTATTTCGGTTGCCGATGATTAAACATTGCAACGAACAAAGGGTGCAGCCATTGCCAGATGTTGAAAGTAAACATTTTCTGGCTGCATCTTGATCGTTACTTGAATGCGGCCTCTGAACATGGGGATCGATAATTGGAAGCCAGCGATTGCTGGTAATCAGGGACATGTTTGGTTTGCGTCAGCAGAAACCTTGTCGGCGGTAGCAAATCAATAGGGGCAAATAGCCGCATGCATGTTATGCCGAGGGTAAACAAATACAACGAGTCACAAGGAACTCTTGTTGATTGTTGTTTCCATAGCTTAAGGCTATGGAAACGAGATGCCCTGGCAGAATGTATGCCTAAAGATAGGATTTCGAATGCCACGGCAATGTGATGATTTTGCCGTGGACTTATGCTTTTTATTTAGGAGATAATATACGCCTCGGGGGTGAATTTTCGATGCCACGGTAAGGTGATAAGCTTTGCCGTGGGCTTAATGTTTCTTAGGGAATATGGTCTGGCCGAGGGTAAGTTTTCGATGCCACGGCAAGGTGATAAGCTTTGCCGTGGATTTAATGTTTCTTAGGGAATATGGTCTGGCCGAGGGTAAGTTTTCGATGCCACGGCAAGGTGATAAGCTTTGCCGTGGATTTAATGTTTTCAGTGGTGGTGATGGAGAAAAAGGGGTTTGGAAGGAAATCCCCTACAGAATAGGTAAGCTGCCTAACAGAACTTCAAAACAGTTATCCGATTGGGTAACCGTAATAATTCCGGCGATTTGGCTGGGGGTAAATGCCGTAGCAAGGTTACGCAACCTTGCTGAATTTCGACCGAGAGGTAAGTCGTTCGCCTGGAAAGGTGGGGATCGAGCGATGCCTGGCTCTTCGGGCCCTGAAAAGCCCCACAGGACAAATTAAAAAAAGGCAGAGACATCCTGCAATGTGTACGTTGCCAAAGGTTTGGTCACTCGGTGGCTAACTGTGAAATGCAGCGCCGCTGCGTAAAATGCGGAAAGGACCATAACGCAGAAGAATGCCCTCTGGGAAAAGAAAGGGTAGAAGACAAAACCCTTCTAAAGTGCGCAGTGTGTCGGAATGAGGGACACCCCGCTAACTATCGAGGATGTCCTAAATTCCGAGAAATAATGGCAAGAAGTGTGACCCGGCAAAAAAACACAGAGCCAGCTCGTACTACAACAATGCCCGTAACATCGCAGCGGTTGTACGCACAAGTTGCTTCGGGTGGGAGAACACCAAATCAGGCTACATCACAGGTAGCCACAAATACTCCCACACGGACTGAAACAACACCGCAAGCGGACGTGTTCGCAATCCTGCTCAATCTGCAGAGACAGATGACACAGCTACAAAGCCAAATAAACGAGATCTACTCGCATTTGCCCAGTCTAAATAACAAGTCGATATAAACCCTCTAACCACAACATCAATAAAAGCTCTTGTCGTGAATGTAAATTCACTAATAAGAACTGAGAGAAGAGCCAATCTTTTTAACCTGTTGCAAGAGGAACAACCTGATGTACTTCTGGCGGGGGAAACAAAGTTAAACCAGAGACATAAGATAGGACATAAAAACTACGATATTATACGAAGAGATCGACCTAACTCCTCTCAAGGGGGGGGTGTCGCAATCTTTATTAGAAAAGGGATCAATCATAAAGTAATATATAGTGGAGAAGTGCGCAGGTTCCGGGTGCTGGAAGCCTGTATCGTCCGCATACCCATTCAGCAAGGAAGGGGTTTGTATGCGATTGCGGTCTACGCACCTGAGGAGCACCAACAAAACCTATTTATAGCTGAGCTCGAGACACTCTTTCGATGCTTACAATTGCACCTGGACAAAAATTACTTTATTCTAGGGGGAGATATGAACGCCAAGCATAGAAATTGGGGAAATTATATATCTAATGCCAGAGGAAATCAGTTGGCTGGTTGGTTAGATCAGTATCATATTGAATATAGAACTGACCTGCTAGCTACGAAATATCCATCGTTCCCCAGAGGTAGATCGTTCTTAGATATCTTGCTAATCGACTCACGACTGAGATTACTTAACACCAACAGACGAAACACAAACTGTTTACGGACAATTGAATACGACAGCGACCACTGTGCATTCACGGCAGTAATAGAGCTTCCGAACGAGCTCGCAGATCTGGAGGAATTCGTGATTCCACAACCCTATAACTACAGGGCAATGCGATGGCCGCGGTTCACCAGATCATTAACAAGAGAACTTTGTTCGAATGACTTGAATCTGCCAGTAAACAGAAACCTGACAAATGACGAAATCGACAAATACATTCAACAAATGGACGAAACCGTAAAACGAACAATGGACAAAACAATTCCCAAAACAACAGTTACAGATATCAAGAATGGGTTGCAACAGGGCGCGGTACTCTCTCCGATTCTTTTTAACATTTACATTAGCGACTTATTAGATGCACTTCCGCAGGCTATTGCGTACGCAGACGATCTCATAATTTACAGAACAGCTCCGAAAGTTGCGATCATAAATAGGTTAATACAGCGAGACTTCAACAAAGTGCAGCGCTATTGCGATGACTGGAAACTTAAGATCAACTTCCAGAAATGTGAAGCCATCCTATTTAGAACTCCATTATATAAAGCCACGTACGACACAAGGAAAAACTGGCGAAAGCTAGTTATCGTGGGACCGCATGGAGATAAACTGGAAACCAAGAGTTTAGTTAAATACCTGGGCATCTGGCTAGACCAATATCTGTATTTCAACAGACATGTAGAGGCTGCTTTGCTCAAAGCGAGGAAAACTTTTGCTATGACAAGGAGGCTATTTCATAGTAGCCAACTTGACAGCAGGGTAAAAGTCATATGCTACATGACGCTAATCAGGCCAATGCTCATATATGGTTGCCCAGTATGGTTCAACATAGGTCCAAATTTGATAGAAAAGATTCGGGTGTTCGAAAGAAAGTGTCTCAGAAGTTGTCTCAGATTATATCGAACACCGGAATCGGACTATAAAAAGTATTACTCAAATGAGACTTTATATAATGAAGCGTACATAAATAGGGTGGATAATTTTATGATTAAATTAATCAGAGGACATATTGCGAGAGCAATAAGCTCGTCCAATGACCTAATTTTCGGGGCTTATTATCCAAACACCTTGTACTATGAGAGCGTGCGTCGCAACGGCTTTGTTCCACCAGAGGCGTTCCTTGACTTGGATATGAAAGGGCTTATACAGGATAGATCCGGAATTCCGCTGATCTATCATGTAAGTAGATCATCTGTAGACGGGCGATTGTGCTACGACCGGGAAGTAGCGCGCACCGAAGAAGAGCTCCTGTGCTTCAGTAGGGCTATCTCCCACAGAGACCGGGACGATAGTATTAGACAGCGTCAACAGTTCTGGTGGTTGAATGGCATATAAAGACCTGGGTACCAAAGTCGGTAAAAAATCATACTATCATCAGCTAGCTTACATAGGCTTAGCTTTTCTAGAATTAGGGTACTATAAGATTTAAGTTAAGTTAGGTTAAGTGCTTGTACATAAAAAAAAAAAAAAAAAAAAAAAAAAAGTAGGTAAGTTAAGTAAGTTAAATTTTAAGAAAAAAAAACAAAACAAAAAATTGACAAAGTTTTTCAAATTTTTCTTTGTATTTCAACTAAATATCAGTACTGCCACAAAGTTCTGTCGCCGAAAGGCAAATTATACAAATGTTAAGTAATGTTTAGCTTAGAGCGTCTGCGAAGGACCAGTAAGTTATTATATAAGATAATTAAGCTAGAATTTAAGCATTTTTTGTCTAGCCTTTAATTTAGAAATTAAGAATATAAAAAGAAAAATAAAAAATGTTGTAAAAATGAATCAGTGAAGAGGCCTACACAGAAAGGTGAGAGAAGAAGTGAGGATATTTATGAAGAAAGTATGACGAGGGCAAGGACACACTTCGGCTAAGTTTTATTTTCGGCAGAATTAACAAACCTCAAATACATGCCACATCGAAGGACCCGATAGAAGTATGCACGTTCGCTGGTCATGTTGGCAAATTAGTCTCCCGGGAAGGCAGAACATGTGAGTTTAATTGGAAAAATGAAAGAGGCGATATCCCATCACTCAGGGAGTAACGGGGATTCATATACCAACATAGCCATCGTAATGAAGTACAGCTGGAGCTTAAATTTCTCAATACCTTTACAAAAATAGCAGCTGACATATGTGATAACTGTGTGCCATTTGTATTATTCTGCGAGCCGTAGCAGAATCCCCAACTGCACATTTTACTTGAAGTGGAAAGTAGCATATTAAGAAGGAGCGGCCACACAGTACATCAGACTCAAGAAAAGACAGCGTGTGCAATATGTCACGAAAACCATTTGATCTTCGAATGTCCCAAGTTCAACAGAGTCGATGATAACGACAAATAAAAGGTGGGGAAGAAAACAAGGCTCCACTTCGAGCGCCTTCGTTCTCGACAATCAAATTCAACTATAGTGGACCAAATTATACGAAGTGTGTGAGATAGTATAGCGTTTAAGATGATAGTGAAGAACGTGTGATTCGAACTGACGCTATGACAGCTAGAACCACCAAAAATTGCACCAAAGCGCAACCCATCAAGCAACCGCCGTGTGTACGAATTCGATTTCTAAACTCAAGTCCATTCGACTGATGTGTATTTGTTATGTTATCGCTATGGTATACGGCTCTGATGCATTTTCTTATTCGATTTTCGTTCGGTGTTCTTCACTATTTGCTTGTGGATTGTGTCCGGATCTGTTAGAAACGTCACACTACTCCCTCCTCAGTAACTTTGTTACGATCAGCTTTGTGGGCGAACGACGGAGCGAGGAACGAGCGAGTGAGAGATCGTCGGGGCAGGCGAGTGGGTTGGTGCTCTATGCGGAAGTCGTGATCGTGTCGTGAAGAACTGTTTTAGTACGGGAAAGTGTGTGCTGTGTGTACAGATCACGTCGGGGTCAACAATTTAGTGGATTTTTGTGAAGGTACCGCTGGCTTATGTTGAAGTGTTCCGCCGAACACTGCTCTCAGAAAAAAAAAACACACAAACGGAACGGAAACAATGTCAAATGAAACCACGAAAATAATTGTTTTATTTTGAATTTTTATTTTATTTCTTTCTTTTGTATACTTCAAGGATGTACTCCCTTGACGCCCGTGGCGATTTCTTAAGAGCTATTTCGATGTCAAGCACACACAGAATTCACAATTTGATTGTCCTTAATAACTTAGGATACAGTTTTGAGATTCACACACGAACCTGTAATTTTGTTTGTTCCTTCTGTATCACTTAATTGACTAAGACAGTTTACTATTTAGCACTATATTTGTATTGGTCAATATTCTAATTATACTCGTTGACACTGAATTCGTGACGTTCACTACTTCGATTATATTCGCTAGCGCTATTAGTATAGTACAGTATTTATATCCATGTGAAACTAGACTTACGACTATACTCGCGAAAATCAGAACAATCGTAATGCGCGGCGCGGACCGAACTCCTTCAAGGGTTTCTCTAACTGTACTCTAATTCGACTATTCTTTGTCCTGCGGTTTCCTGTTTCGTCACAGGCCAGATGTGCGGTTGCACCCGCACACAGACGCGGATGTTGCTGCCTGTGTGCCCGAAGATCTTCCTGGGAACCCGGAGTTCACACCTTCTGTGGAATCGATCGGTGTATCGTTGGTGTGGTTTATTATTCCTAGCGATCCTTTTTTGGCCACAATAATTATTTTCGGTTGCGATAATTATATTTGCTTTTCCCTATGGGAACAGCGTTTTAGTTAATTGCTGTTTCTCCGCAATGGCTTTGTTTGGACACGTGCGCTTTTCGGTTTTGGGATCTTGCCAGGAATTAGATGTGCTAATTGCTATTAGCTACAAGAGGAGATATGCGTTATTCTGTTTGTTTTCAGAAAAATGCGTTTCATGGATGAATTGAATGGATGAATTGCATTCAATATTAGGAAATTTTGAACGTTAAGTTCGATTGGTTTTTACTATTAAATTCAATGTTGGGATATTTGGTCTGTTACCTTTGTTTCTGGCGGACGAACGGACTTTTGGAAAACGTGTCTGTGGGCACGCGTAATGGATATAGGTGAGTATGTTCCTTGGTGGAACGAGGGTATCTCAACCTATAGCCATTCCCACTCTGATCGTCTTAGTGTGTAGACGCGTTTTGCCACTGCCACTGCTTGACAGAAAGAAAAGAAAAAAAAAAACAACAAAAAAAACACGTGTGCGCGTGTGAACCATAAATGTGGTACCGTCATTAAGAACGGTCCGTGACAGAACATTGTTCTTTGTGTAAAGTGATAGTGTAAATTACTTAAATCTCGGTGATACCTTATGAAAACTATTACAAAATTGGTAAACCGAAACAAAAAATAAACGACCGTATCCGGATTGTGCGTTCGCAGATGCCGGGCAACGGTCCCAGTGCTGCCCAACGATTAACTATAAAACGAAAAAAAAACCATCCACAGTAGCTTAAATGCCCCGAAGAAAATCGCTACAATGACTACTCAACCAACCATCGACTACCAGAAGAAGTACAATGACGCCATGGAACAAATAAGGCTGCTTACAGCCCAAATGAACCAACTGCACGACAAAATACGCTCTCTTCAATCAGAGGCCAAAACCTATGACGATGTCTGCATGAAGGAAGTACATCCCCAAAGATCAGACATCTCCTTAACAACCAACATCAAACCATCGTCATCACATAAACCGTCAACGTCCCAATATACCAACAAAATAGATGACCAGTGACAAACAGTTGGACACAAAATTACAAATAAGGTGAGGCCACCACCAATTTACATCAAAAATGGAACTAGCATCAAGGAAGTAATCAAGATGCTCGAGAATGCCCTAGGACATCGAAACTTTACCACAAATTCCAAAGGCTCCTCGATCTCGATCATGACAACAACTTTGACGGATCACGACACGGCAGTAAAAAAACTCACAGAGAAAAAACATGAGTTCTTCACTTTTCAACATGCCCAGAGTAAACCAAAGAGATTCATCATAAGGCACATTGACCCAGCATGGACGAATGAGGAACTCCTACTCGAAATATCGAGGATCTGCCCGGAACTGAATATACACAGATTGGACTACTTCCAAACTCCTCATATGAGAGAAAACAATATTCGGAGTTTACGAATCGTACAGATTCCACCGAACGAAAATGTTAGCCGGCTTAAACAAATAAAATATTTGTTTACGCATAAAATTGCGATTGAGGGACGACACAAACAGGACGTTCTCCATTGCAAAAGATGTCAAGGTTCAGGTCACTTAGCAGCTGCGTGCCATTTTAGTGCACGATACGGGAAATGTGCCGAACAGCATACACCTGGAGAATGCAAGGTAAACCCGCCTGGTACTGAACCAACAACAATTCAAAAAACAAACGCTGATGGATCAACAAGCACAAATAAAATCACAGTAACGTGCTGTAACTGCGGAGGCCCACATCCAGCGAACTTTTCCCAATGTCCCGAAAAGCTGCGAATCCTCGAGAGACGATCGGCACACACGACAACAAATAAACCAGCACCAACCAAAGGAACTGCAACTAAACCCTCATCACCTCAATCATCTCATCTCGCGGGATTAGGAATATCCTATGCAGAAGTTACGAAAGATTCCCGAAACTGGACTGAATCTCATCAATCCAATTCCAACGTTCTCAACCTGAAACATAGCTCGGAAATAGAAAAAAAAGGTCAGATCATAGATTTAATAATTTCCCACATTCTTTCCCTTAATGAATAGTTTAACCCTAGTCTCCCTCAACACAGAATCCATATATTCCCACACTCGTAGACAACACCTCCGTTTGTTTGTTGAAAAGTTCTCCCCAGATGTTTTTCTTCTCTCAGAAACTTGGCTTAAATCAAACTCTCGAGTATACATTCCTAATTACACATTTGTGTCCAACCCGCGAACCACTGGCCCTCATGGTGGTACTGGAATTCTAATACACAAGAAATTCCAATTTACTGAAATCAGGTTCACTAACATAACTAATGTCGAATACACGGCAGTTAAACTCTTCTGCAGAAGTAATAAAGTACTGGTTTTGTCGTCTATATACATTCACCCTTCTCGTGAACCTAACTTCCCTAGTGCAGACATTTCTCAAATAATCCAGCAGTCTCTGCCGGCACCTTTCATCATAGGGGGAGACTGGAATGCTCGACATACATCATTTAATGACATCAAGTGCAACAAATATGGCTACCAACTCCTAGATCTCCTCCCACTTCACCCATATGTTTACGCAGACTGTCCATTGCAACCTACTCGAATTTGTAGTACAACCAAATCAACAATCGATTTTTTCCTAAAATCCACAGATATCTATTCATCTAATCCCCCTTCAGTGTCCTTTACATTCCCATCCGATCATGGGTCCGTTCACTCCACGGTTCAAATCCCTTCGCTCGAACCACTCTACACAGTGAATCCTATTCCAAATTTTTCCAAAACAAACTGGAAAAAAATTAATAACGATATTGCTGCCAGTTTTTCAAATTATTCTTTACCGGAATCTTCAAACCTATTCCCTACTGAAATTGACCAGGCAGCTGTAAAAATAGAGCAAATACTGGGAAATGCTCTCTTCAGCCATACCCCTACGATCGTCCCTCATAACCACTTAGGAAAACCATTACCCAACCTCCTCACAAAATTATTGCGCATAAAAAAACAACTCCGACGTAAATTGCAAATTAGCTACTCACCCTTTATTAAACAACAGATACAGCTTTTGACCATCCTGATAAATGGACAACTTAAAAATTTCACCGATCAGACCTACACGTCTACTCTAAACAGTATCAAACCAAACCGTGACCCATTCAAAAATATAAATCGACTAACTGGTCGTAAATTCAAGCCTCGAATAGACTATCTCATCCAACCAACTAACAGTAACATCGCCCAATCGGACACTGATATAGCAAACTGTCTCGCTGAACACTTCTGTAAAACTCATAAACAAAACGATTCCCTCCCAGTCATTAATTTCCACGACACCGTGAATGAATTCATCTCAGGCACACTGGAGCCATCCTTCCCACCATTCATTACCGAATTCAACGAAACCAATAAAGCGTCACATCCCATGGGAACCGACACATTCCTAAGCTTTACAGAATTATCTGAATTGATTACTTCGCGTTGCAATAAAAAAATCTACAGGCTTGGATAGAATCCCTAACCTTCTATTTAAAAGGGTTCACCCAGAAAACTTACTCCCCATTCTCGTTCTTCTCAACCACATAATAAACGCTTCACATTTCCCAAAATGTTGGAAAACAGCGGTGATAGTCCCTATTAGTAAATCCGGTTCTTCCAACAACCCGCCTAACTTCCGTCCCCTAACACAGCTAAATTCGCTTAGTAAGGTTTTAGAATGTAAGATATACAAAAATCTTCTCTCATTTGCTAGAGACAACTCCCTTATCCCGAATTCTCAATTTGGCTTTCGTCCACAACACTCAACTTGTCATGTTCTGCTAAAACTGACACATGATGTGACAATAAATCTCCAAAACCAATCCCCTACAATATGCGTCTCTCTCGACATAGCAAAAGCATTCGATTGCGTTTGGATTGCAAGACTGCTCTATAAGCTACATTCATTGTTCGGAATAAACACCCACACCATAAAACTTCTCGCTTCCTACCTTTCTGATAGAAAGTTCATGGTGAAAATAAATTCAACTCTTTCGACACCATACAGTATAACCGCGGGTGTTCCTCAAGGTTCCATTCTCGGACCATTATTATACCTCTTTTATACTTCAGACACCCCGCAGCCACTGTCACCTAATACAGTAATGCTGAATTATGCCGATGACACTTTAATTTATTCAAGCAACTAGTTTGTCAAGGAGGCAAGAAACTGTATTAACAGCTATCTCCTAAATCTCTCTGCATATTTTACTAAGTGGAAAATCCGACTCAACCCAGCCAAAACTCAACTCATAGTGTTTAAAGGCAGAAATGCGAATTGTACTAACAACACCATACGCTGCCATAACAAAATCAGAATCAAGCTAAATAACAATATAATTAAACCCTCCAAAACCTTAAAGTACCTGGGAATAACCTTCACCAACAATCTGTCCTTCTCCGCCCACACCAAAAACTCGATTCGCAAAGCCGCAATTCAACTTAATCTCTGCAGAAAAGTGATGTACAAGCCGAATGGTCTCTCTACCAAAGTTAAATCACTTATCTACAAACAGATAATCAGACCCACTCTCACATATGCATGCCCGATATGGTACCATATCACACCCACCCAAATGGAGAAGCTACGCATCTTCGAAAGGAAATGCTTCAGACTGATCACTGGCCTCAACCGACATCCCAACTCCCACAAATATTACAACAGTAGTTCGCTCTACTATGCCGCTAATATTGAACGTATAGATCGACGCTTTCTCGAACCGTCCATCAAATTTATCGAAAATCTTCCCAATAATCCCAACCCGATAATAAATGCGCTCACATCGACTCCGTCAGATAACCGAACTGCCTACCCGAACTGTCTCCACATCAGAACGTTCTTCACCTCTGGCAGATTGGTTAATAACTCTAATGAGATTGTATACCACAATACAGAGCTTTCACCTCACCAATTTAAATATAGTAATATTCAACCCTTCTCCAATATTTTGCGTTTCAACGAACAAACGGAAACTAGTTCCCCAACCCACATCCCTGACTGACAATACCCTCACTAACCCATTGATCACTATGCTACCCCCTTCCACACCACACTAACTTATTTCAATAATAATTAGGTAACTAGACTAAGTTAAGATAAGTTAAGTTAAGTTAAGCAGTTTAGCATAGGTTAAGTAAATAACTATATCCTGGTTTTCTGACCTTTTCCAGGAAGCTCTACCCACTAAAATCTTAATCCATAACCAATATATAACTTTTATCATATTGTTTGAAAAATGTACTAGTAAGTATATGTAAACAATTATAGCTAAGGTATCATAAGTTATCTGTATTGCTTATTGTAAAAATTATTTATGGTCAATAAATACAGAAATGTAAAAAAAAAAAAAAATCAACCTATAGTGGGTTGTGTGGTTCGTAGAACCGCCACAATAGCATCACAGCACTCTTCTCTCAAGAGTCTGCATGGATGATGACGCATATGAAAGCCACTAAGCTACTCCGTAGCATGCTTCATTAAGACGACGAATCTGATAACGTACCGAAAGTAATAGTTGTCACCTCAGAAATGCAACAAATATTCCTACTTGAATATGGTGCCAGGGGATCGTATCGAAATAAAGGATCGATACTAGTATTAGGTCTGCCAGAGGAAGACTACACCATCTCCCACGTGGATTCATTCGTTCCCAACAGGTTGCTGCAAAAGGAAGTCGAAACGTTCTTTGGAAAGAGAGTCGGTGACGTTTCACGAATAAAATACTCAAACGAAAAAAAAAACCCATACAAAATGAACATCAGGACAGAGAAAGCCCCGCAGGTCTTCATGAGTTTAGTGACAAGACAAGTTGGACAGGCATTTTAACTTCAAGTTACTTTGTAAGCAAATAATACTAGCTGAACTTCAGGTTGTACCATAATCAGCGAATCGAAATCTTGGCTTCATAAAACTTCAGTCCAAAGAATTTTCCAATGACTACAACACCAAATCCCTCTACATAACATTTGTTGTGGCAATCCTTAACAATTTAATTCAAGAATGGTTACCATAGCAAGATTTATAAATTTACAGTATGGAATCTTTCCAACGTAGGTATGTTTATCCGAATCGCTCAACGTTGTCTGGCCCTGAAGCGACGTCTATATAATTTCCCTCTATATCGGAACATTCTCGATTCGACAACTATTGTCGATTCGCATGCAACTTCTAGCCAACAAAAGAAATCCACACGTCCTAAATCAACTAGTGATCATTTTAGCCATCATAATCTCAGAACGTTTTCTTTGTTTCACTGAAGTCGAACTAGTGCTTCGAATGAATGCTTGCATTTGACTTCCAACTAATTGAAAATAGTCCTTCCATCTCGCATACTCACTTGCGATCCGCTTAGGATAACAGTTGTTCTAAGCTATACCTAAGACAATGAATAGCAGGTTAGAATAATATCATCTTTAAATAAATTCAAAAAGAGAAAATTATAAGATACCACGAAATATTTCCCCGAGAATACTAAAAGAAGCTAGATTATATTATTTACAGAATTGTTTGGTGATGGATATCGAGACCACCGAACATTTTACTCAAGAAAAATTCAGTTCAGTTCACCAATCGGAGTGAGGACACATCAATCACCTCCAATTAGATTGTGCCCCAAGAGAGGTTGTGTACTGGAACGCAAAATTAAATTTATTCCGAGAGCTCTACTTTATATTATTTATTGCCGTTCTAAGGCACTTCAATTTTATTTACGTTCTGTCTCTTCTTCAAGGGAAACATCCTTCTACAACTCTAGCCAACATCCTAACCACACACCCATAAGCACCAACAATTTTTTTTATCTAGCCAATTGAAACGGAATGACTAAAACGATCGACAAAGTACCATGGCTAACGTACCATTACCATTTGATTACTGCACCTACATACCACATCAGGGGTGCACAGTCAGCCGCTTAGGCGCTGCCCAACAACAGAGGGAACCTGTATGAGAGGGAAACTCGGTCCGACTAAAGAAATAGAACAGGCTAGGATCCTTTACATGTGTAGTGACAAAGAATTTTTGAATTTGCCACTTGGAATATATTTGCCAGGATGACAGGCACAAGGGCAACCATTCTATACTCAGGAGACATGTCAACACGTCATGAATTTTAAGTTTAGTAGATCCTTGCGCATATGGGTATGTTGGGTGGTGTTTGGTTTCTGTCAGGTTTTGTGGATTTTAGTCTCGTGTAAGCAAGGTTTCGGGTGACCCAAATTTTGAATGCAAACAAAGGGATCCTAGTTGATGGGCTGGCTGTGAGGGCGGATGCATTCAGGCAGGCAGCTCAAGTTCACTTCTATTTGCTTTCATTTGCACAGTAAATACGAATGCACATTTTCATTTGTTTTATAATCCTCACGCACATTTAATAAATTACGTTCGGTATGCAGAGCAAAATTCAAAGCCACTGTACGAAAGTGGAACAAAAGATTCTGGAAGACAAGTTGACAAGTTCTAGTGAGATCTGTAAAAGGATATGATAATGGATGTGAAAATAGAAGAAATGTATACTCAATAGCAAAAGGTGTTCAGTTTTAAAACAACACTAAGCCTCAGAACATATTGAGTTTTAAGGTGATTCAACTGGGCGTAGATTTTGGAACTGAGTGGTGTTAAATGTTGGTTAACATTGGGAACTTGGCCCTAAATTGGTGGAGTTTTTTAACATTCAACTTATTGTAGCCCGTGAACTGAGAAATGATATGTTCTAAGCTCTACGTTACTTGACGCTAGAGAGAGATTTTTCCAAATTCGTAAGCTCTGGGGGAGACCTCTATCGATCCTGTTAGTGAACTTCAAATTGATCAATATATTTAACCATTCAAGCCTATTTAAACATTTATTACAAATCGGCACAAGTGGGAAGAGTTCTATAATAGTACTTTTAAATCATGTTCCCGGAAAGGATAGCTTCACGGGACAAGCAGTGCAAGCCATAAAATACGCAAACCTATGTTATGGCATCGATTCCATTAAGGCATTATGCCACTGCAATTTTTTTATTGCCTTAATTGATGGAAAAACTATTCTAAAATGTAAACAAAAAATTGTTTTATACCATAGACAAAATTTTATCAGTTCATTTAAACCATTTTATTGAACATAGTCGCGATGTATGACGAACGAGTGGGGTTAAATGGCGAGGGTTGGGGCGGTCGTGGGAAGGTGCCGGGCGGTGGCGGGGGGGGGTTTAAGGTTTACGACTTGACCTCTCAAATATATACTAACAAAGCTATCGACCTGGAAATATATATAATGAGACATAGTACTATAGAATACAAGCCAAAAAATTAGGCCTCCTGCCGCGATCTGTAGGTCAGACCGGACACTTTTCACCCCATCCACGTATGATATTAAACAGAACTTAAAACTAGATTGAATGGATGGATTTTTTTGATGAGCGATTGTATATGAAGATACTGGAGGTCCTACAGTTGCCGATAAGCTTGGCTTGTTACAATTATTGCAGAAGACAATGAAACAAAGACACGAGAATCAGTCGTTTCGGTGGACGGATGCTGCAAAAATGGCGGGCTCAACTTCCAGATCGCTGAAAAAATTAGAAGATTACACAAATACACACTTGGAAGGCAATTTATATGGTGTTGGCATTGTTGACTAAGGGTAAAACAAAAAATGTTTATATAAATTCTCCAATTTAAAGTATAGAAATCGGAACTTAAAACTTTAGACGCGATTATTCCAAAACTATGTTTTTTTTTTTTTTTATTACACTTCTGTCGGCTGAGGCGAACCTATAGCCCCGAGTGGGCGCCACCAAATAACCGTTGCAGTTCTTTTTGAACAGTTGCCGGTTGTAACGCTCCGAGAACACTCGCGTGGGAAGAGAATTCCACAGCTTCCCCGCTCTGTAACGAAACGACTTCTAATGCAGGGATGTTCGTGCCGTTGGGAGATGAACCGTAAATTGATGCGATCTGTCGGATTGTCTTGTGGAGCGCATATAAACCGAATAGCGCGGAACAAATCCACTATTCTTCGAAGAACAGTACCCGTGATAATATCTGTAAAACAGATAGAGATCAGCTACGCAATTTCGATGTGATAGCGACTGTAGTCCCGGCGTCAGCGCCGAGTCCTCGATCATGTGAATCGCTCGTCTCTGTATGCACTCAAGTAGGCCGAAGGTATACTTAGGAGCAGAGCTCCAAACAAGGTAGTAGTGTTTGAGCGCGGGATTAATTGAGATTTATACAGAAGAAGAAGTCGAGCCGGAGTAAAATATTTCTTGGCTCTAAAAAGATATCTCAGTTTTCCATGGGCTGATCCGGCGTTGTTTGACACGTCTTAATGCCATGATACATTTCCACAGATCATGACGCCGAATAACTTCAAGCTTTCCCAGATTCGAGGGCCTGCCCGTTCATCATCAGTTGTGAAACCAATGATCCACTTTTCTTTGTGATTGTTGTATACTGTGTCTTCGTTGCACTGAAGTCAACGAGATTGGCCTTTCCCCACCGCAGGACATTATCCAGAACCCGATACAGGGAGTCAATCTGTCTACATCTTAGCTGGTGCAACGTTGATGCCCCAATCGGCCGATCACTCGAAAAAGAGGAAATAAGCGCACTATCATCAACGAAACCGAACACCCTGTTATCCGTCGACTCCAATAAATCATTTATGTGAACCACAAACATCGAAGGCACCAAAATAGAATGTTGAGGCCCACCGGAATTAACAGGTTACAGATCAGAACAGTCGACCGATTTTCGATGAAGCTCTTCGTCCAGTTGCAAATCTGTTCGGAAAGTCCATATGAAAGAAGTTTGCTCAGCAGTGCCTCGTTCCAGACGCGGCCAAAAGCCTATCCTTTATAATATCCATTGCGACCTCCGTTGGCTCACCGTGCCGCTCAATCGCAGATGTCCAGATATCAGTTATAAGGGTCAAAAGATCTGTGGGGTTTCTGCGAACCTCACAAATCAATGTGGGGTTAAATACCTTCTCGCCCAGCTAAGGAGTCATACATACTGGCGTCCGCAACCCCACGTATCCACAGAAACGTGGGCCAAATTCCTCGACCGAGTCCTCTTGCCTGCATGTTTTTGAAGGACACTACGCCAGAAACGCAGTTGTTTGGGGACCCATTAGCTGTGCAAACACAAGTGGCGCGGCGCGATAGCGCCAGATGCCGAAAACCATCAAAAATCCCATGCGATAAAAGTACAGGCAAGAAATAAACAATATTTATGATCTTCTCTTGAGACAATGGCAATTTGGTTTTCCCTTATCGAAAGGACTATTCTGGGAACAGAAGGGAAACGATAAACCAACTGATACTGTTTCTACAAGGAGACACGAACCTTGGACAAATATAGCAGCCGAAAATAATGACTTCGGTGGAGGAAATCACTAAGGACACAAACCGCATGCGGGTAAATTACAAAAAGGTGTATAGCGTTTGGAATGATGGTGAAGAACGTGTGATTCGAACGGACTCTATGACAGTTAAAATCACCAAAAATTGAACCAATGCGTAACACATCAGGCTACTGGCCGTGCTTACATTTCGATTTTTAAACTCAAGTATATTCCCATTGATGTGAATAGTTATGTTATCGCTATGGTATACGGCTCTGATGCATTTTCTTATTCGATTTTCATTCGGTGGTCTTCACTATTTGCTTGTGTATTGTGTGTGTATCTGTTAGAGACGCTACAGTTGTACCGCAGATGTGTGAAAAGCCTAACGATCCTCGGCATATCTCCGGCCACATGAACAGTAATGTTCGGGTATGTGTGTGTGAGTGCCAGGAACCGCACAAATCACTATAAGCTGAGATATCTTCGTTCCACCAAGGGGCATACTCACTTGTAACTAAACTTCACGTGCCCACAGACACGTGCCCCCAAAATCCACCTTTTCACCTGACCAAAGGTGACTTCCATACTGGTGTCAAGGGGGGGTACCAAGGGAAGGTTTTATTTAAGGGGACATTCCGGTTTGTTCGGTTCAAAAAATCAATGTTTATTTTTTTTTTGCTTAATCGATAGTTTTGTACTTCAAAAATAATATGTTAGAATTTGGAAACGAAATCTTAGGCGGTTCCATAGTTATAGGTCATTAAGGACATTCCGGTTTGTCGGGTCAAAAAATAGGTTATTTTCATGATTTTTTTTAAGAGAAAGTATTAAAGATATAACAACAATTTTTTTTAAACATGTTATTCATCTTTCGACTAGGTTTGTAAATTTTCTCGAGTCACTTCCTTTCCTTCGGGAAAATTTCAATTAGTCAGTCAAGTGATAACATCCGCCTCCTAAGGGTCCGCGACAGTGAAAAGGAAAACTGCTAAGAGTGTGTCGGCGCGAGTTTTCGATTAAAAAAGGTGTTCGATTATAAAAAAAAAGGAAAAAATATATTACAATAAAAATTCGTGAAAGCAAAACAGCAAGCAGCTTTTATTTTATGGTCAGTCTTCGGCGCGCACACAATCAATTAAAAGCCGCGAAAGGTCTCCCGTGGACCGCCTGCCACGGAATCTGTATTGACGATGATTCAGAAGTCCGTTACACTCCAAATTCTTAATTAACTCGGCGTTGATGACCTTTTCCATTACCTTAGACAACATAGACAGTAATGCTATCGGCCGGTAATTTTGTGGGAGACACTTTTTCTCCTCTTTGAGATTGGCTGTACTCGGGGCACATGCCAGCAGGTGGGAAATGTCCTCGGTGCACAAGATAAGTGAGAGTCTACCAAGAACCGGCTATTATTCTGGAGCACGATTCGTAAGAATTATTGCTGGTATTCCGTCCTGGCCGGTTGCCCTACAGTCTATGTTAGAACTGCTTTCCAAAATCTTACTATTTCACTCTATAAAAATAATATATAGTATATTACATGCAATATTCCTAACCAAACCCATATGTCATCATCATTATCATCTGCACTACAACCGGGATCCGGTCTTGGTCTTATTTAGCAAGTCTGTCCACCAGTATCCGTTCCTTATCCGAGACTTGTTAAATTGTCCATAATAATTTGTTTTTCCGGGCAAGGTTATTAGCCCTGCGCCAACCTTTCTCAGGATGTCGCTGCATGCATTGGTTCACTACTTGGACAGGGACAATGATCGTCCTGGCCTTCGCCGGGTTGAAAGCAGAGACTTTGCCCTCTATATTCGTTCCCACTCCCCCCACTATTACTATTGCTATTACTATTACTATTACTATTACTATTACTATTACTATTACTATTACTATTACTATTACTATTACTATTACTATTACTATTACTATTACTATTACTATTACTATTACTATTACTATTACTATTACTATTACTATTACTATTACTATTACTATTACTATTACTATTACTATTACTATTACTATTACTATTACTATTACTATTACTATTACTATTACTATTACTATTACTATTACTATTACTATTACTATTACTATTACTATTACTATTACTATTACTATTTCTATAATATTACTATTACTATTACTATTACTATTACTATTACTATTACTATTTATTGGCCTATAGGAACCTACCGGTCTCTTTCCCTTTGGTCTTCCGTCAAGAATTCTACGCACGGTCCTATCGTTGCCCTTTCTTGCCACATGTCCGGCTCATCTTAATCTTCGCAACCAGATTGCTCTCACTATTACAGGTTTGCGGTATAGTTCTTCCAAGTCGTGGTTTTCGATTTGCCTCCACTGTCCTGCCTCCGACATATTTACCGCCAAAGATACCCCTTAAGACTTTATGCTCGGAAACCCGGAATTTGTTTTCTTCCCGTTTTGTGAGAGCCCATGTTTCGTATCCATATAGTACAATCGGCATGATTATCGTTCAATATACACGGAGCTTTATATTATGTGATAGCAATTTCAATTTCAGCAGTTTACTGATTGTGTGCCAACTAGCGTTGCAAGAATGCAGTCCTTTGTTAATATCTTCCGGCATTTCGTTAGTTCCCAGATATTTAAATTCTTTAACTTTTTCATATATCTTGCCCCTGACGTGAATGTGGGTTTCATGAGGTCCACCTGCTCCCGCCCTAATCATATATTTTGTCTTGTCTTCATTTATTTCTAGGTGCACTTCTTCTGCCGCTTGCACGATGATTTCGCTGTTTTTACTTACAGTTTCTAGATTAATGCCCTTTCGGCGATGTCGTCCTCATATGCGACCACTTGTGAGTCCCCCTTCAGGGATGATCCGACTATGTTGTCGTCTTGTACCTTTCTGATGACAGACTCGAGCACAAGGTTAAAAAGACAAGGTGAAAGGCCATCACCCTGTTTTAATCCGTCGTGGATTTCAATTGCTTCTGAGAGGTGGTTTTCTATTCTAACTCGCCCTTTATTTTCGTTCATGCAGATTTGATGTGCGGGTGGCATATTTTTTTAGGGACTCTCAACTCAACTGCAATATGGTAAAGTCTTTGCCTTGCGACTGAGTCGTAAGGGTTTTTTGAAGCCAACGAACAGTTGGTGAAACGTCTCTCCGTATTCCCTCTTATTTTCCAGCAAACCGAACATTTGGTCGCTTGTTGACCGATTCCTTCAGAATCCGCACTGGTAGTTTTCCAGGATATCTGCTGCGCACGGTGTGATTCTCGCCAGTATGACATTTGTTGGTATTTCGTATGTGGTTCGGAGCAATGATATTCGTCTGTAATTGTCGTACTCAGATCTGTCGCCTTTTTTGAAGATGAGGACGACTATTAAGGTTTTCCATTTTTCCGGAGTGACTTTGTGGTGGTCCTGCGAACCTCACGAATCACTGTGAGGTTAAATACCTTTCGCCCAGGTAAAGGTGTCATATATACTGGTGTCCGCAACCTCACGTATCCACAGACATATGGGCCCAATTCCTCATCACTGCACGGTTATTGAAAGGCACTACGCCAAAAGCGAAGTTGTTTGACAACCCATAAGCTGGGTACGACAGCCATTAAAAATCCCATGGAATAAAAATATGGCCAAGAAATAAATAATATTTACCATATGATCTTCTCTTGAGCCAACCGCAATTTGGATTTCCCTTAGCGAAAGGACTATTGTAGGAACAGAAGCAAAACAATAAACGAACCAACACTGTTACTACAAGGAGATAAAAACCTTGTACAAATATCGCAGCCGAAGTTAATGAAGTCGGGCGAGGAAATCACCAGGCCATAGACCACATGCGGATAAATTACACAAAGGAATAACGCAGATGTGTGAAAAGCTTAGCGATCCTCGGCATATCTCCGGACACGTGGACACCAACGTTCGCGCCTGTGTGTGTGGGTGCATCCACACAGTATCTCTACGAACAAAGTGGAATCGTATAACAAGTTACGGAGCGATCTCCTGGAAAGGAGAAATCCCCTGGAAAAAAGACTATACCAACGCAAGGTGGACTTAAGAGAATAGAACGAACAACTGTGTGTTTCCTTTCCTTCAAAAAAGTTTTTATTAGTCAGTCCAGTGATAACATCCGCAGTGTATAGATCTGCGACATAGCGAGAAAATAAGTGAGAGTGTGTCGCCGTGAGTGTTCCAATCAAAAAGAAAAAAGAAAATTAAATTACAATCCAAGAAAACAAAATTAAAAGTGACTTTTATTATGCGGACAGTGTTCGGCGGAACACATGAATTAAAACCGCCAAAACTTCCTTATCCCATATTGTTCTAATCAGTTGGTGGATCTTTCAAGCGGTTGCCGTGCTTTGTAAGTTCTGTCGGTATGCAGTCGACTCCGGGGCCTTGTTGTTTTTCAATCGATTTATTGCGTCTTTAACTCCGTTGGAAGAGTGTTCTGGTATCTGAGCCTTGGTTGTATGTACGTCTGGTGCGTTTATTTGTGGTTGATTGGTGTGCACATTAAGCAGATTTTCAAAGTACTGCTTCCATCTTGTGGCGATATTGGTTGTTTCTGTGATCTGACAGCCGTTTGAGTTTATGCCGACATACATGTACACTGATGTTCTTTACATGTACACTGCTTTAGCGTTTTCTAGGATTCTTTCGATCCGAGTCTTCTCCCATTCGTGCTCTCTTACACGTGGGTTGCATGTTTCACCAAACTCCTTGTGCCAACTCGGTGACAGAAAAATCACACTTTTCTGAAACGAATTCGTTGGAAATGCATTAGCTGAAAATTTCATTAACCAACGCGAAAAAAATTACTAAAACGCCACGCGGTCAAGTATTGGACAATACTGGTAATCTCCTCTGGAGCCAACCGCAGTTCGGTTTTCCCATCGGGAAAAGATCACCGTAGATCTCAAGGACGGCAATTATTTTCAACACGTACCCTACTGTAGAAACAATTACCTGTAAGTATCACAGCCGAAAATAATGGTTGCGGCCAGTTAAAATACCCGGTGTAATTAGGCACCAGGAAAAACACAAAAGATACCGCCGAGGTAGAAAAGATCATCAGGTACGGAGGAAATATAAAAGGTCGAATGAGGCGAAAGAGAGAATAACTCGACGAATCTTTTTTCGGTAAGAATATTTTGCCGTCGCGAGATACCATTAGTTAGTGCAATATTAACCGGAATGTTGCGAAACCTCCGAGCGGAAAGTAAGGAAAAGGTTACGCGAGCGCGGACCAAGGGGAGTGGGGTACAACGAAAACCGAGTTTAGTAAAGAAACGAATATTGTAAAAAAAATCGAGAACAAATGAAAATAAAAAAGAATCGAATGCAGGTATAAACGTTCTTAATTTCTCTTTGTGTGTGGACTATGTTCGGCGGAACATATTGAATAAAAACTGCCAAAAACGTCTCTGAACGATGCCCATTTAGTGTCCATATTATTGGTTTCCTCTTCCCCACTAAGCTCATTCTCTAGGGTGGTTAATCTATTCGTTAGTTCGTCTTGATATTCAGCCCTTTTGCGCAGGTCTTTTTGTTTATCAGTGTCGAACTTTTTGCTCGTCGCCCGAGTTAACACACCCAACTCCCAACTAGAAGACAAGATTCATCAAATCACAAACCTACACCACAATGTAATAGAAATGATGACCTCCAACGTGATCAACATTGAAGATAGGATTCACTGCTGCAGCTGTCCAAATAATGCAACCGATAAACCTTCAGCATTGAAGATAGGATTCAGTGCTGCACCCGACATGACACAACTGACCAAACAATCATTGAACAGGATTATCAAAACGAACCCACGACCCAAATGAAGTGTGAGATAAGAAATTGAAGAAACAACAAAAGATGACTGGAAAAGGGATATAGGCGAACGGTGGAATAGGTTAGTCAGGTTTCATCGAGTGATGCGTTCAGATACATCTAGTATCTAGAATAGTTTGTAAACATAGTTTTAAGAAAACCCAAAAAAATAAAGTGTAAACGTTTTTATAATTAAATAAGAAGACTCTTATTAATTCCCGTGATTGTCCATGTGGGTTTGCTGCGAGCCACACCTAGTTTGCCCATCACTAGAAGATGATCGGAGTCGTAATCTGCTCCTCTATATGATCTTACATGATTCCATCAAATACTTCCTCTTGGGTCTCGCAGAATTTGTCCTTCGTTTCTTTGTCGGTAGATTCTGTTAGATCGTGTACTTTTATAAGTACATAATTGTACCAAGGGTGTTGCATTTTTAGCACAGGCATCCGGCCAATAATAAATCTAACATATTTTACAGGTTATGTATATCGATACCTCTACACGCCAGTGTAAACCCGTTGATTTCGATTACTTGATGTGGGAGTCGGACCTCCTAAAGCGCGACGATGTACATTTTTTATTGTTTCGCGTACTCTACGACTGTCTGTATTGCACCGGGTTTATATAAAGTTCGAACACTCCACGTGCCGATGCGTATATCACGCTTTTTCCGTCCATTTCTACGTCTTCTTTTTGCCGACCGCTTCTTCCCTTATGGTAGTGTCGGCTTGTGAGATACGAGGTCATTGTGCCGGCGCACGACACAGGGTTCTACCTCGTCTCCACCAATTCTAAAGTGACTGCCGTAGACCGAAAGAAAAGCACAAACGAAACTCCACAATGCAACGTCAACAACAGGAAAAGGAAACACACTGATTTAATTTATTCCCTTTTATTCTCTTTGTTCTCCACCATTATTAAATATGTTAGTGTTTTTATACTTCACTTAAACTTATTATTAATATTAAATTGATTTTTATAAATTTTAAACAAGGTGAAACACTTCTTTCTTGACACGACCCACGCTTCTCCGCCGCGCGACGAAGAGCGGGAGCGGCACGGCCGTGGTGGTCGGCGGATGTAATAAGACTCTGCGATAAACAGCTCATGCAGAGCCGACTCGCTAATTGGGATGATATGCTCTCCACTAAGGATATGTTTTTACTTACCACCAGAGAAACGTAAAGTCTCTCTTGGTGGAATAGAAAACCAGATCTAGTAATGGAGGTCATGGTGGTATGTGTTGGATCGTTCAGATCTGTGTTGTTTACTCATGCGCGAAGGCTATGGAAAAACAAAGCAGGCAGGCGGCAAGGACAAAGGAATCGGGGCGATCATGGTTTATGATGCGCATCGCGGCTAAATAAATAGACGACGATGCATCGAAGAAATGTGCTAAAAGCAAATATGGGACGAGGGCATCATAGCAGTTTTAGATGAGTGATGCCCTTGTGTAAAGAGGCGAATAGCCATTGGGAAAAGGTGCTAATGGATTGGTGGTCGAAACGAATCCCTTGCTTGCATTTGTATATGTAGGGAAATTCATTTGTGGGAAACGGATTCTGTATTTGCATTGTTTATACTTTGAATTCAATCCGGCGGCTATGCGCGAAGTCGATGTATCGATAGTTGAAAGTCATTGCGAAGCAATTCAGATGATTACACAATGACGGTTTATATATACCATCTGTGCCAATTGTACATGGCATCTATGGCGACGCCAGAATATCTACACTATTTAGAAATTCGGTTCTGGGTCGCTAATGCAGAGATGCATTGATACATGTACGAATGCCCTTGTAGGAAAAATTCTTTGCAGGCATTTCCAGGTAATGCATTGAAAGCATTAATTATCCTTGGGAAGGAAAATGTTTTTTGTATGCGAAGAAATGCATGAAAGATAAGAATTCTTTTACAGGGACTTTTAGGTTTACCCTTAGATAACCTACCTGCGTAAAGCATTTAAGGTGCTAATGTTATTGCAGTAGCGAAACTTATAAGATTGAGTCGCAGAGATGGGGGTTCTTTAGGTAAGTAGTCAGTGGGGTTTGGCGGAACCGCCACAGGCTTGTGACGAGGTTTAGTCAGTGCGTCGACACGGATGCGAGATTCACTATATCCCACTACTTCACAACTGCTGGTCCTCTGGAATCACTTGCAATTCTGCGACTACGTCCCAAGCGGAAAAAGGAAATGAAACACTGGTTTTCTGTATTGCATTTATTTCAGTTATTTTCTTATTTCCAGTCACACAGTTCTTTGTTGTTAAACAAGGAGTAAAATGTATTACAAGGGAACATGCCTTAAATTATTAACTGTTCGTTTTTCACTTTTTTCGGTTACAAAGGAATATAACTTTCCGCGCACAACCTTTTAATTAAAAACAAAACGTCTCGACTCAAGAAAATCGAGCTTTCCGTGCACAACTCTTTGTATAGAAAAATTGTATTTACTCGACTTCGCGAACTCGTGTACGTCGTCGCTGGTGGTAAAAATCTGACTCCCTGATACAATTCACATCCATTAGATTCGATAGCCGCGAATTGCATAGATAGGGGAGGATTGTATATGTGTCTATATAGGACAAGTACGTTGCCCTTCAGCCTACATATCGGCAACGACGAAAATGCACCTGAATAAACATGGGCTGGTGTAATGAATTGGTATTATAGGGATATGCGATAGCGAAGTTCGCCGACGGGAGAAATAGGTTTCTGTGTCTTAAATAAACAGAAACGCTATTTCGGGGACCATAAATCTTTGATGACCTGCGCCTGAGAACGAAATAGGTTTTTGCTTTAAGATACACAAAAACGCTATTTCAAGGGTTACGATGATATGCACATCGTGTTTACTCAGGCGTTCACGATAATGCCGTTGTAGGCTATACATTCTGGTGACGATCGGTCAGCCGAAAATTTGGGTCTTGTTTACTTGGCGATGCCGGTAGATGAGTATAATGGCGAGGAATTAGCCTTGTAGATATGCAAGCGTACATCTCCCCCAGGGTGGTCATGGACCAGCGGTCGGTTAATTGGGTAAACACAATGATGCTACTGTGTGTTTGTTTGTTTAACAGGCCGGAGCATCGTTAGGGATGATCTAGGGTATGATTGTCTAACGTCAATCATATTAGTGTCCAAATCTCATGATCGGTAGATAGCCGATAAAGGAAATTGGTCGCAAGTGTTGCGAACCTCGGGACTGGAGCAATAAATGGTTATGAACCGTAGCGAAACCCATCGGCTACGACTGTGTCAACAATTACGCTGGCCAGCAAGTATTTATCTATTATAATTGCTGACAAGCCGAGCCGATGGAGATATGGTACGGTTCATATAATAATTCAATCTGATGCATGCCTTGATGAAGTTTAACATTCAGATGTGATGCTTCAGGGGAGCTTACGCTGCTCCTAATTGCAGGTAAGTACTATGGGTTTGGAAGATGCTTAATTTAAGAGGATGCGCGGTTCCTTGGGAATGTATTAAAGAACCGCCACAGGCTCATCACACCCACGCCTACAGGAGTTTTTGTGGGATTGTTTTTTGTATATTGATTATTCGTTTTTGTTCCCACGAGTCTTGCGGTTGCAAATAGTTCCCCATATCATAGACCCACTGTGATATGGTAAGATCTGGTTACTGCTCTGATTCGACCCGGAGTCAGAGAGGCGCAGTTATAATATCGTCGGTATACCCCTCGCTGCAAACAATCCAATGGACACAGTAACGCGTAACACCCTGGGTTAGGGGTGATAGATCATTGTGTGTTGCTCCTCGCTAGCCTGTCTGACATGGGTGACCCTACTGGTTTCCGTCAGCATAGCCTGAGTGGTTCCACTGTAATTTAAGCCCCCGAACCACGTCAAGGTTTCTACCAAGCGGGTATATTTCATATAATTCACCATATATATTCACTACAGATCCTTATTCACTTTCTCTGTTAAGACAGGGAAATAATATATAATGACAACGAGATGCTCTACTACATCATCTTACCCCACAAAGTTGGAGAATTCACTGCCCAGTCTTGAGTTGGAATGAATTAATGAAGCCTTTAAGCATTTTGGATGTTCCCCGGATGATAGATGAAGTTTTTAGGGATGTTTATATGTTTTTAAAAACATGGAGTTTCTTGTGAACCTGGTAATCATGAAAGACCTTGTATTCTTTTAAGAAGAAGATGACCTTTACATGTTATTGACAAATTTTCTCAAGATAATCCTGTCCCACCTGAAGGAAAAAGAAAGGAAAGAAGAATAATGTTTGTTTGGCAAATCTTTGCCGACATCGTCACAGTTCCACGTGGATTGAGATTCAGTTTAAAACTTAAGCTTATGTCAGTCTGCACCACAAATTCCTCGGGCCACACAACTAATCACGCCTTCGGCCTAGAGATGGTAATAAATAAAAAATTCTATCGCACACGTCGTATTCCGCTGGCACATAAAAGTTTCCATTTTCTTCCTTGGTAGCGGCTGGCGGGTACGTTGAAACACCCTACTTCAGTATTAGCAACCAACGGAATATATTTTCAAATATTTTCCAAAAATGAAAAAAAGCGTGAAAAATAAAAATGAAGAAAAAGAGAGAAACCTAAAAACCACTAAATATATGAGAGAACGAAAAGCAGGGGGCTTTACAAAAGCAAATGATTACTGCAGATTGCGTTAATTTCGTAGGGTGATGCGACAAAGTTTGTAAATGTAATTTATTTTTATTTTCACGGAAGCCACCCTCAGTGCCGCATGTCAGCACTAAGCTTACCACTAACAAGAAAAAATAATTCAATGACGTCATAACTGTCGTTTTGGCGCCCGCAGGAATGTTCTTAAAACGTTCCAAGATCCACAAAGGACTTGTCACCGAGTCAATGTGCTCCCTATGTGGAAAGGGTGTTTAGTTTGCAACACGTTGAAGGGTAGTTTCATGCTAAAAAGCCAAAGTACAAAAAACACAGAACGAAAAAAAGGACGAGAGGAGCAAGTAAAATGAAAGAAATAATAACTTCTGCCAGAATTAAAGCGAATTGTCGTTTTTGCCGTCAAAAATCAGATCTGTTTTATAATTTTTTTTCTACTTCTTTTTGCTCTTGTTGTTGCTGTTCTTGTCAGTCAGATGGGGAGGGCTTTGGAATTGTAAGCAATGTACGATGAGGAATGTAATGTTTCTTAATGGTTTCCCCCGGAATAATAAACACAGCTTGAGCTGCAGGAATTATGGTCGAGAGGACCTTTCAATCTGGATATGATATCGAGGACTGAATGCTTTCTGCTTCAATTGTTCCTTACTAAACTCAAGACGCAGATGAAAGTGGAGGTGGTCGTAAGCAAGAAGGTTAGATAGTGTGCTTGCGGGTCGAACACTCTTCCTCCTACCTTGTTGAGGTGGAAGGAAAACTGAAGAACAAGGATAAGAGATTGAATGATTGTTCAGAGAAGAATACTTTCAAACGAACTTCGTTTATGAGTTATCTCCCGAGCGGAAATTGGCGGTGCTCATTTGGGGTTTTATTCATGGAGATGATAACTCATGATGGTTTGCATACTGATGATGGGATGTAGTCGTGCTGTGGGAGTTCGAAGTTGATGCTAGCTTTGTTAGAGGCATTTTCTTAGTTCTGATCAAATTTACTGGACGGAAAGTAAATGTATGCAGGTTGCAAGTTAAATGAGTTGTGATTAGAATACTCAAGTATCTTCGAATAGGCTTCGTTTCGAACAAATTCTACAAATTGTTTACAACATATGGATGTATTGTATATTCCATATGGATGAATATTTTTAATATTCAATGTGCTGCCGAAATAGCCATAGGCATGTATTGCCTACGCTATGCTTAGTTTTGAACAACTTTTTGGTTTATATGTCTTATGGAAGAAGTATTCCTACACAACGCTACTAACGTTCAATAAATCTGCGTATCGAAAAACTTGTACTGCCTTTCTGTCCTCATTATTCACTTTATCTGTAATATATTTTAAATCAGTGAAAGTTTTTGTCAAACAAAAAATGCATCTAAACTGGCTAAAATGCTGTTGAAAAATTCTGAAACATTCGATAGTTATGTAAAAGTTAGTCAGTTCATTTCGTTTTTCAATAAAGTGCGTAACCTAAAGAGACTTTTAATATTCTTTTAGATCGAACATGAAACCGGGAGACGATAGTGAAGATTAGGAAGTTCGAAAAATTGGAATAAACCTGAGAGAAAGTTGTGAGTATTACAATGGTCTATTTGCTTAAATCTGCTGATCATTGTGCGTGGAAACAAATTTATGGCCGATCACAACAAAAAATCCACCGACTACCATAGCAAACCCAAAGTAGAAAACCATATAGAGTTTTTCAAACTCAGCAGTGTTGCGTCTGTACGACGAAATCAACCTACTAAAAAATCGGCCCTAAGCTGTTGCTTGCTGCTTCGTTGTCATAACTAAACCAGCACGAGTCTGGGTGCGCTAAAATAAATTTAAACATGTGTACATAAACAACAAATAGAAGAGACAGTTTTCAAGCAAAACAAGCATGTGATGACGGGTAATGGACTCCGATATTTCCACAACAGTCCGATTAAGGGTACATTTTGAAATCATACCAAAAAGTCCTCATTGATTATAAATAATACATAATATTATCCAAACAAGGGGAGTTTACTGGTTTGAAAACCTGTCGTATAATTAAAGTTCAATTAAATAAGAAAACAACAAATTTTGATAAAAATAGACTAGATAGAGATAAAAGGAAATGTAAAGCCAACCGCCACGCGCACACCGACATGCTGTCAAAAGGAGTTTCATTCCGCTTCCAAGAATGAAAGTCCATTTTTGTAAGGGGGGAGGAATGTTGTATAATTAAAGTTCAATAATAAATAAACTGCCACTTTGAATAATTAACATCTCGTGTCTTCACATACATATCCTTCCCTTCCCTCCAAATCACTAATTTCCCTTTACAATAGAATATCCCCAAATACAATATACAATACAACCCCACTCACATTGCAATAGTCATATTATTTTTATTAGCCATAGTCTCCCCCTATTAGCCAATTCCGCTTCCTAGAAATAACTATCGTGGAAGCGGAACGAAAAAGTATGTGTGTCGAAAGACACGAGATTCAACTTCTTGTGAATCTAGCAGTGAAAGCGTACGGTCGCGTGTGGAAAATTGTCCGTTTAGAATTATTGTAGATTTGTTCGTGTAATTTTGTTCGTGTAATATTAACATAAAAAAGAAAAAGAAATAAAAGACAGTTAAAATAAGAAAATCATTCGAGTTTTTGTGTTTGTTAGTGGATAAAGAATCGGTGGTGTTCTAGGAACAACTATTAATAAATCGTATGTGTATAAAGACATTCATATCATTGAGTGCGTGCAAATTCGCCGTTGCGAACCTCAAGCAGATTTAGATCCAGCCATTAACCATAAAGGATATCCCCGTAAGAGTTCCAACGCTGTATAAGAACGGGGTAAGTTTTGTGTTACAAATTAATTATTTAATTGTTAAAAAATTCTTTAACAAACCCAATACTGCCTTGTATACTAAAGAGAAATCCTTATCGACCGAGAGCAGCCCCTCTCCATGAATCAAACGGTCCAATTCAATATTCAATTCCTGGTAATCCAATTTACTCTAAACTGTGTGACAACATCAATCATATATACTCTAAGCAAACGTTGCGATCAAATGTTTAAGGTTTCCTGTAAGTTGCAAGATGTCCGGGTTTTGGAAAATACTCCCGGCGTTTTTACTAAAAATTGGTAGCATATTTCCCTTAATTATAAAACACCATTGCGACTAGCACTCTTGATTGCTCGAAGTCAACTGGCTCGTCTTATACTACGAATAACAACAAAACCGACGCCATAGAAATTTTTAGAGAATTCAAACGATTAGCGTAATTCTACTCTCAGGAAGACGTTGTTTCAATACAGCATGGCAATGCCCACGAAGACAATACATAAAAAGCATACCAAATACTGTAAACGTGTCCCATCGAAACGCAAGACAGCAGAAGTACACACATCAGTTTCACGCACACTATATTAGTGCCAACAGTTAAAAAAGGTGAACCAAATTGAGAGCATTTTACTTTATTCTATAATATAGGATTCCAAAACACATACCCCAAGGCCTTCTGTTGACACAAACGAACAAATACAGTAGCAAATTGATCACCATCCGGTAAAGACGTGTCGACAACCGGCAAACGATAGTTAATAAATCTCTCGAAAGAACGGTCTTAAAAGTGAAGTCAGGTAGACCAAATATCTGAACAAGACAATAGATTCGATGTTCGCGCCGTATTTTGCTTTGTGACACAGCTGTGAACATAAAAAACCAAATCGTGTTGGGCGAACATTCGATGGAGTGTCGAAGAAAAAAGAATAGCACGACATGAGCACTTAAGAAGGAATAAAAACAAAGAATAGGTTATTCAAAGGCAAAATAAGCCTATTAAAGCGCTCTTCTTGTACCAAACTGAAATTAAAAGAGGCAAAGAAAATCAAAGAGGGCGAAATAAGCAACATAATAATGATTCGCAAAGCCGCAGAACTCATGTTAGAACAACAACAAATGGAGGCGGAGAATGCATTCCCCTCGACCACCAATTATGGCGGGCATTTTTCTAACAACACATTCGCTGGTCTGGCTTCTTCTGAATCTGAGGACGAAGAAAAAGAAAAAAATGAATTAGAAGCGAAACTAGCTATAGCGAAAATGCGACATGAGGAACGAAGAAGAAAGAGAAAATGAAAGCGCTGGTACAACAAACAACTAAACAAGAAATGCCGAAGCCAAAAGGAGGCCAACATCAGCAACAGAAACCAAACTCAGAACCAGGACCAGATGAAATAAATGCAACCTCTCAGCCAAAAGCACAACAGCAGGAAACCGGCAAAAAACTAAAATGCCACCAATCAACTCGATAGACATCGATTGTAAATAATTGGTAAGTATGTGTAAGTTAACTGTAGGAAGTAATAATTTTGTGATTAAAAGACTGGGAGGTAATAGGCATGCCATTCAAACATATAACGTTGGTGACCATATTGAAATTATAAATGTTTTGAAAAAAGCCACTGCGGAATTTTTTTCTTACACGCCGAAAGAACTTAAAAATAATACAGTTCTACTAAAGGACGTCGACCGTGAAACTGAACCGGAGACCCTTTTGAAAATGCTGCGAGAGATAAAGTACGATGACCTTGAATTTAGTATGGTCAAATCCTTCACCATAGCCATGTCTAAGAGAGAGAACCGGAAGCTACCCTTATTCCTGGTACAGTTAACCCCAAATAGTAAAATTGGTAGTCTACGGAAAATAACAGTACGGGACGACCAAAGTGTGACATGGGACAAACTAAAAAGAGGCATAAACATTGTTCAATGCTTCCGCTTGCCAAAGGTTTGGGCATTCAGCGGCGAACTGTGAAATGCAGCATCATTGCCTGAAACGGGGCCAGGATCATAATGCAGAGGGTAAAGAAAAGGCGGAAGACAAAACCCTTTTAAAGTGTGCAGTATGTCGGAATGAGGGACACTCCGCTAACTATTGTGGTTGCCCTAAATACCGAGAATTAACGTCGAAGGGTGTGACTCAGCAAAGAAAAACTGGACCAAATCTCACACGCTCAATGACTGTTACCCCACAGCTGTCTTACGCACAAATAGTGAGAGGCGGAGAAACCCAACACAGCCTCCAACACTGATACCCACAAATACTTCGGCACAGACTGAAACAACATCACAAGCGGACGTGTTCACAATATTGCTCAATCTACACAGACAGATGACACAGCTGCAAAGTCAAATAAACGAGATCTACTCGCACTTACCCAATCTAAATAAAAAGTCAATATAAACCCTCAAACCAAAAGATCAATTAAAGTTTTTATCGTGAATATAAATTCACCTATAAGGACCGAGAGAAGAACCACTCTTTTTAAGCTGTGCCAAGACCAGAACCCTGCTGTGCCTCTGGCTGGGGTAACTAAGTTAAACCAGGGACATAAACTTTGGCATAAAAACTACGATATTATACAAAGAGACTGACACAATTCCATAAGGGGGAGGTGTCGCCATCTTTATTAGAAAAGGACTCCAACACAAAGTCATATATAGTGGAGAAGTGCAATGGTTCCGCGTGCTTAAAGCATGCATCGTACGCATACCACTTCACCAAGGAAAGGTCTTAAACAACGTTTCTAAAAAACACGTTTGAAGTGTTGCTAACGTTTCAAAATGCTATACGGGGGTGGGGTGAAAAGTTTCCGGTCTAATATACAGATGGCGCCAGCAGGTCTAATTACCATGTCCAGGTTCTATAGTACTATGTCTCATTAGCTTGTATATAAGTTGTCAGATCGATTGGTTTGTTAGTATACATTTGAGAGCCTACTGAACAAGACGCCTCGAAGTGAAAAATGAACGAAAGCACTTGCTCTCGTTATGCTGTGACTTTTTTATAAAATATATATATATATATATATATATATATATATATATATATATATATATATTGTTATGCCTGGATAGGCTGCACACCATATAATATAATCTGCACCAACTAAGTCCGCAGGCCAGATACGGTTCGTGGGAGGAGCCTCTGGCTTTTCCGTTGGACTAGGGGGGAGGTGGATGTTGGAGCCAAGGAAGTGTTACCGCGTGGTGTCACTTTTTTTCCCAAAAGACGATTATTTTCTTTCACCTTAAACCTAACTTTATTTTACAATTTAACTTTATTATACAATTTAACTTTGTTTTCTTTTTATTCTACAATTTTAACTTTATTTTCCAATTTAACTTTATTTTACAATCTAACTTTATTTTACAATTTAACTTTATTCTACAATTTAACTTCTATTTAATTTCATTCTCTTATTCTCTATTTTACAATTTAACTTTGTTTTCTTTTTATTCTACAATTTTAACTTTATTTTACAATCTGACTTTATTTTACAATTTAACTTAAATTTTATTTTATTCTCTTATTATTTATTTTACAATTTAACTTTATTCTACAATTTAACTTTGTTTTCTTTTTATTCTACAATTTTAACTTTATTCTCTTATTCTACAATCTAACTTTATTTTACAATTTAACTTTATTCTACAATTTAACTTCAATTTAATTTTATTCTCTTATTCTGTATTTTACAATTTAACTTCATTCTACAATTTAACTTTATTCTACAATTTAACTTTGCTTTCCTTTTATTCTACAATTTTAACTTTATTCTCTTATTCCTTATTTTACAATTTAACTTTATTTTACAATTTAACTTTATTCTACAATTTAACTTTGCTTTCTTTTTATTTATGTGTCTTTAATTTCTATTTATACTTTACTTCGTTAGTTCGATTTATCTATGTGTCTTCAATATATATTGCTCTGGCTACTCCAGGAAAAGATTTTCGTGGTAATCGAATGAAAGGTAAACAGTGGCGTTGGGTGGAAACGCCACAAGGTCCTACACAACTTTACCCCAGCCACACTTCAAGAACGGACTCTTGAACGTGATATTTAGTCGAAATCCTCCGACCAAGGAATTGGTCCCTGGTGGTATTGTAGCGTTCTACGAACGCACAATTCCGCGCAGGTAAGGTTCCTACCTTCAAGGAACTTACTTACCTGAGAACCTTGGACGCGCCCCCAGACGCGTGTCCCAAAGGCCCACCATAGGGCCTGCAACTCGCAGCCAACGTTGAGCCCGACACCAAAAAGGGAGGAACTGAACGTCCCCAAAGCTTTTAATGTCAAGCTCAACAATCATAGTTCTTCATGCCTGAAACAAAGGTAAAACCATATATTCATCCTGTTCCTAAAAGCAATTCACGAAAATGCCAGACATTCTGCCTGAGCCCAGGAACACCTCATCGAACCGACAGTCCCGGGTATCGATACAATGAATTGCTATCACCAGCAAATTAGCCGACCAACAGATCCACGTGCGGGTGGTCTGCCACAAGGACCATCAAATCCATCGGCAAACAAAAGAAACGGCAAGCTCATGCAATAAAGCATATCGCCTCTCCGCTGCCAAATTGTAGGCAACCGTAATTATCTCAACGAGATAATTCGGGGATATGTATGAGGATAAAATCAACAAAAGGAACTACTCCGATCCCACAGTTTTTTTCGAATTTCACACCATTAGAAAGATCTAATGGATTTCGGCTTGTAATTATAAAGTCCAAAAAGACCCACGGACTGTACGTCCAAACAACCATTGAATATCTCCGGTCTGCGCGCCAGATGTGCTGTGCTAACAGAAGGCCGTGGAAATGAGTTTCGATCACCACCACGGATCGTGATAAGGATGTATGCGACGAACGACTTTCTCCTTTTCAAGAATCTAAAAATACCCCTGGGACTAAATAACATGTGAGATTCGGAAATTCTGTTAGCAGAACGAATAAGTAGATTTTTCCGTACATATACAGATACCAGTTTTGAATCTGGATATCTGTGTGGGCACACAGTTAGTCTTTATCGAACAGCCACATCGCGGAGTCTATATCGAGCATCCGTCCAAGGGTCGTCACAGAGAAACTACACCGAGGAGGTCGAGCCGCGCGACGTATTGAAAATAGATCGAAACATATTGATCCGACATTCGGGAAAGTGCAGCGTTAATCTCTTTCTGCGCCGAAATCATTAAATGAAGTGAGGACCATAGATTCTGAGACTGACAAGTTATCCTCATCGCGACCCCATTGTGGTACTCGTACCGTGTGCGATCCTAATTTGTCTCGTGTGTAATTGTGCGGAAAGTATTGAGTGTAAGGCTATATGCACTAGCCAGGAAGAAAGAAGAACATCTTAAATGTAAGACGGATGTGTATGTAAGATGAGATGTAGTGAAAAGTGTGTTGTTTCCATTCGGCAACCGACCATTGACTAAAAAAACTAAATATACAAACAAGGAGTAAACATAAAAATTAAAATTCAAAACGATCTCTGTGTTTAATTAGTGACGGCATTCGCTCTAGGGTCTTTTGTTGTTTTCGTGGACAGTTCTGGCAGAGCACAGTATTCGCCCTGGGTCGTTGTGTTCTCTGTGTTAACAGTGTTCGGTGGAACACTGCATCATCAAACATTTGAAAACGACATGCAAATCCGCCAATGTATGGCCCACCAAAATGATGTCATCGAAACCCTACTCAAAACAATTAGGGTGGTCCATGTCCCTCAATACCTCTAACCTGATGCAGGACTCCCAAACAGACGACGGAAGACTCCATCTCCGTCATCAGGCGAAACTTTTGTTCCCGCCAAATGTAGCGCAAGTCCATAATACTACAGCCATGATCATTCACGACGAGATTCCATGTGATCACACAACAACCAAGGGATCAGTTTAGTCGACAACTTCCAGCCGACCACACACCACACACCACCGACACCAAGCACACTCCCGGGCCCTTCCCCTGGAATAAATGGTTCGCCAATGATTGGCGAAGCCGGGCAGAATGTTGCGGATTTGCAAATAAATATAGTGGAGAGAATATAGTACGTTCACCGTCTAGTACACTGACCTCCCAGCATATTCACCACATGCCTGTCAGCCGCCAGCTGACAATGCGTCATCACCAACGGACGCCATCCGACTGTCACCTATTCAAATGTGTGTAACGGTCTTTTCGTCAATCTTTGTCAGCCTTTCAGCGCGGACACATCGCTCGACCACCAGTTTTTGCCAGCTCTTCCTCACGGCCGCAACGCCGGTCAAATTAACGTGGTGTGGTTGCCTCAAGTCAAGTCGCCAAAAATTTGCTGGAACCTTTTTATTCTCATCTACCAAACAACTCCCCCTGCAGTTATTTCAAAAGGAATTATTCTCATGATAGTGGACGGTAACAATATGAATGGCAAACAAGGGACGGTCACCAAAATTACAAATAGCTATCCTTTGAAATCATTATTATCATTTATTCTCCCCAATGACCAAAACACTGCCGTTTTCTGTTGTACTTCTAGTGTTCAATACGGTTTGTGGTTCTACAGTAATGAATTAATATTATCCTAATCCGCCTGTTCCTTTTATATCCGCTAGTCAATATAACAATTCCATTGATTGTGATTACCTTTGAATCCCTAAAAGACTTCGTAATACTATATAATAACACAAATAATGGAAATTTGTGAACCTTACAAACCGTTCTACAATGAAATGTCCTATTTATCCAAGCGCTCCAATTATGTTTCAACATATTTAACTTTAGAGATTGTGATTACCTTTAAATCCGTAAATGATTTCGTAATATTATATTATAACACCAATCATGGAAATTTGTGGACCCTACGAAGCGTTCTACAACCAAATGTCCTATTTATCCAAACGCTCCAATTATATTTCAACATATTTAACTTTAGAGCCATCATCCTCAATGGCAATGTGGCTTTCTAAAAATAAATACTAATGTTTTCCTGAGCATGGAAAACTAACATATATGTGTATGGTAACAGAAACCAATTTCCTACACATCCCTCTTTAGGTCGTATTTTCTTTCAAGAGTTAATTTTTCTTTGAGCAAAACATTCTTAGACTGACGGATGAACAAGTCCATTGACTATGACAGCCCCACGAAACGCTCTAATAACTAACCCATCCAACAAGTGTTCACCTGTCATCAACCCAACCGAGCAAAACTAACAACCTTGACTCTGTATTCCAAATACACTCACTTTTTGCAGGGAAAGAAATAAATTAAATAAAATCAAAAAGCGAAACCAAACAACAAAACAAACGAAAAACACAAACAACAAGAAGGACAAACATATATAGAAAAGACACAACCACGACTTCCTGCAAAACGATTCGTTCATAAATTTTTAAAAATACAGTCTATTAGGGAGCTACGTATTCACTGGGAATAGAATCAAATCTTAATAGATACACGGTGCTTAGGTTAACATCTATCACAACTAACAGGCCATGGGCCAGAAGTAGGCTAATCCCTAAGCCATGGCATCACAGTCGACCCTGACCCTCAAGTGATGAATGGAATGTCAGAGCAACGCATCAGCAAGGTCATTTAAAAAATTGTATCTCCTTCTATTCAGCCTATGGAAGGAGAACACTCCAGCTTACGGACACAAATGCCTTTTCACATTTACACTACGCAGAGGAAAATTAATTGACTTAGCTTAGCTTAGCGCCGAGGAAAGGTTTTTATAAGTAAAACGAACCTCTGTGCCACTCATATCAGCATACCTGCCGTAGGTAAGTGCTTCGAAGTAGAATACATCTGGGAAAAATAATTTCAATTTTCCTCCTTTTTCTATCGCCTGTGTATAAAACAAAAAAAAAAAGACAGTAAACCGAATCCATGGTTTATTATTATTATTGTTTTTTATGTTTTATTTTTTTTTTCTTTTTCGTCCTTTACACTTAACGTTAAATGTATGTCTCGGTAATTATTTCAAGGGATATTTTCCTCTTATACCCCAATTTATTTTTAATGAAAATGAATTATGCAAAGTCTGCAAGTCTGAGTCATAGAGGTTAATATAATTCCAAGGACAGCTTCAACATATCTCGAAAGTAGATTCAAATTTAAGTGCCGGACATTGCCTGCGCAACATTAGCCATTAGCTTATCGTAGCCATAACTACCTTATAACATTTTGCAGTCGTTTACTTGTATAAAATATAAGTCGTGTCTTTGAAGGTCACAATCTGAATCCTGGTCACTTACTAATTACACTCGACTTCCCACTCTCAGCCTTTCAAATTCTCTGCTGCGGGTGCTGGTATCAAGGATTAACAAGATATTCTGCCTTACCAGAAATTTTATTGGCCAGTTTTTTTTTTTTTTCTTTTCCTTTTTTGATTTCAGTATTTACAAAATTTTCGAAATTTAAATTTGGAACAAGTACAAATATTTGCAAGACAAAACAAAAACAAATTAATCGCGACATCACCGTATACTTCGACTTTTTTTCGCATACCACCACGGTTCTCGGGTGAAACCGACTGATTTCTAGTAAGATTTAGAAAATTCACTCACGTGATGACCCTATTATTGTCTTCTTACTTTCGCTCAGAAAAAGTCAATGCCTTGCTGCGATTCTTCAAAAGTGGCGTCGTTATGACAGAAATTTACATAGATGATTCAGCGCCGTCACAAGATCTTCGAAAGATTGTAGTGATCTTTTGGTTTTTAAATACCCCAGTATTTTAATTTTCCTTATATTTGATTATATTTAGTAATGGTGATGAAAACGTCATTCGGTCAAAACGGAAATTTAATTACAAAACACAGCACAACACAGATGCCACCTGACCCTCGCCCGACTAACACCGACCATTGTGATAATTTCGAATCCGCTCTACAGCTGATTCAAAATCAACACTTGGGCGTCACTTGATGTGGTGTTGATGTTTGCAGTGGGCTCGTAGAACCGCAATGGTCTTCCTTCCATTGTTAAATAGTAGCATCACTGTAAATGTTTAAAATGAAGCCTTTTTTATTTATTTATTTGTTTGTTGATAGAGGATAAGTTTAATCTAAAATATTTTATCAATAAAATATTGTACGTTTTGAAGTGTTCGAAGAAATGTTTATATTACAAAATAAAACAAAATGGTGGCGTTGGAGTCGTTTCATGTCGGTTGTAGGATAATCACCAAAGGAAGATTTGGAGGTAGGTTGAAAAAGGTAGCAGTGGTATTAGTAGATCCCCCCCCCCCCCCCCCCCCCCCCCCCCCGTGACATAGTCACGATATTGTTGGTAGGGCGAAGTAGTACTCAGAAGGCTGTAGTTAAGTGAGGTTGGCCGTACATGCGCCTTGTGGTGGCGCTCGGGTACGGCTTCGCGTGAGGGGACCGCTATTTCCGTTTGGTATTCCTGCCGTAGAAGTTGAGGGTAGCTCCTCTGTGGTGGCCTTTGGGAGGTTGGCCTCCGAGAAGCACGGTTTCAGTCTTTCTACGCTGGCTGTGGTTGATCTGCCTTGGATCTCTACTTCATACACTCGATCGCTGATTCGTTTTAGAATCTTAACTGGCCCTTCGTAGGGGGGATCGAGTGGTTTCTTAACTTTGTCCACCCTGACGAAGACGTGCGTGCAGCTATGCAACTCAGGGTGGATAAACACTTTTTTGGTGCCATGTCGGGCAACGGGTTTTGCCCTGATCTTCCGCATCAGGTCGCGGAGGTAGCCTACGCTTTGTAGTTGGTCGTGTGGAGCTTCACTGTCCTCAAATAGTTCGCCTGGCAACACTAGGTTGGTGCCGTAGGTCAGTTCTGCAGTGGATGCGCCCAGATCCTCCTTGATACTTGTCCTCAATCCTAGGAGGACAGTGGGGAGGGCGTCGAACCACTGCGTGTCGTTAGGACACATTAGAGAGGCTTTTAGCGACCTGTGCCAACGCTCTATCATCCCGTTGGATGTAGGGTGATATGCGGTGGTACGACTTCTTTGACAGCCCAATAAGTCAGTAAGCTGCTTGAAGACCGTGGCCTCGAATTGTGGACCTCGGTCTGATGTTAACGTTGCTGGTACGCCAAAACGTGTAACCCAAGTCGAGTAAAACGCTCTGGCGACACTCTCGGCGGAGACTACCCGTAGTGGCGTTGCTTCTGGCCACCGAGTAAAACGGTCGATCATGGTGAGGATGTAGGAGAATCCTCTCGAGGATGTTAAGGGGCCCACAATATCTATGTGGACGTGTGTAAATCGAGCCTCGGGGAGTTTGAATTGCGCTGGTCCAACACGTTGTGTCGGCTAATTTTGCAGCGCTAGCATTTAAGGCAGGCACGAGCCCAACTCGTGAGGTCTTTATTCATACGAGGCCATACGAACTTACGTCGAATGGCTGCAGCGCTTGCACGTCCGCTGGGGTGAGCCGGGCCGCGAAAGGTCTCGAATACACTCCTTCGCAGCTCTCCGGGAATATAGGGCCTGACTGTTCCTGTGGAGATATCACACCATATCTCGTCTGCGGATTGCCCGAGTGGGAACTTGCGCAGCTGAAGTGCTGTCTCTGCTTTGAGAAGAGATTCGAGCTGGTTGTCATTCTGCTGTGCTTGAGCTAGGTCGGCGTCGGCGATGGCGGCGCATAGCTGAATGGTATCGATGCCGGATAAGGCGTCCGCGATAACATTCTGTTCCCCTGAGATGTGTTTGATCTCAGTGGTGTATTGACCTATCAGGTCGAGTTGCCGTTCCTGGCGTGGGGATGCATTCCCGGACCTCTTCCGGAATGCGTAGATCAGTGGCTTGTGATCCGTTCTGATTACTAGGGGGCGACCTTCTACCATGTGTCGGAAATACTTTACGGCGCTGTACATAGCGAGTAACTCCCGGTCGTACGTGCTATATTTCCGCTCGGCCGTATTAAGTTTCCTTGAGAAAAAACCGAGCGGTTCCAGCCTCCGTTGCATTCTTGCTCCAATACTGCTCCCATGGCCGTGTCTGACGCGTCGCATTGGATGGCCAATGGTGCGCCCTCTGCGGGGTAGCGGAGTAGGGTAGCATTTGCCAACTGTGCCTTGGATTGACGGAATGCGTTGTCTGCAGCTTCCGTCCAGGCGATTGGGCGCTTGTCGTTCTTCTTTGCCCCCTTTAAGTACTCATTTAAAGGGGCCTGGATGTGTGCGGCGTTTCGTAGTGTGGGTCGGTAAAAGTTTAGCATACCCAGGAAACGGCGTAGCTCGCCAACGTTGGAGGGGCGGGGGAACTGGGTTAGTGCTTCCACTCTGTCTGGAAGCGGGCGGATACCTTGGCCGTTGATATGGTAACCCAGGTAGGTAACTTGCTCTTTGGCGAATTGGCATTTTTCTGGGTTTATTACGAGGCCAAATTGTCCGAGGCGTTCAAGGACCTGTCTGAGGTGTTGGTGATGCTCCGCAAGGTTCCGAGATGCTATTAGTATATCGTCAATATACGCGTAACAGAAATCCAGGCCGCGTAGTGCCGAATCGATATACCTCTGGAATGTCTGAGCTACATTCCTGAGGCCAAACGTCATCACCTTGAATTCGAAGAGTCCGAAGGGGGTAATGACGGCGGTTTTGGGTACGTCTTCAGGTGCCACCGGAATCTGGTGGTATGCCCTGGTGAGATCAAGAGTTGAGAAAACTGTACAACCGCGCAACTTGTACGAATAGTCGTAAAGATGGGCTATTGGGTACCTATCGGGAACTGTTACTGCGTTCAGCTGTCTATAATCACCGCATGGTCGCCATTCACCGTTGCGTTTTTTGACGAGGTGAAGTGAACTTGCCCATGGGCTGACCGAGGGTTGACAGATGCCTCGCTCGAGCATATATTCGAATTCGGCGCGGGCTGCACGTAATTTTTCGGGGGCCAGGCGACGTGGGCGCTGGCTCACCGGTGGGCCGCGTGTTTCTATGTGGTGAAACACGCCAGATCTGTGTTGTTGCTGGTTGGGGAGGGGAATTGTTGTTTGAATTACGAAATTATTCCAACAGCGCGGGGATTGGGTCTGTAGAGTCCTCGGGTGGGTCGTTCGCCCCTATAGCTGCTTGCGGGGAGAGACGGGTTGAGACGTTATGACTAACTAACCTCTTGTTGGCAGTGTCTACCAACAGGTTGTGTCTTCCTAATAGGTCAGATCCTATTAGGGGCTCGCTGACATCGGCTATCACGAAGTGCCAGGAGATAGGGCGTGGGAGACCCAGATCCAGTTTAAAAATGTTCCGCCCGTAAGTGGCTATGGGGGAGTTGTTCGCAGCGAACAACTGTAGGTGGCCCGGCACTCGGTTGCGCGGGGCGAAAGATCTAGGGATGACGGAAATGTCGGCGCCAGTGTCGACGGTGAAATTAATATTCGATCTAGAGTCCCTGATTGTTAAGCGACTTATAATAGGGGTGCCGGCCGTTCGCGCTCGAATGACGGTCGGCAGTTCTAGTTTAAAGGCGGGGCCTGCGAGGGGGCTGGCCGCGTCCAGCTGCAAGGTTGCCTACAATTTCTGGCGTTTGCACCGTCTGTGGTATACGCACCGGGCCTGTGTCAGAGCGCCACTAGGCGTGTTTTGCCTGTTGTCTGGTGCATTTTCGTTTGTGATTGGTGCTCCTCTGGGCGTGTTAAACCGCCTTTGGGGGCTCCTCGCTTGTGGCCGTTGGTTATTAGGACGGTTTTGGATTGCGCGCTCGAAATTTCCCATTTGGGCGCGCAGTTGGTTCAGGTCTCACTCGAATCTCGAGAGCTTTGTTTGCTGGGTGCGCGGCTGAAACTCCTCACGGAAGGAAACCGTAGCGTGTGTTATCTCTCTTGATGTGGGTTGTTTAAATGGCGCTACTAGAGAAGACCGGGGTGCTGTTAGTGGTAAGGATTGGTGCCATGTAGGTGAAACGGCGTGTCGGTTAATCGCCGTGACCTGGTACGCTGGGGGTTCAGACTGTGGGTCTGAGCTTTCCATAATTGTGTCGGCGAGTTTCGCCAAATGACCCAAACTCTGGTTGGGTTGTACTATTAATGCCGCGCGGGCATATTGCGGGAGGTACCTCAGGAAATGAGGCCTAATTATGTCGTCCGAAATCCTGGTCCCAGCTATTGAGCGTAAATGTGTCGGGAAATTGGACGGTCTCCTTCCCGTAACATTTGTTTCGCTTGCCAAACGCTGCTGTCTGCTGCTCTTGGGCTCGCCCAGGGCATTTAGGAGCGTCTCTTGCATGTTGCTGTAGGGATTTGGTTCTATTGACCCAATTATGTGAGCAACATGCGTCCGTTGTGTGTGGTTAAGCACTCGCAACAATTCTACTGCGCGGACTTCCTCATCGTGTATATCGGCGACCCTGAAGAAGCGTTCGGCTACGGCGAACCATAGCTCTGGGTCCTCCTCGTCGAAAGGAGGCAAGTGTATGCTATGCAAGTTTTTATTTCGTTAGTAATGTAGGTAAATGTTCGCTTTTATATAAAGAGGGGGGAACTTTGTAACTTTTGGTATCAACGAGATGTCTTTCTTCGTTCTTTTAGTGGTATATATGATAAATAAATGAATAAATATAACGTATATGTATATATCTGTTTATTTGCCCGTTTATTTATAATTAATTTCAGAATTACGTTAGTATTTAATTTTTACGTGTATGCAAAACCCTAATTTGTTTAGAAATTACAAGTCTGTTTAGCTGAGTTAGCTGTGAAAACCTAACTATTGTGCATACCTGTGTGTTGACTAATGTGGCTGCAGTTCCTGGTCCGCAATGGTGTGTCGTTGGGACGGCGGTTATAGCTGTGTTGATTAAAGGTGTGGTAATTGACGAACGTTGGGGTTGTTGCACCCTTTAATCTCCTCTTTAATTGTTAAACACTTTTCACACTGAAGTAGGAAAAGCACTGGCACTGATAAGTTATTTCGGAAAACTGTCACTTGCACCAAAGTCGTTGTTATTGTAAGATGTGGTGAAGCGAAGATTGTGTGTTCATGTTCACTGACTGCCAGGTCACCAATGTAGGATAATAACTTGATTATATGCCGGCCTTGGCAAGGTTCATCAAGTGTCCTAACATAATAGTTCGATAGAGTTACGTAAAACCGAGTTCACTAGCACGCTGTTCGACAGTGGAAAGAAAAACATACTGGGGTTTGTGTTTTAATGTTCTTTTTTATTCTGACTTAAATATTTTATCACAAGTTTCACAAATTTGATCCACATGAAATTATACATTCCGCACGCTCGCTTTATTTCAATAAACCCGCGACTATTATTTATCTGTGGTTTCGTACTTAACTTGACACTACGTAAGTATATTGACAACCTCCGAACACTCTCGACGCACTTGCACAGGTGGACTCCACCGTATCTCAAACTCGTCTTAGGGCGCACTCCAGGAGACTCGACTCCTTTGCTACTGTTTCATCGACCGTACTACTTTTGCGCGCGGATCACCTTGTTGGCTCGTGATGCGAGCTCATGGGTGGTCGAAACGTGGGAATAAAAATTCATTAAAAAGCATCTTTGCGATTAGGATGCATTTGGGATAATTACACAATGATGGTTGTGTTTACAACCGTGTTAATTGCGTATTGCATTCCTATGGAGTCATGGGTCGAATTCCAGTGTGAGTATTTACACTGGCATTGACTTCGGCTCTTGGCAGCTAGGCGCGAATTGCGCCGGTGCTTTGAAGATTGCATAAAAGCCGCCGTGAGTACTGGTGCGCATGAAAATCTGTTGCGCACGTGTGGGACAGTAAATGCAGGCAAACGGGGGTTCTGCTGATTGTTTTCATAATCCACTTCGGTTATCTAGTATGGCAACCGAAATGTTTTCCTTTTAGAACAATGCTGAGATGCATTGATGTATGCGGTACTGGCGTACCGAATTTCTTCTAGGGAAAATTGATATACCGCGTTAATTGCGTGAATGTCCTTGATGGGCAGATGCTTGATGTTGGATGCTTGATGGATGCGATTTGCATAATCGAAAGGTAATGCAATCGGTGGGAGAATGCTTGGGGAAGTTATTGCGCTTGCATGGTAAAAATGATGAAATTAGAGGAGCTTTAGGAAGGAAGATTTGGAGGTAGGTTGAAAAAGGTAGCAGTGGTGTTAGTAGAAACGCCACAAGGTTACTTTAAGGATAAATAATGTCTAAATTTATATGAGTAGCTTTTCTGTTTTTTTATTTTAGCTTGCGATCTGGAGATGGTCCGAATCTACCTGCATACCCGGTCCACTCCATGTTCACTTATCTCTAATACCTACGGACTAAACCCATCCTTAATTTACAACACATTCCTGCATGTTTTCCCAGGGACCATCTTTCGATATTGCTCCCGAAGTCTACATTGTCGAGTCAAGCACTAATGAATTCCCACCAATTATTTGAGCTTAACATTAGTACTCCCAAGTTAGCCGTATCTACTGCATCGATGGTCTGCTCTGCAAGTATAGTACGCTCTTCCTGGAGTTCCTTGCATTCAGTGAGGATTTTCCTTGTACCCAAATCTTTACAGGTAATGTTCAAACCACCTATGTGTTTTCAGACACTGTCAGACATCACTGTCCTGTCATACACTGTGACATATAAAAGCCTACCTCGCCGATGGGTCTATTCGCCCATTCTTTGATGTTCAGTATTATTTCGTAGATCCATCTTCCAGTAATGATAGTGTCCTGTGGGGTAGAAGTTGTGTGTGCAGCGTACGGCACTAAGTTCACTTCTATCCCCATCATCACTAAAAGGTTCCGCCAGAAACTGTTCACAGAAAAAGGAGAAATCGCAACCCAATGTTTTTCTGCGACCGGGTAGACACGGCACCGTAAATCAACACACTGTCTATTGGTACTCTAATTGTTTTATTGTTGGCTTTGGATATTTACACTATTGTTTTATATTGTTTTTTAATATTTATTAGAATGTAGATGGGCAAAGTTAATTTGGAACTACACGAATTCACTTGATACATAATTATGTCAGTAAAAGGAGATCAGGTAATGTACGCGGTACACATTTTTTCAACATTTCGCTTTTTTCGTGTGCACTCTGAGCACACCCTACAAGGGATGATAAACGGCTCGATCGATCCGTTCTGTGGTTGGAAAACGACTCAACTGAGGGTTGGAATCCGACTCTTGATACATTTCTCTCTTTGGTGAGTAACCAGTAAGAGAATCTTGCTGGCTAAATTCCGGTGGTGTGTGAGTGTGATCGTGTAGATCACATTGTTTAGCTCAAATGGCATCACTAATGATGAGGTGCATTGCAGCTGTATAAATAGACCGTAATTCAATTAGGCAAATGGTGGTGAAAGCGAACAAAGGCTTCGTTCCGTAATGAGGGTTTAGCTGAGTAAATACGCTGCAACTCATTAGGTGGTAATTGATTTGGGATACTTCATACAATTTGTATATCGTATCTTTGGTCGGTGGAAGAAACGAATTCTTTATTTGCATTTGTTTACGCTATTGAATTCGAATTCGGCGGCTAAGCGCGAAGTTGGTGATTGTTTGTCAGATGGACAAACCGATCATGGGTGGGCGACCCGTGGAGAGGGGATTCAAACAAAGGAGCATTTCTGAGAGAAGTGCTTGCAGCTGAATCAATAGTTGCAAGTCATTAAGACGCAATTTAGATGGTTACACAATGACGGTTGTGTATAACATCTATGCCGATTGTATATGGCATCTATGGCAAGTCAAGGGTCGAATTCCAGTGTGAATATTTACACCAATATAAAATTCGGTTCTTGGTTGCTAATGCTGAGATGCATCAATGCATGCGAGAATGCCCTTGTGGTTGGAATGCTTGTAATGCAATGGCATTAGCAAAGAACGATGGGGTTATGGGAGCTTCAAGACTGGAAGCTTTTAGGTGATTTGGGAAGGTAAGTAGTGGCGTTTAGTGGGACCACCACAGTCCTCTTTTCTGATACCTCTAGCTAAGTTACGGTTCTCAGGTTGTCGTGAGCTCAAATTTGTTAGTACTGGAGTCTTATTTATTCAGTTGGCACAGCTGATAAATCTGCCCATCTGCTCCTTTTTCTATTCCTAACAGTATACGACCTGCCTAAGTAAACACCGTTCTGTAGACCCCACAGGTCCTCAAGTTTCCTCTTCTTAGGGCGTCAACTGTGGGCTTGATATATGAACTAAATACGGCTCTTTTAGCCCATACGGGAACTGCATATAAGTGGGTTGATCATTCTGTCCGACTTTTAGGGGTATCCAGTGCTGCCGATGTTATCACTGCATTCTTCGACGCACAGCACTTGTAGTACTGTGGGGTACGAAGTAGGTGTGCCAGCGTATGGCACCGATTCACCGAGATCCCCAACGACGTTCCTCAGAAAAATCATTCAGCAAGGAGGAATAAAAAGACAAAGACGCTGGAGTTGTTTGCTATTTTAATGTCTTCTTTTTTTTTTTTTTGTTTTTTTACTTATTTCGAATATCGGCACATACACACAGAACACTTCGCTGGTGTTCCTAACATACAGTATTTAATATTGTTCATAAAATGAGCTCACAGTAACGACTTCCTTACTATACCGTTCGTATTTATTTCACATTAACTCGGCAACATATGTCTGGTGCGTTTATGCAAGAATTAACGCGGGATCAATTGAGTCATGGACACGGAGATCCCTTTTGCTTTGGCCGCCATTCACTGCACACACTCAGATTTGACAGCGATATTTTGTTAAACGATTAAATTCACGCGATCGATTGGTGATGGGCCCCTCCGAGTATTTTCAGAATCGACTACGAAACCGTGGCGACTATACTTACATTGAGAATTGGCTTTACTAACAGCCCGTCTGACTTGTGCATAAACAAAATCCCGTGTGTACGCACCCGAACTTGACAGTGGTTGAGACTAGACTGAGTGCACGTGGACGCAGCGGCGGATGAATCTCGACTGATTAATAGAATGGGAAAAATTATCTATTCATCGCGTCCGGTGATCGAGTCATAGGAGAAACAAACTTGCCCCCACTTCCGGCGAATTTCGAGAAGAGTTGCTATGCTCGCGTAGGAACTCAGTTCCAGCGAATCCTCGTCGTACAAGCTGAGTTGGATTCGTTGGTTGTGTATACCGGGGAATTGAAATTGCTTGGGTGCAATCAAGGAATATCGTTTAGATAAGATATTAACCGAAGTAATTTCGGGGAAATGTATGCGGCTTGGTATAGTTGGTGGCGATGGTTAATGTTCCGTTGTGGATTTGAATATGCGTTTTGTTATAGCATATGGATTTCGGGGAAATTAAGGTTGCTTGGTCACGAAGAGGGAATATGAATTAAGTAGAGAATTGACCAAAGCAATTTTGGGAAAATGTATGTGGGGTGATGTAATTGAGGGAGATGGTTGGTATTCCATTGTAAGTTGGAATATGCATTTTATTACAGCTTATGAATTTCAGGCGAAATTGAGATTGCTTGGTCGCAAGGAGGGAATGTGAATTCAGTAAAGGATTGACCGAAGCAATTTTAGGAAAATGAATGCGGGGATGATTAGAATATATTCTGTTGAATTATATTCTGTTGAAGGTTTTGGAATGTGTTTTATTGCAAGGTTTGGGATGTATGCTATTGCGGATTTTGTATGGGGAGTTGGGTTGAAGTGACGCGCTGTTAGCGGTCACGGTTGGTTGGAATTGTGGGTTGGTTCTCCATGTGGTGTAGAAAACCCCCACAGTACTTAAAACACATACGGTGATCCCATAGATATTTTATGGTGGAGCTACCATAGATTCAACTAAGTATCCTGTAATACGTAGGATAATTTGTTCTAACTTGGCAATTAGGTTTCGGTTCCACTTCTATTTTGATCACTGGTAGTTTCTGTCCAGCACTTGTGAGTCAGTCTCGATTAGTTTTATCACTTGGTTCGACTTACAGATTTCTTGAAGCGTTTTTGCTGTTGTGACTATTACTATGTGGTCCATGTAGCCTATGATCTCTATTCCGATGGATTTGGTCCAAAGACCGATTCCTGTGGTATGCCTGTTCTTAGATGACATTTTTCTGAACCTACCGCTGCTTCATATATTAAAATTCTTTTTGCAACCTATCAGACCGTGATTTCCTCTTGATACAGTGCTTTCATAATACGATTCCAACCGACTGAATTGAACGCATTCTTGTTCTCCAACATAGGACAAAAAGCGACCGAGCCTACGTATTTTTTTTTTTTTTTTCAACAACAGCGAATGGAAAAGGAAACATGCATCTGGATTCTCTCGCGGATCTAGTTCTGATCCTACTAAACAGAGATAATAAAGCCTCGTTTGACTAGTGGTTTGAGACTCGTCGATATTTGATATCACTTTCGCCAGCATGTGCGTATTAAGAACCCTTAATTGGGATGTGTTGGGCATATATACGCATAGCAACCACTTCGCGATCATATTCCAAACAATAGAGAGGTACAACCCGAATCAGAAAAACACAAATGCGCATCTTAGAGCACGGAAAACGACTACACTTTACGAGGCCATGCTTAACTTCATGACGGAGAATCTAAAAATGCCAGAAGATTCGGCTGAAGAGCAAGCACCACAACTGATGGAAAAGCTGATGTACGTGTGCAATGCCTATATATTTAGAATGAACAATGTTATGGGTCCATAGTTGTCCGCAGCTATAACAATTCCCAATATTTAAACAGGAATTCTAATACAATTCTAGTACGTTCACGTTTGCGAACTGATAACGACCACCAGTCAATTCTCATTACTTTGTATAAAGGCCGCCTGGAATAAGACACTTTTCTTTTCATTTTTTCATACAACAAGGACTGGATAACATCAAACAAAGGTGAGATACCACCCCGCTGTATATACCGCGATATCGTCGAGAGAAATCTTCGACGGTGTTTCAGATGTGTGGCTGATGGCCCGGACTGACACGGAGATAAGTCATGATGGTACCTTCTGATATAAAGAATTCCGTAGGTCAACTAATCTTCCATTCGGTTCTCCGGGGGGGACAATGTCAGGGGGAACATTATGCAGATATCATTATAAATAATCGAACTTTAAGAGGTTCGTCAACGCATAACCGGGCTCGCACTCGAGGCTCTGCCCACGCTCGACTGGTGACGGCATTTTGTAAAATCAGGGACATCGGTTTCACCAATACAAATGTAAACGCCGCCCACCAATATTTACAAACAACGAAGCCTGATATTTTTACCCCAACTGAGACCCAGGTCGATTCGTCAACTGATTCGAGATATCTTCGTTTCTCAGGATACGACTTACATTCGCGATTCCGATTTTAGGGCGGAGTCTACGTCTTCGCGTGTTCCGATCTGGCTTGCCAGAGGCGTTGGAACCCAATAATATGGACAACATATGGTTGAGGGTCGTGTTTAGGAATGCTGTTAAATTTCTTTGTTGTCTTTACCGCTCCCCGAAAGACGATCGATCTGCGATATTTTTCGAACATCTTTCACATACCCTTGACTGGATACAGATCAACCACCCAGATTCTGAAATTGTTGTCCTTGGCTATTTTAATGTACACAATTCCGGCTGATTGGTACATTCTAACAGAACCGACGAGGCTGGGAGGCTGGCGGAGATGTTTGCTGTTAGCCACAACTTAACTCAACTCGGTTGGTTGGAGAAACCAACGCGAGAGCCGGATGCCCGAGGCGATTATGCGAACACCCTGGATCTGTTTTTGACATCCGAACCGAGTATTTATACCGTAGAGGTTTCTTCGCCATTGGTAAACTCAGATCACTGCTTGGTATCTGTCGCGCAATCACTTGCATATCAAGCGAATAACCGGCCTATGCAGCTGCGCCATGTATGGAAGTATGGGGCTGCTAACTGGGACGATTTGAGAGATTTCTTCGCATTGTTTCCATGCTCGGGGGTTTGCCTCGGAGACTCCGACGCTAACGCTTGCGCGGAGTCGGTATCAGAGATTATTCTTCTGGGGATGAAGATGTATATTCCACATTTCCTCAAACGAAGTTCGTCTGATAAACCGTCGTTTGACAAAAAATGCGAGCAGATTACAGCGGCAAAAAATAGAGCTTTTAAGCAATGGCGCTCCAATCCCACCAATGTTAGCAGAACGAATTTTGTTAGAATCAGAAACGCGTCCAACCAGGCAATTGATACCGCGAAGAAAGCTCACAACGACAGAGTGATCTATAAACTCCGTCGGTGCCCGACTGGTTCGCCCTCCTTCTGGCAAAAGCTGTCAGTGGTAACTTCGCATCCTCCTCATTCCCTCCGTTGGTGGCAGACAGCGGGACATTAGTCACGAATTCAGAGGACAAAGCTAATGTGTTCACGAATTCATTTTCCGCGAATTCAAACCTCGACCCCGGCCTTTTGGGGCCACCTGTGATCGCGCCGGTATGGTCTTCCATGCGGGATGTTAGATTTCGCCCGCGACCTATTCAACGCATTCTACGTGAACTGGATTGTAGAAAGCCAACCGGCCTGGATGGAATACCAGCAATAGTCCTTAAGAACTGTGCTCCAGAACTATCGCCGGTTCTTGGCAGACTCTTCCGCTTATCTTATGCATGGAGGACCTTTTCAGCCTGCTGGAAAATCGCTCGAGTTGAGCCAATCCCAAAGACGGAAAAAAAGTGTCTCCCACAAAATTACCGCCCGATAACATTATTGTCTATTTTATCTAATGTAATGGAAAAAGTCCTCAATATAGAGTTAGTTAAGTCCCAAATTAGACCCGAGCTCAAATATTGTTCTCATGTTTGGATCTCGGCTCCTAAACATACCTTCGACCTACTTGAGAGCGTACAGAGACGAGCGATCCGCCTGATTGAGGACTACAGCCGCTATCACATTGAAGGTGCGTAGCCGGCCTCTGTCTGTTTTACAGATATTACCACGGGTACTGTTCTTCGAGGATTCGTGGTATTGTTCCACGCAATTCTGCTTATATGCGCTCCACAAGACAATCCGACGGATCGCGCCAGTTTGTGGTTGATCTCCCGACGGCGCGAACATCCCTGCATTAGAACTCGTCGACAGAGTCACAATCTTTATTAGAAACTGAATCAATCATATAGTAATCTATAGTGGAGAAGTGCGCAGGATCCGGGTGCTGGAAGCCTGTATCGTACGCATACCCCTTCAGCAAGGAAGGGGTTTGTATGCGATTGCGGTATATGCACCTGACGAGCACCAACATAACCTATTTATAGCAGAGCTCGAGACACTCTTTCGATGCTTACAATTGCACCTGGAGAAAAACGACTTTATCCTAGGGGGAGATATGAACGCCAAGCATAGAATTTGGGGAAATTATATATCTAACGCCAGAGGAAATCAGTTGGCTGGCTGGTTAGATCAGTATCATATTGAATATAGAACTGACCTGCTAGCTACGGAATACCCATCGTTCCCTAGAGGTAGATCGTTCTTAGATATACTGCTAATTGACTCACGACTGAGACTACTTAACACCGACAGACGAAACAGAAACTGTTTACGGACAATTGAATACGACAGTGACCACTGTGCATTCACGACAGTAATAGAGCTTCCGAACGATCTCTGGAGGAATTCGTAATCCCGCAACCCTACAACTACGGGGCAATGCGATGGCCGCGGTTCACCAGATCATTAACAAGAGAACTTCGTTCGAATGACTTTAATCTGCCAGTAAACAGAAACCTGATAAATGACGAAATCCACACATACATCCAACAAATGGACGAAACCGTAAAACAAACAATGGACAAAACAATTCTCAAAACAACAGTTCCAGATCACATAAACATGTACACAAACACAACAATAAACGCACTCCACAAGAAAGAGAGCAGACTGCTATCGAAACTAAAACAATTACACAGACAGTTTACAGACAGACAAGACCAGGAGATAATATCACTGAAATCCCGATTAAAAAACCTCCAACAATTACTTAAAGCTTGTTATAAATTTGCAACAAATTTGTATTGGAACAACAGAATTCGAACTATAAAAACAAATAACCCGAATATGGTCCCACAAATAAATAAAATATTCAGGAGAAATAATCAAAACGAGATTCAGTGTCTCCTAATTCCACGTATCGACGTAAACAAGCAGTTGCTAATTAACACTGGCATAGATACAGAGAACGCTATCCTCAATAGTGAGCTGTTCGTGATCGAAGATCCTTTGGAACAGGTGAACTCTGTGGGAGCTGTCTTTCGAGAAATGTACAAGGTGAATGAAAGCATTCGCCGAAATCACGACCTGGAGGACAGAATTCTACTGAATCACCTTCACCTCCGAAATGAAATTTCACTTTGGTAATCGGAGAATCCGAGTTTTACCGAATTTAGTGACGATAATCTGTCAATTGACATTAATGCCAATGGTGAGGCTAATAGCCTTTTAATCACAGGGGAAGGAATCCAGAGTATCTTCGACTCATTAAGAACCAAAAAGTCAGTGAGAATAGATGGAGTACCTAACATCGTACTCAAGAACCTGACCCCAATGGCAATAGATATATACACGTTCCTCTTTAACAACGCGTTGAATAATGCATATTATCCGGCGCGTTGGAAAACGGCTATCATTCAGCCCATCCCTGAAAAGGGGCAAAGACTGTACAAGCGGTACTTTCTCCGATTCTTTTTAACATTTACATTAGCGACTTATTAGATGCACTTCCGGAGGCTATTGCGTACGCGGACGATCTCATAATTTACAGAACATCCCCAAAAGTTGAGATCATATAAAGTTTACTATAGCGAGACTGTGGGGGCCAAATCGTGGCACCAGCATGGGTGCGAATTCTACTTCGTCCCACAACTTTTGGTTAACATTCCGATTGTTCCACCGCAGCAACAAAAGAGAACAGTTCACCAGGAGAAAACGAGAAGGAAGTAAAACACATTAAAAACACTCAGGAACTGCAGCCGGAAAATTAAACACACTGGTGTCATTTTGTTTAGTTCTATTCTCCAAATAAAAAAAAAAACACTACCTTTGTTAACAATATTGACCGTAATGTAAATTAATACTAACACTAATTTATATGAAGTATTTCTTTTTGTCACTCGATGAAATGCATATTTTAACAAAATCCTCGGGAATCAAATAACCGACAAAACACCGCTCACCTCAATGGGTGACGAATAAACCTTACGTACAGCAATACCGAGGAATTCGAATTTACTACGCCAACGAGTCCGTATATTATCGCGTCCCCGTGCGCACCGGGGAGCGGAAGTAGCACGACCGGCACGGTCGGCTGATGTAATTGGACTCCGCTTTAAACGGCTCGTGTAGAGCCGACTCGCTAATGGGGTTGAGTTTCCCCGAGAGAGAAAGTGTTCCTCTCGTGGTGAAAACGAGGAAAGAGGATCTCACTGGTGAGGTCCTGTAGTGGTGTGCGTGAAGTCGATCGTTGAAATCAGATTGTTTACTAACGCTCGCAGGTCAAAGAGAAACGAACATAGACAAGGGATGCAGAACAAAGGAAGAAGCGACCTAAGGCATCGTTCGGTAATGAGGGTCAGCCGAGTAAATAGCAGCCACTCATTAGATGCTAAAAGGGATTGCGATACTTTATACAATGGAGATCGTATATCGTATCTCTGCTGACTGGAAGAATCGGATTCTTTTGTTTGCATATGTTTATGCTATTGAATCCAATCCGGCGGCTAAGCGCGAAGTCGATGATTGTTTGGAGATTCAAACAAAGGAGCATTTCTGGGTAATGTGCTTGCAGCTGTATCGATAGTTGCAACTTATTGCGAAGCAATTCAGATGATTACACAAAGACGGTTTGTATAACATATATGTCAATTGTATATGGCATCTAAGGCAACTCAAGTGTCGAACTCTAGTGTGAGTGTTTACACTAATTGGGAATTCGATTCCTGGTCGTTAATGCAGAGATGCATTGAAACATGTATGAATGCCCTTGTAGGAATATTCTTTACAGGCATTTCCAGATAATGCATTGAAAGCAATAATTATCCTTGGGAAGGAAATGTTTTTGCTGCGGGGAGATTGCGGTGCAGGTGTAGGAAGGTTAGAATTTGCCTAGCAACCGAAGGTACCGAATAGGTTTTGGTTTTATGCTCCTGTATAATGGAAAGAATTCTTGTAGGGTATTTGTATGCGAAGAGATGCATGCAAGGTAAGAGTTCTTTTACAGAGACTTTTCGGTTATACCTTAGATAACCTAGATGCGTAAAGCACTTAAGGTGCTAATGCGATTTCATTAACGAAACTTATATGGTTGAGTCGAAGTTATGGGGGTTCTTCAGGTAAATAACAGTGGGGTTTGGCGGAACCGCCACAAGACTTCAACAACGTGCAGCGCTATTGCAACGACTGGAAACTTAAGATCAACTTCCAGAAATGTTAAGCCATCCTATTTAGAACCCCATTATATAAAGCCACGAACGACACAAGAAAAAACTCGCGAAAGCTAGTTATCGTGGGACCGCATGGAGTTAAGCTGGGAACCAAGAGTTTAGTTAAATACCTTGGCATCTGGCTAGATCAATATCTGTATTTCAACAGACATGTAGAGGCTGCTTTGGCCAAAGCGAGGAAAACTTTTTCTATGACAAGGAGGCTATTTCACAGTAGCCAACTTGACAGTAGAGTAAAAGTCATATGCTACATGATGCTAATCAGGCCAATGCTCATATATAGTTGTGCAGTATGGTTCAACATAGGTCCAAATTTGTTGGAAAAGATTCGGGTGTTCGGAAGGCAGTGTCTGAGAACATGTCTCAGATTATATCGAACACCGGAATCGGAATACAAAAAGTACTACTCAAATGAGACTTTATATAATGAAGCCTGGATAAATAGGGTGGATAATTTTATGATTAAATTAATCAGGGGACATATTGCGAGAGCAATAAGCTCGTCCAATGGGCTGATTTTCGGGGCCTATTATCCAAATACTTTGTACTATGAGAGCCTGCGTCAGAACGGCTTTGTTCCACCAGAGGCGTTCCTTGATTTGGACATGAGGGGGCTTATACAGAATAGATCCGGAATTCCGCTGATCTATCATGTAAGTAAATCATCCGTAGACGGGCGATTGTGCTACGAGCCGGAAGAAACGCGCACCGAAGAAGATCTCTTGCGCTTCAGTAGGGCTATCTCCTACAAAGGCCGGGACGATAGTATTGGACAGCGTCAACAGTTCTGGTGGTTGAATGGCATATAAAGACCTGGATACCAAAGTCGGTAAAGAATGACAGTATTATCAGCCAGCTTACATAGACTTAGCTTCTCTAGAATTTTTTTTTTATTTTTTTTTTTTATTTTATTTACTAGCCTGTAAGAGCCCGGAAGTGCATGGCCTCACCGACTCGGCGCCGCCATTGTTCCCTGTCCTGTGGGCTCTCCTTCCACGTTCGACCATCTAGAATTCTAGAATTTCTAGAATTAGGGTAGTATAAAATTTAAGTTAAGTTAAGTTTTTTAAATAAAATTATATCAAAAAAAAAAAAAAAATTTAGATTAAATTTTAAGAAAAAAAAAACAAAAAAAATTTCGACGCAGTTTTTAAAATTTTTCTTTGTCATTTAAATAATTATAAGTACTCCCACAAACAAAATTCTGCCGCCGAAAGGCAAATTATACAATAGTTATGTAATGTTTAGCTTAGAGCGTCTGCGTGGGACCAGTAAGTTATAATATAAGATAATTAAGCTAGAATTTAAGCATTTTTTGTCTAGCATGTAATTTAGAAACTAAGAATATAAAAAGAAAATAAAAAATGTTGCAAAAGTGAAAAAATTAAATGAATGTTGTTAGAAAAGCTACTGTGGGGTTTCTATTGATCTCTTGCGAGTCTACCTTGTGATGTTCAAATAAAACCCCCCCTCTTTATCTGTCTCTTAATTTATTTACATAAACTTAATGATTAACATAAACAATCGTCAAGTTGGGTATAGACACTATATTATTGTCAGGACGAACGTTACTTTATATAAAACTGTATGATTTAGTTTGATAGGGAATAGGCATTATTGTAGACTGTCTGAACAGATATTACTTTATTTAGTTTGATAAGGAATAGGCACTATTGTAGATTGTTTGAACAAATATTACTTTATTTAGTTTGATAAGGAATAGGCGCTATTGTAGACTGTTTGAACAAATATTACTTTATTTAGTTTGATAAGGTATAGCACTCTGGTATTCACTGGCTCGGCTCAGATTCTAATTCGGACTGAATTTCTATTCTTCGTGTCGGGCGAAAAATGTATTTTTAATCCCTCTACCAACAAACCCTAGAGGACCACGATATCCTATATTCGTCCCATCGATGATGTGCACACACACCATGATTGGGTTGCCTCACAGGCTCATGTTATGTCCATGAGCATGCGAACAGTGGTATGTTAAGATCTTCGTACTGGAGGAAATATTCGAAAGGGTTGCAGCTGGTGCGCAATACTCACGTCGTCCGTGGTTTGTATGTCTATTTCGGTCGAACGACCGGCAGCATCCCAAACGCAAACACACACGGGAAACAAAAGGAATATCACATGAAGTGGCTGCAACAGGGCAAGTATCATGAAGAGCGATACTTGGGGTGCTTACCGGATCAGCACTGCGTACCACATTTATGGTGATCGCGCATGTATCGCTGGCGTCTGCTGAGAGGACTCACCATGCACGTGCGTGGGAAAAATATTTTCTTCTTGTGTGCATGGACAGGTTCGAGGATTCATGTCGGTTACGTAATGTCGTAACCGAATTGAATTAAAGGAATATGCTGCGTTGTATGCAGGCATGTCCCTGTGGGTAATAATTATAGGATGCTGATGTTTGTCGATCGGTTTACCGACCAATGTGATTGTAGGTGAAAATGAAAGAAGGCATATCTCCTACATGTGTGCGGCGGAATTCGTTCGGAGACATGTTGATTGATTGGTGGTGCAACCAATTTTCTTTTAAGGGACATGGTGCGTGTCATGCGACCCTGCCCTTGTGGAAAATACCTATTTGTTGCTGATGGGTTTTGTATCAGCAAAAATAATAGTTTTACAGCATTTCAGGTGATAGTTTGCGCAACGGTGGAAAGGTAAGTAAAATGCTTTCCAGGTTTTTAGTGCTCCATTGAGCAGTTTTTGAATGATAGTGGGAAGGTAAGTAGTGGCGTTTAACGGAACCGCCACACTACTTTCTTCAGTTTTGTACTGAAGAAGATATTTCGGCGGTCAGATTCGACGAGATCGAAAGAGAAAAGGATAAAGAACGGAAGAAACCCGTACCGAGCCTTTCTGGTCTGAATGCTGTCGAGATACTTGCATGCTAATTGACGGAAGACCAACAGAAAAGAGACGGATTGGGAGACCGCTATTGAGATAATTTAAAAGAAATGTGGAAGGAAAGTACACAGGATAGGAAACAGTGGTGTAGCCAACTTAGGGAGGTCATGAACTTTCGGGTTCTTATAAGCCAATCACTAGTAGTATCGGAAGTATTACACGCATACGCATAAATTGATGTTTAATTCGTACCTTAACGGCCGAGTACTTACTAATAATGAGTACTAATGCATAGCAGTGTTTCGTTTTACTTAAGATGTACATCGATATGATCTTTCCTTATGCTCTTCCTTTTCTTTCGCCCGCAGTGTTCATTAATATTTAAGAACATCTCAAAATCTCTTTGCGTGGGCGTTTCGTGTAAAAAGAAAAACCTCCAAACGCTGATTATTATTATTACAACTTTAGTATCCCCTAACCTATCTTTCTCCCTCTCTCCCTCTTATCTTCAGAGCAAACTGTAATTTGAATTCAAACGCAGCAAATCACCTTCGGTTTACGTAGAATCAACCAACATTATGCTAGTCCCTCTAAACGAATTGTGTTCAGTGCTTTATCACAAAAATAAACAAACCCATTTTATAACTCATAATGAGAACAACTATTACAGGAAACAGTTGCAATAAATTAATTTCTACACGGAAACAAATTAATGCGTCGTCATTTAGCTGTCAGCCTGACAATATTTGTAATAACTCTTTAGCAAACCGAGAAGAGCAGCAGCACGGAAGGACATGCGTCCAATTGAACGTTCTATTAAATCATAATAAATCATGCAGCTGACCCTTAAACAATCGACGACACTAATTATTTTCAATACAGGCCAATAACAATTAAGTTGATTATCGTAACTGAAGCACTCCTGCTTCTGCTTCTGCTCCTGCATCCCTGCGTTTGTATTGTATCAGCAAATTGGTCAGGATAACCAAAAGCGTTGGCCTTTCAATCGCCTGCTACATATCATTTGGGTGATGTAGTGCTTCAAATAAATGGAACGACAAACGAATTCATCGTCAGCGAACAACGTGTCCTTGCTCATATCCCGGACAACTAATGTATTTAATTTGATTTAGTCAAAACGTATCAAAATGACGTGAGAACTCATGTGTGATGTAATAAATTTCCGGTGTGACCTCGTTGTAAAGAGCTTCATAAATAAAAGTAAATTTAACGAGAGGAGTGGGTGGGTAAGCGGCATATGATGACGTTAATTTCGTCAATTGTATCTACCTCCTTGTGGTGGAGCGTGTGGAGAAAATATTTACCAAAGTCAGTAATCACTGCGGTGGGGAGTCGGTTTGCATGTGTCAAGTTTGGGAGAGAAGCAGTTTAATTAATGATAACGGGCTAATTTCACTTGAATGCTGTTACTAAATTCCAAGTGGTTGATGTTCGTTGTATTGTTTGTACACCTTTTTGTACGTCAAATTCGAAATGTATTAGTTTACGATTAACGTTGCATAATTGGGGATTGTCAGAGTCATGAATAATTACAAGATCCTTTGGGAAATCATCACGTCGAGTTATAAAGTCAGAGAAGAGACGCTTCCTTTGAGAAGGAATGTATCATTTAAACCCTATCGCCTTGCTGGCAGGTTCGTTTATCATTCCCCACCGACAAGACAAGAAAAAGAAACCATATAGCACCCAAGGTCTTTTTCCTTTAGTTTTCTTAAGTTGAGCATAGAATTTCTGTGAATTAAAGTCACTTGTCGCAATGTCAAAGATGATAAAAGATTATCACAGAAGCCCCGTTCCAGATGTTTTTTCTCCATTTCTAAGTCGATTCTCCTATTCCATTCTTTTATCGTGACAGAAAGGTTTTTTCTTTCATTTTTCATTCTTAGTCGGACCAGGACAGGATCCCAGTGGTGTCGAATATATATAACCCACCAGCAGATAGAATTACATTTATATTTTCCCGTCTCACGGTTTCGTTTGCTTAGTTCAGTAGGATCCATGGCTTGTTCTTTAGTAGACTTGTCCGTCTTCGTTTTGATTTCCTTGTTTTGACCTCTTTGATATATCCAACTGTAGGGTAGACTTTTATCCTGTTCAGTTGCGCGTCAGCTGATATGCAAGTCAGTCCCTAACTTTCTGCAGTCTCACAAATTGAGTCCTGTGTCACTAAGGTGTATGATCCAAATATTGTAAAATTATATGCTGCAGAACGGAATAGTTTAACGTGCGAATAAGACGGAATGATTGTACTAGGTGCAAAGAAATTCGAAAGGGACGGATTACAAAAATAAAAATAAAAAATGGAACACAAACGCAAAATGAATCGGTTGGAATTTTCGATTTGCAAGCGCAGACAAAAATGTCACCAAAGTAAAATGGAGACATGCAACTGGAATTGAATAATCTATTTTTATCCTGTGAAATGAACAAGAAGAAGAAAAAACTACGAAGATACTATCCCTGCCCGGATATGAATCTAGGAAACCATCTAGGTGGTGATGATACTTCGTAGATTGCGACAGTTGTAACTACCTTCCATTCAATTGTGAGTTCGTTTTCGTTTTTGGTATCCACGTTTCACTCGTCGGAATGTCCATCTTCAAGCAACATGAGGAAGTTTAGAAGTCATGACATGCTGAATTGCATTTATATTTTTTACTAATGAAAATCTAATCTGGTTCAAGCTGTTGGACAGAAAAGTCAAAACCTTAAATTGAATGCTATTCTTCATTGTTCAAATGTTAATTCCAATGACAATGTAAGTGTTGAAAAACCAATTTACATAAAATTTAAATGAGTCCTGCATTTTACTGGGATGTTATTGGGGTCTTCTTTTCGTAATAGAGCTACTTAGTTATGTGTTGAGCAGTAGAACCAATGGATTTTTGTTACCCAAGCTGTTATTTGCATATCTTGGGGCACTATCCATCGAAGGTGCCATTGTGGGGGAGGAAGTAGGGTGCGCCGGCACGGGCGCTGGGTTCACTTCCTTCCCCATCATAAATACCACCGTAAACTGTTTACCAAGTATCAAATGGTCACGCACCGAACACCGCAGCAAAATGTTCACCGAAAAGAAAGTTCCAAAAGACCGAGCAAACACAGCACAGCAAAAAACACACTGGTATTGTTAACTATAAATGATTTTATTATTCCGGTTTTGCTTAAATTTATTTCACATAACCAAAAGATTAAACGCAGGTTTTAATTTATCTTCGCTTGAGGTTAATTTCGCATTCGCGGTTACAAGTGTTGTTGCTATTTATTATACCTAAAAATATTTATATTTGCTTTTTAAAACATAGTTTTAACATTCACTTTGACTCTTAATCGCGACACCCAAGAACGTGTACTAATTGTATCGGAGTGTACACACCGTACCGGCGCCGGTACGGTGGATCGCAGACCCGACCGCTTTGAAGGTTGCGTAACGACTCCGCTGAGGGTTGAAATCCGACTCAGCGATGTGCATTCGCTGGTGGTTGATATTTTGGGGCGGTGGTGAATATTCTCTCGGCTAAGGGTGCGTTTTACTTACCACAAGAAAACGTAAAGTTTCTCTTTGTGGAATAGGAAATTGGATCTCATCGTAAAGATCATGGTGGTATGTGCGTGTGGGTGTGATCGTGTAGATCAAATTGTTTAACTCATGCCCGAAGGTCATGGGAAACGAATTCAGAAGCATTGATGGGAATACAGGGCATTAATGAGATGTGCATTGCAGCTGTATAAATAGACCGCAATGCAATTAGGCAAATGGTGCTGAAACCGAACAAGGGCATCGTTCTGTGATGAGGGTTGAGCTAAGTAAATACGCTGGAACTCATTGGATGCTCAGGCATTTGGGATGCTTCATACAATTTGAATTGTATATCGTATCACTAGAATGCCTGCCGAAAAACCGAATTCTTTTGTTTGCACGTGATGCATGCTGAAGAATTCGGTTTCGGCAATAATGCGCGAGATGCGGTAATTGTTTGTCGATTGGACAAACGAATCGCGGATCGGTATATTGCATCTGAATAAACAAGCTGTCCGACATTGCTTTTTATCTGGTTACGAAGGGTGCCGAATGGTTTTGAATGGAGGATAGCTATATATGAAAAGAATTCTTTCCAGAAATTTTGAATGTGCATTAAAGAATTCTTTCAGGGAATTTAGGAAACGCATTTGGATGCATGAATGACAACATTCTTTTTACAGAGACTTTTAGGTTATGCATTAGATAACCTTGATGCATGTAGCTTTGCAGGTGCTAATGCGATTGCATTAGCGAAACAATGAGGTTTTAGGAGCTTCGGGGCAGGAAGCTTGGGGTAATTGGGAAGGTAAGTAGTGACGTTTAGTGGAACCGCTACACCATCACTCACTTTTACACCGAAATTTCTTATTCTATTTGTCTGTCCGTTCTTTACTCTAAACATAGAACATCGACCTCATCTCAATCTAGATAGAATCACAGCGTTCTTATGGAGTCGAACTATTCCCACTACTCTAACTTTCTCCGTTGTTACTTCGAGTTCAACTATACAACCTTTTATTAAAACTATCTAACTAAAACTCAAACCAACTTAAAAATGACGCCAAATCTTTCTTTTCAGTTCGCTAACCATGAATGTCATGGAGTCCTCCAAGAAGCCCACATACATAATACCCATTAATAAACTGTCCACGCAAAGTAACCATATCACTAAACCAACGTTGAATTCAATGTCAAACAAATTGCACCGCACGTTCAATTGTCGAACATTGAATTCAATTCCTTAAAATTCAAACATCACAACGCATATGTTCATATGCATTGTATGTTCAATTATCAATTCCCATAATCCAAAGTCTAAACTAAATACCCGATACACGAGCCAAATGTTCGTATATTATGCCCACACAAAATGCAGGCAATCTACACATCACAATGCATATCTCCGTATGCATTGTAACATGATGTTTTATGATATGCAAATAGACCCATATTTCCTTCCAATTTCTCATCCAATTCCCATGGACTTTATCCCGATCTGAACTCCATGCAAACTCTTGTTTGCATTAGCCAGATGGATAACACAAACAAACTTCAAGGAGGATCTATGATAAGGGGCTATGCGTCCGAACTTCGAAAGAGAAGAAATAAAAAAATTACAGATAGCAGTCCGTTAGCAGAAGATACGGAAGACAGTCAGTTGGTAGCGCGACTAAAATGGAGAGGAAAGTTTAGTGGAATATTATATAAAATTGACCAGTTCATTTTCATTACGATCGGAGTTCTTTTGTCGCTGTGTGGGTGTTTCAAATCTTCTAGTAAAATCGTAACTTGATCGTTGGCCTCCGGCTCGTAATTTGTTTATCACTTAGTTCTATATATTCTTTTCGAGTGTGATATATATTATCGTGTGACATTGACATATATTATCGGGCGGGACATTGTTCACGGGCGGGGCATTCTTTGAATTACCCGGAAGGATGAAAGATACACGTCCGCGTATCCATCAGGATCTATACGGTACCTCATTCTTCCCGGAGATCCCAGAAGCACGGTGGTGCACCAGGAATATTATAGTCAATTCGATGGTTACCCCACTTCACTTACCCTTAACTCTCATACCTCGTCTGCTCCTGTTACTATTGCTAATCTTTGCCAACCCTTCATACATTGATTACATGCGTAATCTTTCCCTTGCTCCCCTCCCCACAGCTCCATTAATTCGCATATAATTGAATCTAATTGTTGAAAAGTTGACTCGGCGCCCCGATGCTATCCCAGCAATTCTCCTCAAAAAATGCTGATCCATTCTCTCTGCTCCCCTTTCGAAGATCCTCAATCGTCCCCACTGGCAATGTGTATTCCGTCACATTTGGAAAAACTCCTCCATCACCTCCATCCGCAAGAAGGGCCACCCACGATATCTCAAACTACCGTCCCGTTGCCAGACATCCTCCTTTACCCAAAATTATCGAAACCATTCTACACCAATATTTAGCTTCCCACTGCAAATCTTTTATTTCACCAAGGCAACATGATTTTCTCAATGCGGAATCAACCACTACCACCCTTGTTGAGCTCACTCCATTTACACTCTCAGCATTAGAGCACGGCAAAGATAATCTCATCCGACCTTGGTAAAGCCTTTAACAAAATCTCTCACAACCACCTCCTCTCCAAATTATCCGCCCTCGTTTCCAACCAGGACTGCTGAAATGGACTTCTTATCTAATGGATCGACTTTTTTCGTTCGGTCCAGATCCGCGATATACAACCCCTTTCATTCTGCCGGACTCCAGATGCAAAGAAGTCACTTGGACCCTCTCCTATTTATACTAGCCGCTAAAGACATTTATAAGGTCATTTAGCATTCCTGTGTGTCTCTATAAGCTGATGACACTAAGTTATATAAGCACGTCACATCATACTGGATTCTGCTCGACAACGTCTCGGCTTGGTGTAGTAGAAGCTGCTTAATGTTTAGCATCGCCAAGTGCGAATCTAAAACCTTTTCTCGTAAGCATATTCACCCGTCCCACAGCTTCTGTTTTCTTCATAACCGACCGCTAACTATTGTCTATAGTATACGCGACCTTGGAATCATATACCACAGGGAACTTAATTTCCTCTCACGTATTGACGAGGTGATCCTGAAAGCCAACGTAGCCCTTTGGTTCGTGAAACACTGGTCGAAGGAATTTTCCAACCCCTACATGAGTCGCTACTTTTACCTTTACTTCGTCAATCCACTGTTAGAATATGCAACCGGGGTAGGATCCTCTTATCAAGACTTCCATATCCACAGAATCGAATGTATTCAAAGTCGTTTCCTACGTTTTGCTTACTGCGATCTAGAATCAGTAGACCCTTTAATCCAGCCCCCTTACATTCACCGCCTCAAATTAATCGAGGTAACAACTCTTGAGTAGCGTAGTGTGCTACGAAGATTCTGTTCATTCGTCGACTCTTCTGCGACTCGGTCGACCGCGTTTACTTCCTGAATTCAATCCATCTCAATACAAATGCTCGTAACATACGACACAATTACTGAGTAGTAGATTGGACACCACTATCTACCCCGTGAAAGCCCATCTAATAAAGCTATGGGGTCCTTGAAATGACTAGAAGAATCCTTAATCATGTTTCAAAACCTAGCTGATGGACCCGGTCGAAATTAAAATAACACTTCACTTACCCTCGGCACTTACTTACTTACTCGGCGATATAGATTCGAAGTAAAATAAAAAACTGGTCTAAAATGAAACTTTAATTGCAATTAAAACACATCAACACATCTCGTCTTTTTTTCTTTTTATAGACCTTATCACGGGGGGATGGGAGCAAACATACAGGGCAAAGTCAGTGATTGCTAACAACCCGGCGAAGGCCAGGACGATACTTGTCCCTGTTCAATCCAAGTTGGCATGCAGTCTCCACGTGACACCCCTGGATAACTACTTTGGCACCCGCCAGGTAGTGAACCAATGCATGCAGCCACAACCTGAAAAAGGTTGGCGCAAGGTTGATAACCATGCCCGTAAAAACGAATTATTATGGCAAATTTAACAAGCCTCGGATATGGACCGGATACACGACGACGACCACGGAAACGAAAATGGCTAAACTATTTAAGAATTTTTTCATGGAACGTCCGCTCACTATACACCGCTCGGGCTGCACAGCGGCTAGCCGATGCCCTGTCCGAATATAAGGCTGACATAATAGCATTACAAGAAATAAGACGGACGGGGAGTGGTGTAATTTAAAGAAATGAGTATGACATTTATTACAGCTGTCATGCAAAACACCATGTGCTCGGGGTAGGATTTTTAGTCAGCCAAAAACTGAAGCCTGCCATCATCGGCCTTAATGCAATAAACCAAAGGGTATGCACTCTTCGCGTGCAAGGCAAGTTTAAGAACATAGGCCTCATAAACGTTCACGGACCTACAGAGGAGTCTCCTGACTACGAAAAGGAAAAATACTACGAGAACGTCGAACGGGCCCTCAATGCCTGCCCAAGATACGATGTGAAAATGGGTCTTGGTGATTTGAATGCTAAAATAGGTCGGGAGCCGGTTTTCAGGCACCACGCAGGTTCCCATAGTTTGCATGAGAACAGTAATGACAATAGACTACGAGTCATCGAACTGGCAGGATCAAAAAACTTGGTCGTTGTTAGTACCAGGTTTCCACGTAAAGATATCCACAAAGTCACCTGGGTTTCACCTGATGTGGCCACTCGCAACCAAATTGACCACGTGTTGATAGATCGCCTCCACTCCTCGAGCCTGAAGACGGTACGAACGTACCGAGGTGCCAACGTCAACTCGGATCACTATCTTGTTGGTACAGTTTTTCGAGCATGGATTGCCTTGCGGAAACGTATTGCATCCGCGGATCAGGTTCGAATCAACACGGCTGCCTTACGCAATGAGAATACCAGTAACACCTTTGGTCATGCGCTAAGACTCGCCCTCGGAGAGCTCGGCGGGGGGAGAATAAGTCCTGGGGCCAGAATGCCGGGCGTAGAAGAGAAGTGGACACGCCCTAAGAATACTGTCATTAGTACTGCCAACTCCATTTTAGGCAGTAGTCGCAGAGATCGGAACGACTGGTGCAAACTAACGAGTGAACCTAAGAATGGTGCATACCGGGCAATGCAGCAGTCTCATAGGACGCGGGTACGAGAGGAGAAATACAAAGAGCTCAGAAGATCTGAAAAAAGAGACTCCGCAGACAAAAGAAAAGTGCCTGGGAAAAAACATTGTCTGTGAAATAGAGAAAAATAAAGAGCGATGTCCGCACCAGGCGCGGAAGTTCTACCAAATAATCCGCAGTATGACGCGATACACACCATTACTGCAAGGATAAAGCGGATAATCTGATCACCGATCCTGGAGGCATTCTGGAGTGATGGGAAGTGCACTTCAATGAATTGCTAAATTGTCAGCTCACAGAAGAATTTGGGGCGCCACCAATGCAGGATCAAGACCAAATGGTGCCGCCACCAAGTATTGAGGAAACATTAAAAGCCATTAGACAGCTCAAATCAAATAAAGCCCCCGGCATACCAGCTGAGCTGATCTAACAAGGAGGGACAGTGGTGCACGTATGGGAGTAAGAGAAGATGCCGGAAGACTGGCGTCGTGGAATAATTTGCCCCATGCATACGAAGGGAGATATCATAGTGTGTAGCAACTGTAGGGGTATAATATTGCTCGGTACCGCCTATAAGATACTCTCCTCTAATCTACAAGATCGGATAGCCCCCCATTGGTCAATATCAGTGTGGCTTCATCCCAGGCAAATCAGCGATTGATCAGATATTCACTATATCATCTATTTATAGACTTTAAGGCCGCCTACGATAGCATAGCCAGGGTAGAACTACATAATCCCATGAGAGAGTTCGGCATTCCAAAGAAATTGATACGACTTTGTACCTTGACCATGACCAACGAAAGTAGTCAAGTAAAAATAGCGGGATTGCTGCCCAAACCAATAAACATCTTTAATGGGCTCCGACAAGGGGGCGGTCTGGCCTGCCTCCTCTTCCACCTGGCGTTGGGGAAAGTAATCCGTCACTCAGGCGTCACAACTAGAGGGACCATTATCACCAAATCCAGCCAGATCCAGATACGCAGATGACATCATCGGTAGAACCGGATCAGCTTTACAGGACTCCTTCACCCAAATCGAGCAGGCGGCACATAAACTGGGACTGCACATTAATGAGGGAAAAACTAAGTACATGGTTTAACTTCTGCGAAGAGAAGACCTAACGTTGGTCACACTATCAGGGTAGTGGAGCACAAATTTGAAGTAGCGCAATCCTTTAACTACCTTGGGTCAATAGTACCAGCCGATAACAATATGGAAGAAGAAATACGCGAACGGCTGATCAAATCCAACAAAGCCTACTATGGTCTATCAACGCTCTTTGAACTCCCGAAATTTATCCAGAACATCCAAGCTGTTACTGTACAAGATCATGATATTTCCAGTACTCATGTATGCATCCGAGACCTGTGTGCTCAATAAAAGTCACTCTGAACTCTTAGCCGCGTCCGAGAGGAAGATCTTAAGAAGAATTGTTGGCCCCGTATGGGAGGGGGGACTATGGCGGTTCCGCTAAACCCCACGGTTCGCTTACCAGAAAAACCCTCATAACTTCCACCCAATCTCATACTTCACTAATGCAATCGCATTAGCATCTTAAATGCTTCACGCATTAAATAGATCAAATCTTTAACCTTAAAGTCCCTGTAAAAGAAAACTTACCTTCATCCATCTCTTCGCATACAATTCCCCGTAAGATTCCTTGCTTAACTAATCAGGAGTCCCAAACCAATTTGGCACATTCGGTACCAGACAAATTCCGCTAGACGAATTCCTAATAACAAAAGATTTGGATTACATACTATGTAACCTTCACCAGGGACCATAAACATTGCGCTGTCTATTTTTCAGCTTCGCCATGTATATGATAAATCTCTTAACGTACACATTGGCCGGCGACCTTTTTCTCACAGCAATAAAATACCAAGCAACTGCATTCAATTAGCGCAATCGACGCTGAAGCCAAGTTCCCTAACTCGCACCAAGTGCACACAAAGAACGCTGTTCCTCCATAGGCTTCCTGGCGATACCATACATAACCCACATCGTTTGTGGTATCCTAAATGCAATTTTCATTTAATGAATGGCTGTTATTTACCCAGCTGGCCCTCATTACCGAACGATGCATTAGGTCGTTTCTTCGTTTGTCCTTGCCGTCTGCCTGCTTCGATGTTCAATTGCCGTCGCGCATATGTAAACAATCTGATCTCAACGATCGACTTCACGCACACCACCACATGACCTCACCAGTGAGATCCTCTTTCCTCGTTTTCACCACGAGAGGAACACTTTCTCTCTCGAGAAAACTCACCCCCGATTGCGAAGTGGCTCTGCATCGAGCAGAGTAACGTTGAGTCTAATTCCATCCGCCGACCACCACGGTCGTTGCCGCCCCCGCACCTCGCCGCGCGCCAAGGACGCGAAAATACCCGGAGTCGCGTGGGTAGTTAAATACAATTTATAAAAATCAATTTTGTATTAATAATAAGTTTATGCGGAGTATAAAAACACTAACATATAAAGATAATGACTCATATAACAAAATAAATGCATAAAAATACGTGGATACATCCAAACCAAATGAAAGTGTTAAGCAATAAAAATAAAACAATAAACTAAATCCGTGTATTTAATTTTCCGGCAGCGGTTCCTGTGTCCTGCGTTTTTTTTTTTTCGGTGTTGTCCGCTCCGTATTTTGGTGTTCGGTTTGTTGACTTGGCGGAACGGTTTTTGGAACTTTAGTGACAGACGATGGGGATGGATGGGGCACTCCCCATGCCTGACACAATACATCCTCCCCACAGGACGATTCCGGAGACGCTACAACCATGAGTTGTACGCAATCTACCTTGAAGCTAATGGTGTAAGAAAAATCAAGTTCGGTAGACTCCGGTGAACGGGACACCTAGCTCGAATGACCGAAGAGGAGCCTGCCCAGAAAGTCCTTTCTGGCAGGATGTATGGAAGGAGAGAACGCGTCAGACCTTGTCTGTGATGGGGGGATGGCGTAGACCAGGACGCCCAGAGCCTGGGAGTACCAAACTGGATGGCATCGAATCGAAATCGGAACCGGTGGAGAAATTTGTTAAATAAAGCCAAGACCGGATCCCGGTTGTAGTGCCGATGATGATGATGTAAGTAAAATAGAATAAGAGGAAGAAATAAGAAAATGAAACGCTCTTTTGATGTCTTTGTGACGGTTCCGCCCAAACCCACGGTTCGCTTTCCTAAAAAACCCCCATCCCTACAATCCAGTCTGCACAAGCTTTCGCTAATGCAATCGCATTAGCACATTAAATGCTTTACGCACATAGGATTATCTAAGGTATAATCTAAAAAGTCCCTATAAAAGAATTCTTACCTCTTCTTGCATCTCGTCGCATACAATTCCTGTAAGAGTTCTTTATTACCTTATCATAAATTGCCTGAAAGAAAATTCATCGGTTCATATATAATACAACCGCATATCAAGAAATATTACCCTTGCGTGGCCTATTCACAGCTTCATTCATGTTCATACACATTGGCTGGCGACCTTTTTTCCTATCAATAAACAACCCGAGCAGCTGCATATAATTAGCGCAATAGACGCTGAAACTAATTTCCCTAGCACGCAATGTGCAAACAAAAGAACGCTGTCGTTCAAAGGTTTTCTGGCGATACCATAAACTAGCCACGTCGTTTGTGATATCCCAAATGTAATTCCCATTTAATGAGTTCCAGCTTATTTATTTAGCTGACCCTTATCACAGACCGATGCATTAGGTCGCTTCTCCTTTGTTCTTTTTTCCGTAGCGGTAGATTTTGTTTATCCTTGCTGGAATGCATCGATAAACACGATGATGTGTACGTTCACACATACACACCACTGCATCAAAATATCGCGTTTACTTGGTGGCCACACCCTTAAGAGAAAAATGTTCTCTCTTTCTTCCGTTCCTTAACCCTAACCTAGGATGGAATTCAAGTCAGAGTTCTATCCTCGGGGAGTCGTTATCTATCAGCAGACCAGAACGGTCACACGATCTTCCGCTCTCCGCCCATCGGCGGAGAAGCGTAAATATCCCAGAGTCGAGTAATTAGTGAGTCAAAATTATAAACGCCGCGGAGACGAGTCGAGCTCGAATCGTGTTGTTCTACAGTGCGGTCTACCTTTCAAATATAAAAACAATATGTTAAAATAAATTCCCACAGTTTTTAAGTTTCGATTAAAGAACAACGTGTAAAACGATAACATAAGTGAAACATTAATTAAAGACCAGTTTTAAACCGTTTGACTAAATAAAAATTCAAATCGATTTAATTTTTATTTGGTAGATAATATAGTACATTTTTATTTTACAACTAGTATTTAAGAGATTTAGGACAGCAATTCCTTTACAACTATAATCTTAAATCTATAAAATGACAATAGCACAATTTAAATGAATAACAAATAATAAATTAAGGGAAAACTACAATAAAAAACCCTTATTTGAATCTCAAAATAAAAATGAATTAAGAACTGCGTGCGTTTTACTTCCTTTTCCTATTGTGGACGCTGCGTCGTCGAATTCTGTTTAGTGCTCGTCGGCGGAACAACTTATGATGGAGGAGGAAGTGAACCTAGTGCCCACAACTGGCACATACCTCCTCCCCCACATCTTCGGCATCTCAGTTATATCGATCAACTCTAATTTACCATCCTTCATAATTATTTTGTGAACTTTTTTGCGTTTACGTCTGTTACAGCCTCTTCCTAGTGCAGGGTCCGAATAATGTTTATCAAACGAAGCTTTAGCTTCAACAGAATTCTTTTCCTGGTAAAGCAATGCTTCATTAACACACGAAATTCTTTTTTATCCATTTTTTTTTTTTACAATAACAAAAGTTGCTTCACTCACAATGCTATATCTCATGTACCAACTGTCCGACAGCTGTCAACGGACGTATCCTTTGAAGGTTAGTACTAACTAAAAATCATTTGGCTTTAATTCTAGTAATACCGTCTATATGTCAGTCTATGAACTTTTCAGCCCACCTGTTATATTTAATCATTTGTTACTAGTAATTTGTTCGTTATTTAAATTTGAATGACAAATATCAAACAAAAAAATGTATATATTACAAGAAAATGTATGTTTGACAACCGTTAAAAAACTGAAAGCTGAAAACTTAGTCGTAAAGCAATGCCAATTATTGGTTTCGATTTTTAGCGAACGACCGAACCATTAATTGTTGAATACGATAATTGTAGAAGTACCATTACGCCTCCTTTCATGCAAAAAAAAAAACCTCATCTCCTTTGTGAAGCCGTCGTTTTGTAATTACTTCTTCAGTCAGTCACTGTGCATCATATATTTTAATGACAACTCCCTGCGTTATGGCAATAGACCACCTTGTTCGACCAGCTCTCCTGTTAAACCATCAGATACTGATACATAGTTTTTTTCACTTTTTACACGACTAACATGTCATTGGCCATCTATAAATGTAAATCCCTTCCGCCGATATTGAGGCTCACTAATGAAAAATCAACATAGCACGTTCTCATCGCAAGAGGTCAACTGGAATTATTTCTTTCCCATATGCGCGTTCCTCTTGGCACTGTCATCACGCTCTCCCTTCACTTGTCCGCGAAGCCATAAAAAATGTTTAAACAAACTTCATAGTTTCGTCGACAATTCAAGCTTCGCACACGAATTTCTTATCACGCATTCAAGTTGGGTGCTAAAAACTATGGGGAGCTTCGATATTTCGCCAATGCATTGAAATCCATTCCAATTTGTGGGTAGGGTCTATGCAAAAGGACACCCGAGGTTATCCCAGAACCTTTCCATACAAGAAATCCAACATCACGAATCGGTCCGATTGGCAGCAATAAAAATCGTCCTCAAGCTTTTTTTGTTATTTCGTCACATTCCTGCCCCAATAGCTGTTGCACTACTGTGCAGCTCTCAACATCAACACGAGGACCTGGCCTTTTACTCTATTTCTCTCATTTCAGCTTCATCCTCCACAAGTTCGCCTCTTTGACGGTCCTGATATGCTGAACAAATAAAAAGTGCAGAAAAGGATTAAAAAAATCAACAATCTATGGTAGAATTCCCGGGTATGATCTAGGAGGCAGAAGTGGGCGACAAGTGGTGTTAGGGTAAATATGCACCTCCTGTTGCACAGTTTTGCCCTAGAGGTCCTCATCTTTTTGGTCTAGAAAGGAGGAAATGGGTAACCATCCCAGAGTTAAGCCGAACCCTCTTATAGAAGTATCGTTTCCATGCTAGAGGGTGGTGTTATAAGATAGGTTAAGGAGCGGTTTAAAACGTTCTCAAGTGGCGCCGGTTAACCGCTATCACGATTAAGAGTGTGATGTTTTTTGAATTACCCACCGTTAAGATGGAATCGGGAGGGATCTGACAATGATAGTAAAAATTCAACAGAACGAAGTTCGGCTAAAGAATTTTAAAATTTATGAGCTACTTCTCTTGCTCGAGGACAATCCTTTAGAGTTGCTCCTGCACTTGGTGTTCAACCGACGGGATGGCACACGAAATTCACTCAAGTACCACAATGATAGAAATAGATCCAAATAGTCTCTATAAATGTCACAATCCTCATTTTACTTAGGCGTTTTGGATAAGCACCAGTGCAAGGGTCAAGAGATGAAATTACGGGTGGATGATGTAATTGCAATCCGACAGTTAAGGCGGTCGTTATTGTAATTACGATGGCAGTAGTTCCGAGGTAGAACAGTGTGACCTAAAACTGTATTACTTATGCGGAGGGCATTCATCGATTATCTTTTAAAACAAAAGCAATTACGCCAGAAGAAACGAAAAGAAGAAAATTTGCACTTTCTCAAGCTGAAATACTATACAATAGCGATACTGAATGGAATTTCAGGTCTCGCGATAATCGCGTCCCGTTCGTCTTAATCTGATGTATTGCAACGAAAAGAAATAACTCAGTGATCCATATCAATACTCGATTAGACAACTGAAGCCTCACACGTTAATATTATTATACCACTAGAGGCTATTGCGTTAACAAGTGCTTCAAAAAGGTGGCATAAAGTTAACGAATCCGCCGAAACTGTTTTCTTTTTGTAGTATGTCTTAGAAGAACAAATAAACTTCAGGCAGATCACTTGATGTTACACGCAAAAACGGTCACCCTCAAATATTTTCTGAGTGGGGCCGCCCCATACAATATTTGGTCAATTCGAAGAAAATTGAATGGCCGGCCGACTCCTCTCCTTATTGAAAACGATAAGCTTTGAAAACTCAAATTAGCATGTGGGGTACGTGGTCGTGGCACCGGCATGAGTGCGAGTTCTACCTCGTCCCACTAACACTCCGCTGTTCGACAAGGTTCCGCCAAACCGAATTGTCACTTCACTAAAAGAAAGAGAAACTGTTCACCACATCCAGCACTTTAAATAAAACACACGGATTTAATGTTCGAATGATCCTTTCTTTATTGTTCTTTATCTTTAACAAATCAGATATTCACCCTTAGGCAGGCGATGGAAAAATGTCTGGAATTTAAGATTCCACTATATCATCTGTTTATAGACTTCAACGCCGCCTACGACAGCATAGCCAGGGTAGAACTATATAATGCCATGAGAGAATTCGGCATTCCAAATAAATTGATACGACTTTGTAGGTTGACCATGACCAACGTAACTAGTCAAGTAAAAGTAGCGGGATTGCTGTCCAAACCAATAAACATCTATAATGGACTCCGACAAGGGGACGGTCTGGCCTGCCTCCTCTTCAACCTGGCGTTGGAGAAAGCAATCCGTGACTCTGGCGTTACAACAAGAGGGACTATTGTCACCAAGTCCAGCCAGATACTTGCCTACGCAGATGACATCGACATCATCGGTAGAACCGAATCGGCGGTACAGGAATCCGTCACCCAGATCGAGCAGGCGGCACAAAAACCGGGACTGCACATTATTATTATTATTATTATTATTTATTGGCCTGTAGGAACCCGGAAGTTCATGACCTCACCGACTCGGCTTCGCCATCCTTCCCTGTCCTGGGCACTCTCCTTCCACGCTTCACCATTCGAACCGATCTCCTCAAGGTCAAACCTAACATTGTCCTCCCATCTCCGTCGCGGCCGTCCTACCGGTCTCTTTCCCGTTGGTCTACCGTCAAGAATTCTATGCACGGTCCTATCATTCCCCATTCGCGCCACGTGTCCGGCCCATCTTAATCTTCGCGACTTGATTACTCTCACTATTGTAGGTTTGCGATATAGCTCTTCCAATTCGTGGTTATGGAGTCTCCTCCATTGTCCTGCCTCCTCGTCATATTTACCTCCAAAGATGCCCCTCAAAACTTTATTCTCGAATACGCGGAATTTGTTTTCTTCCCGTTTTGTGAGAGCCCATGTTTCGCATCCATATAGAACAATCGGCATGATTATGGTTCTATAGACACGGAGCTTTATGTTACGTGATAGCAGTCTGGATTTCAGCAGTTTACTGACTGCGTGCCAACTCGCGTTGCCGGAATGCAGTCTCTTGTTAATTTCCTTCGACATTTCGTTACTGGCCGTCAGTATCGTTCCCAGATATTTAAATTCTTTAACTTTTTCAAAGATCTTACCTCTGACGTTTGTATGTGTTCTCTGAAACCCACCTGCTCTCGCCGTAATCATGTATTTGGGACTGCACATTAATGAGGGAAAAACCAAGTACATGGTGGCAACTTCTGCGAAGAGAAGACTTAACGTTGGTCAAACTATCAGGGTAGTGGAGCACGAATTTGAAGTAGTGCAATCCTTTAACTACCTTGGGTCAATAGTATCAGCCGATTACAATATGGAAGAAGAAATACGCGAACGGCTGATTAAATCCAACAAAGCCTACTATGGTCTATCAAGGCTCTTTAAATCCCGAAATTTATCCAGAACATCCAAGCTACTACTGTACAAGACCATGGTCTCACCAGTACTCATGTATGGATCCGAGACCTGGGTGCTTAATAAAAGGCTCTCTGAACTCTTGGCCGCGTTCGAGAGAAAGGCCTTAAGGAGAATTGTTGGCCCCGTATGTGAGGGAGGACGATTCCGGAGACGATACAACCATGAGTTGTACGCAATCTACCTTGAAGCTAATATTGTAAGAAAAATCAAGCTCGGTAGATTTCGGTGGGCGGGATACCTAGCTCGAATGAGCGAAGAGGACCCTGCCCGGAAAGTCCTTTGTGGCAGGATGTATGGAAAGAGACAGCGCGGCAGACCTTGTCTGCGATGGAAGGATGGCGTAGACCAGGACGCCCAGAGCCTGGGAATGCTAAACTGGATGACATCGGCTCGAAATCGGGACCGGTGGAGAGATTTGTTAAATAAGGCCAAGACCGGATCCCGGTTGTAGTGCCGATGATGATGATGATCTTTAACAAATTTGCAAGAAGCAACCGGAGGAGGCAATTATTATTTAATTGTTCTGTATTGGACACTACACTAACCGAATACATTTCTGTGGCACGCGACTCTCGACTCGACAGCGTGAAAAGTATGAATACGACTCCGGGGCGTGTGCACTCCGATGCGCACGCTAAAGGGGGTGGACGACGACCGCTCCGGTTAGTGGTTGGAACAAGACTCAGCGATATTAAACCGTTATCAATAGAAATTCGACCAGTGAAACCGGCTCTCTCAAATTAAGGTACACATGTATGGGCTCCTCGATAGTATAGTGGTTAGTATACCCGCCTGTCACCCGGGAGAGCGGGGTTCGATTCCCCGTCGGGGAGCCCCTGGCGCAAGACTAATGACCTTGCCCAGACATAATAAATCATTATGGAAAATTTAACAAGCCTCAGGACTTGCTAAATAAGGCCAAGACCGGTTCCCGGTTGTAGTGCCGATCATGATGATGATTCATCCGAGCAATATTAGTGTATGGGTGCTCGGTATGGTATAACGTAGCCCCATTCTACATGGCGAAGTTTCGGGTGTTCGAGAGGCAATGTCTCCGTTCCTGCCTCGGAATGTATAGAACCCCAAAGTCGCAATACAAGAAATACTATCTGAATAAAGTCCTGTATGACAAATCAGGACTAAACAGAATAAATAACTTCATTGTCAAGATTTTTCGTTGTCACACAACAGGGGAAATGTGCAGTGATAATGATCTCATTTCGGGAGCATTCTATCCCAATGATATGTATATGGAGAGTACTCTCCAGAATGGGTTCATTCCCCCAGAAGCGTTCCCTTTCTTTGATAAAAAAGGACTTATGCAAGACAAACATGGAGTCCCTATTATTTACCACGCTTTTCATGGTGCCACGGATAAACGAATTCTCCATGATAACGATATCTCTAATATTCTAGTCGCATGCGTTTTAGTATGGTGATCGGTGAAACAGAATTGTCATGTTAGCTTGTATGTGTGGGATATGATAAGGGCAATTTTGCTTGTATAAATGAATACATTTTTGAATTTGTAGGATGCGACTCTCGACTTTTGAGTATATTAACGCGACTCTCGACTTTGAAATATCTGCCTCCCCGTGCGCACCGGGGAGCGGGAGTGAACCGACCGTGGCGAACGGTGGTTGTAATAGGACTCAGCGATATTAAGTCGCTGTCAAAAGAATTTTTGGATGCATGTACTTTACTTGTAGTGATAATCGGAAGATCGACATGGCACACATGTATGGGTGTACGTCGGTTCTTTTCTAATCTAATATTCGTTTATTGTTCTATATTTGCTCCACAGCATCACCCAAATCCAAAATTCAGAGATTGTTATCTCTATCCTAAAAATTCCATTGAGTTAAACAAACAAAAACTCAAAAGCAGATACATTCACACATCTGCGTAATGGTTTCGTAAGAATTCAAGAAATTGATTTCTTATCTTGTGTAAACACAACATCTCGCTCGAAATATCCAAAAGATCGAGATTGTTGCACGAAAATGTGTATCTTTGAGATACAATTTTCGATTCCTTTTCCTTTATAAAGGAATGGTTTCGTGATCTCCGGGCCGCAGTCTAAATTCGTGTACAGTCCCTGGAGGAAGTACCCCAGGATAATCTTTGAGAAAATAATAAAAACCACATTCCAAAGGAAACAAGACGTGCTTTCATTTTTACCCAACAATGGATAGCTAAGTATCACCTGCCCCCCACGGAAGACCAAGTGAAAACTAAGGACGAAGGCCAAACCAAAAGGACGTTACTCTTCCCTCTGGATCAGAGGAAGCACGGTTAACGACCCCTTGTAGGACAAGATTTCAGGAGCGGTCTGTTTTAAGAGATCGCCTTGTCCTTTCAAGGATCAGGAGACTCGCGTCCTGAAACTAACCCCTACAGAACACAACAATCTGTATCTTTGGGATACAATTTTCGATTCCTTTTCCTTTTTAAAGGAATAGTCAAGTGATCTCCGGACCGCAGTATAATATCGTCCATTCTCCCTGGAGGAAGTACCCCAGGAGAAAGGCCGCAGTCTAAATTCACAGTCCCTGGAGGAAGTACCCCAGGAAAATCCTGAATAATATAATAAAATCATATTCATAAAGGAAACAAGACGTGTTTTCATTTTTTATGGACGACGGATATCTAAGTATCACCTGCCCCCCACGGAAGACCAAGTGAAGACATAAGGACGGAGGCCGAATCAAAGGACGTTGCTCTTCCCTTTGAACTCAGAGGATGCACGGCAACGACCCCTTTTGTAGGACAAATTTTCAGGAGCGGTCAAATTTTGAGAGATCGCCTTGTCCTTTTGAGGACCAGGAGACACGCTTCCTGGAAATAAAAACCCCTACAAGAAACACAACACAAGATCCAAAACCTAAAAGTGCACAAATGCATATCTCTTCGATACGCCGGCACACAATGCTTGCAATCATAAACATCCAAACGCATACCAGATGTTTTATGATTTGCTAATAGACCCGTATTCCCAGATCCTAAACTAACAACCAATTTCCACGGATCTTGTGCTACTCATTTGAGATGCACGAAAATTCTTGTTTGCATTGGCCAGATGGCTAACAAACAAAAACCCCAAGAAAGGATTAAACGATAAGTGGCGATGCGTTTTGACCTTCGAAAAAAGATGAAGAAATGAGGATCTGAATTCTCGAACTGAGAAGATAATTTGAATTCACAGAGTTGGAAAAGTGACTTGACTGGAGTCGCTTGAAAGTGCCAGTCAGTAGCGCGCATAAGGAGAAGACCTCCTCAAAAAATGAGAAATGAACTTTATTTTAGTTAAAAAAGAATTAGTTAAAAGAGAATCGGAAGCGTTGTTTTAGTGACTGCTCAGCAGCCAATTCTTTGGTGACATTTCTTCTAGTGAGAGAATATAATCGTGTCGTATTAAGGACAACAACGGTAGCCCACTCTTCCCGGGGAACCGGAAGCACGGTGGTGCACCAAAAAATATTATATCTGCACATCGATATCTACGTGTGCCAATTGATCCCTTTCTTATCATTGTAATATATAAACACATACTAAGAAAATGACAAAAACAAGATCAAAGCCTACTTACGAGTACAAAAGCTTTAATCTGCACAACTGATTTCGATATCCGTTTGTTAATCATTTTTATTGTTACCCACAATACATTTCTATGGTTATAAAGTTCCCATATTAAAATAACAACAAACCCACCGTATAAGTAGTAGAAGGGCCGAACAGCTAATCTATATCAATGGAAAACGAAAAGTAAATCTTGTCACGCCTTGACCTCCCCCTTTAATCGGAATAACCATTTGAGATCCGTTACTGTCGTCCTTTATTTGCTCTAAGTACAGCAGCTCGTTAAGATTCAGCTCAAGCCTATATCTGATACCTGAACACAAATATTTGCTTTTCATTTTCCTATTAATAATCTAATAAATACGAAAACCTGTCACCGATTTGTGTAGAAATAATTTCCTATTTTGTCAGTCATTTGTTATCCTGTCTGTGGACAGCTACCATTTCCCAAAACAAACAAAGCATTGGGTAGAGATGCATGTCGGCGCCTCACGGTGACGATGCATGGCAAATGAATGACAAAATAGGATTAAAAGTAAAACACCCAACGGAGCAAAGGTAAAACTCAAACATACTGCAAAATGCTGAGATGACAGGAAAAACAGAAAACAAATCATGAAGTGATCTCACATAGGAGCATTACCAAATAAATATTATTGTTGTTTTTTCATTAGTCCTTTCATTATTTCAATGTGTCCTTGACAATAACAACAAAAACAACAACAACAACGTTAGTATAGAAAAAGAAAACGAGTCCTTTTTACGTTTGGGAAATTGTTCTCAAAGCATACAAGAGTATTTCAGTTCAACTCGTAGCAACATCGCATAAGGACACACAACAAAGGATCCTTAATGATAGGAAAATAATCCCCCGACAAAAACTCAACAGAGCTTAAGAGTTGGAAAGGCCGGACTAGTACAGGATATTTTAGCAAGGTATTAGCTCACATCCTATACAGCAAATGTTTTACGCTATGCTACATAAATCAAAAGGATATTCATGTCGTCTTTAGTACCTCTATGGTATGTGTACACTTGTGTGGACATTGAATTTTGGTGTACACTCCACACGGGCTTCAAGTAAATTGTTTGTTATCCTTGAATGATGTACAAAGTGCCAGTAGGCTCCAGTTCACATACTCACTCATGACTTTACAGTTGCTGGTCTAGCAGCTGAAGGGCAATACACTTTACACAAGTAACGCGTCAAGGAGCATATAGCCATCAAGGTTGACGAATCAAAAAGGCAAATTAGACTAATTTACGGCTTTTGGTGCTTAATTGTACAAAGCACATCGATCCGTAGGTAATCAAGCTCATCGCAGGTGTTATATTTCGAAAATTAAGAGGCATATACAGTTTCGAAATTATGGGGCTTTCACAGGATATTGTACCCACGCCACACAGCTCTGTACCTAACTATGGGGATATTAAAGATTGTTTAAACTTAAGAAGCTTCGCAGGAGAGTAATCTGCTAAATAACTTGACTATATTCTGAATCTTTATTCAGCTCACAAGTCTCGCAATCAGATTGCGAGATACACAACCGACTTTCTACCTACGCGGACGAAGATAATAAGACCGCCGAATATAAAATATAGTAGTGAACACCAATGTAACATTCCACCTAATGGCGATATGATGGCATATGTGGAATGACTGAAATGTACTTTGGGATAATATCTTGATTTAGACGACGCCTTTAAATTCGAGTTGCTCAGGCAATAAATTTCCTGTTTACACCTACCACTTGCAGCGAGCTGTGGAATGCCCAATGAATTTCAGGACAAGTAGCGCAATCGGGGCGGAGGAGCAATTGTGCATGCAAAACGTTCCACAACTAACGACGTTTGCATTTTTCCTTAAATGGAGTTTTTTTTCAGTAAGGCGCTGATCTTCAAAAACTAACCGTGGGTCGATTTGAAGGCATGCCGTATTTTTACCGCGTAAAACCACCTTGTGGTGCCTTCAATTATAACACCTGTAGTGCTCCAAAAAGCCCAGTGGTTAGTTTTTAATATGACATCAACAAGGATGCTAGTTGCTAAAAACTCCACCGACGAAAAGACGAGTCACAAACAATTCGCCTTTTAATTGCGTTAGCATACTTCTATGAGGCTTTGTAAAATTCAGATAAATAGAAGGATACGAATGTTACCACACAATTAGTTGTTGATTTATTCGAACTGGATTTGCGAAAAACGAGATCTCGAAGATTCACTTAAAACTCAACCGCTCTGCGACACCGTTTTATTAATACTCTTCAAACGCCTGTGTACCCGACGATGGGTGGAATTTGACTCCTTACTCCTTGGGCGAATAAAATCTGACTGACTTCCATTCGCCACCATCAGAATGACATCGCAAAGAAAAGCCATAAAAAGGGGAGGAGCTACACGATCAACTCGAGGCAGTCAATCGTGATTGGATTGGGAAATATGGCGTACATTTCGCATGTATGTGTATGCGTCGCATACGATCGTCCGCTGAACATAGATAGATGCGGGCGTCGTAATTGCTTCTCCTGGTAATGATCATTAAGCAAGGGATAGGTCTCTGCGATCCTATGTCAACAGAGACGCTATTTCCATGATCGCGTAATGGGTATGCAAACATTGCATGGGTCTGCGGCTGTGTACACAACTGATTGTGTAATGCTTGCCGGCAACAGACCCCTCTGGTGTGAAAAACAAACCGAAGATCTGCTCGCCCGGGGAGAGGCCATAAATCGACATTCGGTTGATGGACATGCAATTTCCCAGGTCCGCGGACGGTTGACGGCCGTTAATAGGAAATTCCGGTAAACCATAAACAATCCGGAAGATATGGATGCGACGTTTAGGTATCGCAAACGAATATAGGGTGCAGCCTTTGCCAGTTGTTAAAAGTAAACACTTGATGGCCACATCCAATTCGTTGCTTGTTTGCGGTCCATGATCGGTGGAAACCGATAATGGGAAACCCGCTATTGCTGAGGATGCGGGAAATGTTTGCTTTGCGTCGGCCGAAACCTTGTCGACGGTGGCAAACTGGTGAGACTTGGTAGCCGCACGCTTGGAGGTGACATGGACAAACAAAACGAGTACATTAGGAACTCTGTGTTGATTTTGTTTTCATGGCATGACGTGGGTACCATGAGGAAATAGGGACGTGATGCACTGGGTGCAATGCATGCCCGAGGGTGAAATTTTTGATGCCACGGCTAGGTGATAATCCTTGCCGTGGACTTAATGTTTTCAGGAATGATCGTGGAGAAGGGGTTTGGAAACCCCCCCCAAAGAAAGGTAAGCTGCCTATAAGGTATTCATGTCGGTTATCCTTTGGGATAACCGAATTAATTCCAGCAAATTGGTTGGCTGTTAAGGCCGTAGCAAGGTTGTATAATCTTGCTGAAGATTCGACTTCAAGATAAGTCGCATTGCTGGAAATGGTGGGGATCGAGCGATGCATGGCTCTTCGGGCCCTGAAAAGCCCCAAAGCCATACCACCTTTTTCCCCCATTCTTACATCTAAATCCTAGCTATTTTACCCTAAAACCGAAAATCTTATCAAAACCCGAAAAAACCCAAACATGATTCAAAATTCGCAATAAACGAATCAAACATTCGTTTACAGCCTAACATTTGCCCCCATGGCATAATTATAACCAAAAACCTAAATTAAAATTAAAATTCACAATAAATGAATCTGATATTCGTTTATTGTTCTACATTCGTCCCACGGCATCAACGAAAACCAAAATTCAGAGATCATTATCTCTATCTGAAAATTTTCCATTGAGGAAAACAAACAAAAAACCAAAAGCAGAGACATTCCCACATCTGCGCAATAGTTTCGCAAGAATTCAAGAAATTGAATTCTTATCTTATGTAAACACAACATCTCACTCGAAATATCCAAAAATCGAGATTGTTGTACGAAAATGTGTATCTTTGGGATACAATTTTCGATTTGCTTTCCTTTATAAAGGAATGTTAAAGAAATATCGAAGCTTCACTTCACTTTTACCACCCGTGCTCACTGGAGTAGGAGCTTCTCTTCACTTTTAACACCCGTGCTCACTGGAGTAGGAACTCGCTTCACTTCAACACCCGCGCTCACTTAGGAAGCACAATAAATGCATTCCAGTTGAATCATTCGAGCAGTATCCCGCTCTCAGCATCCAGATTCCCGCTCCCAGCATCCAGTATTCCGAAAGCCTAACAACAACTGTACAGGATCCAACTGAGATACGAGCTGACCAATAAAAGTTTTTCCGTAAGCAAATTGATCTTTAAATTTTTTACCAAAAAGCTCCTAATAAACAGGCAAATCCCAGCGGAGACAAGGGCTTGGGAAAGCCAGAGTAACGTCAACCGACGACGGGGCGTTGCTCTTCCCTCCGGATCAGAGGAAGCACGGCGACGCCTCCTTGTAGGACAGTTTTCTTAGGAGCGGTCCACCAAAGAGATAATACGTCCTTTTCAGGACAAGAAGACGCGCTTCCTGAGGAACAGCCCCTACAGAACAAAACACGCCCTTTAACATGTACAGGGTCATACCGTACACGTATACCACAATAAAATTGAGGAACAAACTTCCTGAACGGAGCCAGCGTGGATCTGAAAACCACAGCAAATCAATGCCTGACGTTTAGAGTTCTCTAGAAGTTCTGATAGCGTCGGTTTTTTGTTGTACGCACTAAGACGATGAATCAGTTGGCTTCAACCACTCAACGCATGAGATTTCTTGCTTTCGACCGTGCGGTTTACGTTTGGCCATGCAATAAATAGTCCATTAATATAAATCCTTTTCAAGTATAACAATAAAATAGAGTACATTGATTAGTGAATTCGAACTTTTAATTTGTGGTAGTGGATCACGCATAAAACCACCAAAACTTTCAGCGAGTACTTGCTCTTATTGTTTGCTATGTTTTTTAAAATTTTAAACATGAGTGTAGATCAGGGAGTCTGTGACTTCTTTGATTTTGTACATTATAACTTAGTAGACATTATTGATCGGACGGCGAAGACGGGATTGTAAATTGCGGAATATATATAGCACACCTTGAGAGTGGCAAATTTGAGACCACATAAATTATATGATTAGTATAACATTTGTTCAGTTCGAAAGAAACAAGATAGATAGATTTTTATTGTATATCAATTATAAAGGAGTGTAGCGATATTTGGGAGGATATCTCCTATCAAGGTCTCTTTCCAGATTCCACCCAGGTTGCTGGTTGCGCTGTAAAGGGGGAGGTTTACTGGTTGTCAAAGCAGGATTGCCATGTAAAGTGGGAGATTTACTGGTGTTACGCACAAAACCCTCAACCCCTTAATACCTACTTTTTCGAAGCTAGTCCCCACCATTAATTGCGCATACATTAAATATCGCGAAATCAATTCAATATTAAACAAATTGAACTACACGTTCAATTTGCTCATATTAAAGTTAACTTAAACCCAAGACGTGATAAAGGAACCATATGTCCAACACGCAAAATCCCCTGGACCCAAATCTGCGGACCAGATGACCAACTTTCAAGTAAAGTTGTTAAGACTCATAAAATGCGCGTCTGCAATTTTATGATCCTTTAAAGGTTTGTTTACCTAAACCATTTCCTACTGGCATAAAACGAACCACACGTTCGTTTTAGCGCCCACCGACGTAGAGGATCGTAAATGTGAATTAGCACAATCCTCTGTTGATTTTCCCTTTGTGTTTCCTCTTTTGATCCTAAGCCGGGAAAGATAAAGAAAGGAAATGGCGGCTGGCAAAAAGGACCATGCAGGCAAAAGGATATACCCTTCCATCTGCAGGATGAAAGAAAAAGTCTTCGTTCGGGGAGACTAAGGAAAGGAAGAGGAAGTTGTTTCGAGACATTTGCCAGGGACGGTCGGGAGTTGATACTAGACGATTGACCTAGGTGGTCACGGGATTTACATAAAGTACAGTGTGTGATGAGTAATGGTTAATAAGTTGAAAAGTTTTTAATAAATATAATTTACATATAAGTACAGTGTGTGATGAGTGATGGCAATAAACTGAAAAGGTTTTAATAAATTATATTTTGTGATTGTATAATAAACCGTAAGAAGAGTTGAATAAAAATAGTTTTAAACACCTTAAATGTAAACAAATATGTAAAAACAAATACTACTATACATACATACACATAGAAGAATATACCTACGAATGAACTTCAATTGATAGAATTAATATATGGCAAATAACTTGTAAACCACAATGAAAAATACTCCCAACTCAATTAAACAAAATGAAATAAATTAAAGGGACAGATATCAATAACAATTTTTATAACATTCACAAGCACAAACCTCACGCTACACCACACACGTATCCTGTAGGCGCCCAAGGAATATTTTTCCTCATCCAAGAGAAATACTAGGGGGGATGAGAGCGAACATACAGGGCAAAGTCACTGGTTGCTTTCGACCCGGCGAAAACCAGGACGATCCTTGTTCCTGTTCAATCCAGGTTGGCATGCAGTCTCCACGTGACACCCCTGGATAACTACTTTGGCACCCGCCAGGTAGTGAACCAATGCATGCAGCCACAACCTGAGAGAGGTTGGCGCAAGGCTGATAACCATGCCCGTAAAAACGAATTATTATGGCAAATTTAACAAGCTTCGGATATGGACCGGATACACGACGACAACTACGGAAACGAAAATGGCTAAACGATTTAAGAATTTTCTTGTGGAACGTCCGCTCATATACAGAGCTCGAGCTTCACGGACTTACAGAGGAGCCCCTGACGACGAAAAGGAAAAATACTACGAGAAAGTCGAACGGGCCCTCAATGCCTGTCCAAGATACGATGTGAAAATCGTTCTTGGTGATTTGAATACCAAAATAGGTCGGGAGCCGGTTTTCGGGCACTACACAGGTTCCCATCGTTTACATGAGAACAGTAATGACAATAGGGGACGAGTCGTCGAACTGGCAGCATCAAACAACTTGGTCGTTGTAAGTACCAGTTTTCCGCGTAAAGATATCCACAAAGCCACCTGGGTATCACCTAATGGAGCCACTCGCAACCAAATTGACCACGTGTTGATAGATCGCCACCACTCCTCGAGCCTGATAACGGTACGAACATACTGGGGTGCCAATGTAGACTAGTTTCCGATCGCGGATTGCCTTACGGAGACGTTTTGCGTCCGCGGACCAGATTCGAATCAAAACGGCTACCTTACGCAATGAGATTACTAGTAACACCTTTGGTCATGCGCTAAGACTCGCTCTCGAAGAGCTCGGCGGAGGGAAATAAGTCCTGGGGCCAGAATGCCGGGCGTAGAAGAGAAGTGGACACGCCTTAAGAATACTCTCATTAGTACTGCCAACTCCGTCGTAGGCAGTAGTCCTAGAGATCGGAGCGACTGGTTTGTAGATGAGTGCAAACTAGCGACTGAACCTAAGAATGGTGCATACCTGGCAATGCAGCAGTCTCATAGGACGCGGGTACGCGCATGAGAAATTCAAAGAGCTCAGAAGATCTTGAAAAAGACTTCACAGACAAAATAAAAGTGTCTGGGCAAAAACCTAGTCTGTGAAATAGAGAAAAGTAGAGAGCGAGGTTCTACTAAATAATCCCCAGTATGACGCGGTACACACCACGCTGCACTTACTGCAAGGATAAAGAGGGTTGTGGTGTTTTTTTACGTAGGCATCGCCAAGGATGCGGGGTCTATAAAAAATATCCACTGATAGAACACTGGGGTGATTCCCACCTATGGAATGATTACCAACGACAGCGCGGATGTTGTCGTTCGGCAGCAGCACACAGTCGTCAAAATGTCCGGGAAGTAAATTAAACACAAAACGGGAGAATTTGATTCAATCAATGATCTTTATTGTTCGTTCAGGTTGTAATCCATAAGTTGCGGTATAATCGTTATAAAGTTACATTTGATGCTTTATTGCATGAACCACTAGTTGATTTAATTGTTTATAACTCCCAGTGACGCGGCAGCAATAGCAACGGGGACACTAACTACGAAGGTATAATGACATTCTAACACGAACTCTCAAATAGCTGCAGCTATATGAGGACAGAACGCTAAACGCAAACTCACAACTCAGAGGACGCGATGACTTGTCACGTGTGCGCGGTTCGATAGATAATATCAGACTCCCAGAAACCATCCATATCTGCCAGATTCACGGTGTGGATTACATTGGTGTGGGAGGATTCTATATGTGTCCGTATGGGAAATGTACGTTGCCCTTCAGCCTGTATATCGGCAACGACGAAAATGCACCTAAATAAATATGGGCTGGTGCAATGAATTGGTATTATGGAGATATGCGATGGCGAAAAATCGCCGAAGGGAGAAATAGGTTTCTGTGTCTTAAATAAACAGAAACGCTATTTCGAGGGCCATAAATCTTTGATGACCTGCGCCTGAGAACAAAATAGGTTTTTGCTTCAAGATACACAAAAACGCTATTTCAAGGGTCACGAGGATATGCACATCGTGTTTACTTAGGCGTTCATGCTAATGCCATTGTAGACTATAGAGTTTTCATGGCGATAAGCAAACCGATGGTTTGCTCGCCTATGACCTAGGCTATGGTAGCTTTTGTTTGTTTTACAGGCCGGAGCATCGTGGGCATGATTTGGGTTATGATTGTCTAACGTCAATCATATTAGTGCCCAAATCCCATGATCGGTAGATAACCGACAAAGGAAATTGGTCGCAAGTGTTGCGAACCTTGGGACTGGGGCAATAAATGGATATGAACCGTAGCAAGAAACCATCGGCTTCAGCTATGTCAACAATTACGCTGCCCAGCTAGTATTTATCTATTATAATTGCTGACACGCCGAGCCGATGGAGATATGGTACGGATCATAAACGGAAAAATTCAATGTGATGCATGCCTTAAGATTTAACTTTCAGGTGAAAGAGAATGAAGGGTAGCTTACGCTGCCCCAAAATTGTAGGTAGGTATGGTGGATTTGGAAGGTGGTTCATTTAAGAGGATGGACGGTTCTTTGGGAATGTATTAAAGAACCGCTACAGGGTAATCTGACAACCGACCCTGAAGGCATTCTGGAGCGATGGGAAGTGCACTTCAATGAATTGCTAAATGGTCAGCTCACCAAAGAATTGGAGGCTCCACCAATGCAAGATCAAGATCAAATGCTGCCGCCACCAAGCATTGAGGAAATATTAAAAGCCATAAGACAGCTCAAATCAAATAAAGCCCCTGGAGCTGTATTGTATTGTTGCATTTGATATCGTCGTTCACTCGGCTGCTACTGCTATTGTTTCCGTTGCTGCTGTTGTTTTTGTCGTTGTTCCTTCACTTGTAGAGCTTCCTCTATTTGCTTTGCAAATCATTTCTTTTTTCCAAAGTTTGTCTCGCTCGATGTCTTTCTCGTTGCTGTCTTCTGTGTTGGAAATGTTCGTTCCTTCTGTCGCTAGTTCTTTAAACTTGTCCCCTGCTCCAGCATAATGACCCTACTATTCTATTCTATTTATTGGCCTATAGGAACCCGAAGGTTCATGACCTCACCGACTCGACGCCACCATTGTTCCCTGTCCTGTGCATTCCCCCTCCACGTTCGACTATCCGATCCGATCTCCTCTAGGTCCAACCCAACATTGTCCTCCCATCTCCGTCGCGGCCGTCCGGTCGGTCTCTTTCCCATTGGCTTACAGTCAAGAATTCTATGCACGGCCCTATCGTTGCCCATTCGAGCCACGCATCCGGCCCATCTTAATCTTCTCGACTTGATTACTCTCACAATTGTATGTTTGCGGTATAGCTCTTCCAGTTCGTGGTTGTGCAGTTTTCTCCATTGTCCTGCCTCCTTGTCATATTTGCCGCCAAAGATACCCCTTAGAATTTTTTTCTCGAATACGCGGAATTTGTTTTCTTCCCGTTTCGCATCCGTATAAACCAATCGGCATGATTATGGTTCTATAGACACGGAGCTTTATATTACGTGATAGCAGTTTGGATTTCAGCAGTTTACTGACTGCATGCCAACTAGCGTTGCCAGAGTGTAGTCTTTTGTTAATTTCTTTCGACATTTCGTTACTGGCCGTCAGTATTATTCCCAGATATTTAAATTCTGTGACATTTTCAATTATCTCGCCCCTGATGTTTATGTGTGTTCTCTGAGTTCCACCTGCTCTCGCCGTAATCAGGTATTTTGTTTTGTCTTCATTTATTTCTAGGCCCACCTCTTCTGCCACTTGCATGATGATTCCACTGTTTTTATCTACAGTTCCTAGATTATCGCCCAAAACGGCGATGTAATCCGCATATACGAGCACTTGTGTGACCCCGTTCAGGGATGATCCCGCCATGTTGTCGTCTTGTACCTTTCTGATGACATACTCGAGCACAAGGTTAAAAAGACATGGTGAAAGGCCATCGTCCTGTTTTAGTCCGTCCCTTCACTTCAAATAGTTCTGAGAGGTGGTTTTCTATTCTAACTCGCTCTTTATTTTCGCTCATGCAAATTTGAATGAGGCCGGCATATTTTTTCGGGATTCCCAACTCAACTACAATATGGTAGAGTCTTTGCCTTGCGACTGGGTCGTAAGCTTTTTTGAAGTCAACGAACAGTTGGTGAACCGTCTCTCCGTATTCCCACTTCTTTTCCAGTAGTTGCCTTATTGTGAACATTTGGACGCTTGTTGACCGGTTCCGGCGGAATCCGCATTGGTAGTCTCCCAATGGTTCTTCTGCGTACGGTGTGATTCTCGCCAGTATGACATTTGTTAGTATTTTGTATGTGGTTGGGAGCAATGATATTCCTCTGTAGTTTTCGCAGTCAGATCTGTCAGCTTTTTTGAAAATGAGGACGGCTATTCCATTCTTCTGGAGTGACTTCCTTACCCCATATTGTTTTAATCGGTTAGTGGATCGTTCGGGCGGTTGCCTCTCCTCCATGCTTCACGAGCTCTCCCGGTATGCAGTTGACTCCGGGAGCCTTGTTGTTTCTCAATCGATTTATTGCGTCTACAACTTCGTCGAAAGAGGGCTCTGGGATCCGAGGCTCAGCTGTATGTACCCATGGTGCGTTTATTTGTAGTTGATGGGTGCGCACATTCAGCAGGTTTTCAAAGTACTGCTTCCACCTTGTCACGATATTTTTTGTTTCTGTCACCAGACAGCTGTTTGTGTCTCGGATTATTTTGGGTCTCCCTCGGTATCCATTTCTGATTGAATTTATGCCGGCATACATACCTGTGATATTCTTTGCTCTAGCATTTTCTAGGATTTTTTAGATCCGAGTCTTCTCCCATTCGCGTTTTTGGCGTTTGAAAAGTCTCGTTGTCTCTTTCCGAATCGTCGCGTATCTGATTGCGTTGACTTCATCATATCTTTCTAAGTGGATCACTCTGAGGCGTTTACGTTGTTCGATCTTCGCCCGGCACTCATCGTCAACCCAAAGTTTGGACTTTATTGTTTTCTTAAATCCTAATACCTTTTCGGCTGTTTGTTTGATTGTGTTATGGGGTTCAAGTAGGGGTGCCAAGACACGAGCACTGTTTCCATTGAATCCCCATCAAGTTCTGCTGCAATAATTGTTCACCCGAGAAGATGGAAAAAATAAACGCACTGAATGTTGTGTTCTATCTCCAATCCGCCGTGCTTCCTCTATCGAGGGAAGAGCGTGAAGGTTAATAATAAACGCGTTTATATTTATTATTTAATGTTCACAACACAACAATATATTTATTTAAAAAACTCAAACAATATTTACATTTTAACACAAAACACTAAGGGCTAATTTATTCTTCCTCTATCGGAGGTCTCCCTTCAACCAACTCTCTATCCAAACTCTAAATCCAAAATAAAAACTTTCTTATGAACGAAATCAAAATCGAGTTGCTTGTGCAAAAACTTATAAGAGGGGTGCTTATTTACTTCGGATAACGGGAATGTGTTTTCATGAAAGGATTATGTGTTGTTATATATTATTATATAAAGGATGGTTTCAAGGATGGTTTCAAATGGATTTTGTGCATATTATGTAGATATTTGCTGTTAAGGGTTTAAAATGAATTGCTAATGTAATGGATATGTGGAAATATGGATATTGATTGAATTTAATGGTTATTTATTACTGTTTAAGAAATGCAATAATATGAAAAGGAGTTTTCTCAATATGCATATATATTGATACTATTGAATTGATTGATATGCAAATGAATGTATGAAATGTGAAAATGGATAAATGAGTAATATGTTTGAGAATGAAAGATATAATTATTGTTATAACGGTATATATATATATATATATATATATATATATATATATATATATATATATAATGGAAAATGAGGATATTGTGTGTAAAAATGGATATGTTAGGATATGTTAAGATTGATGTTAGGATTAAAGGAAGACAGTAGGGTTCCGGAACACTACAGCTGTTTTGGGGTTAATCCGTTTTTTTTATTTCACATATTAATATAATCCTATTAAATAGTTTTTATATATGCAATCCAAGAATACGGTTGAAATGAAGCAGCAGAATGTAAGGCACGCCAAGACACTAGGTGAGCACGCCACGGTGGCATTTCCACGAGATAAAACTGTGTGCGTTATAAAATCGAACAATAAAAACTTGCTGACCGAACGGAATTGGAATGGATCTAATTTAAAATCAAACTCGTTTCAAGTCTTTAACGAGAATGGTTGTTGATACTCAAATTGCCGACCGACACGTCATTCCTTTTGCTTGGAGCTCGTAGCGTGTGCACCAGTGAGCACACGCTGCGGTTATTGAATAACGACTGACCGAAAAAGGTATGAAGATGGGTAATTTAATTTTTGCACACAGGACAACCAACAGAGATCACACTTCTGCTCTCTCATTGCCACGCCCGTCGGCGTGTGGTGAATACATCGGTTAGTTCGACGGTCGACGAACATGGGAGAATGAGGGAACAGAAACACAATGCCCAATGATCTCGGGGAGGGTTTGGTTGTGTGTGCATGAATCAATACATCTCTGAGGATAACCCATTGATCTAAGGAATAAGGGTAGAAATGACGCGCTGAAAGCGGTCAAAATAAGGTATGAAATTGTGGGTTGGTTTTCCATGTGGTTTAGAGAACCCCCACAGTGTCTCTGATCGATGTCTATTTAGTGTCCACGCTATTGGTTTCCTCTTCCTCACTGCTCCCATTCTCTAGAATGCTAAATCTATTCGTTAGTTCGTTTTGATAATCAGCCCCTTTGCGTAGGTCTTTTAATTTTTCAATGTCGAACTTTTTGCTCGTCTCCCGTAACTGCCCACGTGGGATTGCTGCGAGGCGACTTCTAATTTTGCCCATCACTAGAAGGTGATCGGAGTCGCAATCTGCTCCTCTATATGATCTTACGTCAAGGATATTCGAGTGGTGTCTTTTGTCTATGCGGAAGTGGTCTATTGATATCCATGTGGCTTTATGGATTTGTTTGTGCTTGAACATCGTGCTTTTCACTACCAGATCTTTTGACGCGGCGAACGTGATAATTCGAATTCCATTATCATTTGAAACGTCGTGTAGGGTTTCTTTACCTATAGTTTGTTGGAAGATGTTTTCATTTCTAATTTTCGCATTGAGGTCCCCGAGGAGGATTTTAACATCGAATGATGAGATCCCATCAAATACTTCCTCTAGGGTCTCGTAGAACGTGTCCTTCGTTTCTTCGTCCGTAAATTATGTTGGGGTGTGTACGTTTATAAATACATAATTGTACCCATGGTCCCTGTATTTTTAGCACCGCCATTCGGTCATTAATAAATTTCACATCTTTTACATGGGGCGTACTCTTCTTGCTTATGATGAAGCCAGTCCCGAGGTTATGTGTATCGGCACCTCCACACGCCACTGTAAACCCGTTGGTTTCGATTACTTGATGTGGGAGTCGGACTTCCTGAAGCGCGACGATGTCCATTTTATAATGTTTCGCGTTTTCTACGACCGTCTGTTCCATTCGAACATTCCACGTTCCGACGCGTATATCCCGCTTTTTCCGTTTTTCCCTACCTCTTCTTTTTGCCGAGTCGGTGTTTTCTTGATGATTTGTTCCAGTATGGTAGTGTTGGTTCATCACAGTTGCGCCTACAGAGTTTTTCGTGGAATTGTTTTTTTTTTTTTGTATATCGATTCTTCATTTTTGATCCCACGAGACTTGGGGTTTCAAATAGTCCCCCACATCAAAGCCCCTCTTTGATATGGTAAGGTTTGCTTACTGCTCTGATTCGACCCGGTGTCAGAGAGGCGCCGTTATAATACAACCGGTATACCGCTGGCTGCAAACCATCCAATGGGCAGGCGACGAAACCGTTTTTCAAATTCTTCCCTACTCTTTGGGCCGCTGGTACCCTTTAGCGACTGCCTAGATGTTAACCCACCAACAACTATATCTTTGGAACACCAACCAACGTTGCAAGGATTATTCCTGTATCACCTATAACACAACAGAATTTTGACTTCACAACTGCATTCCGCTCCTGGTTAAATACTTCCTTTCTTTGTTTTTCTGACTCATGTAATAATGCCAATAATAAAATTACCAACCCTCGTGGAGTTTCAATAACTGACATGACTTAATATGGTTATTCGGGAGTCGGATCGTTCTCTGATTACTTGTCTGTCTGGGATAATCTTAAATTTCGGTTTCATTTCGATGTAACTAAATACATTCTTTATGGCTCTCTCAAACTTGTCTCCTTTTTCTTTCTGTTTTTACATTTATTAATTGTCGTAATTCTCTTATTGGAGCTAATGTAAACTAGTGCTATACAATCAATTTATATGTTATTTAATATAATTTACAATGAATATTTTGCTTGATTTTTAAATGATTTATTGACTTGCCTTAAGAATTGTTGCTCCTTGCTGGTGATGATGCTGCTGCTTCTACCGCTACTGATGTTGTTGCCGTCGATAATATCGTTGGTTTAATTTCTTTCTTCTTCTCTTACACTCGTGTCCTGTTTACTGTTCAATGTCGCTATCACTTCTTTATTTAGCAGTTTTTAGGGTCTTTATTTTTTTTATTTTCAGTTTTTAGTATTGTCACTGCCTATCGTCTAATATCAGTATCACTTCTTTGTTTAGTTTACGGTAGTGGTTTCTGCATGGGTCACTAAGGTTTTTCCTTGACTCACTGTGTTTCCACTATATAATTATCGAAAATGTCCGATCACTTTCCTCTAGTTCGACGGAATAGAGGAACGCCGGCTGCGCCAGTTATGGTTTTCGAGTACTAGCCGAAAACGAGAGTCACGTCGCCTAGGGAATGGCGACCAAATATTCTTTTCAGAGCACAAACAAAAAATGCTAAGTAACAAAACTCAGAGCCACTCTTTGTTTTTCATTCACTTTTATTGTTTCTTTTATTACATCAATTTACCTTTCCTTCTTTCTCTTTAGTCTATTCACAATTCTCTTCAGGCAACAATTCGGAATTCACTATATACATCTTTCTGATACATCAATTAACTTTTATATCATCATCATCATAATCATCATCGGCACTACAACCGGGAACCGGTCTTGGCCTTATTTAGCAAGTCCTGAGGCTTGTTAAATTTTCCATAATGATTTATTTTTTCTGGGCAAGGTCATTAGTCTTGCGCCAGGGGCTCCCCGACGGGGAATCGAACCCCGGTCTCCCGGGTGACAGGCGGGTGTACTAACCACTATACTATCGAGGAGCCCTAACTTTTATATATTGTTCTTTAATCTATTCACAATTCTCTTCAGTTAATAATTTGGCAATCACTATGTTCATCTTTCTGTTACATCAATTAACTTTTATATATTCTTCAGTTAATACTTTTTTCACTACACTTATCTTTCTGTTACATCCATTAACCTTTACATATTATTCTTTTATCTGTTCACAATTTTGTTATGGGCCCTCTCGGCACTCTCGCTTCACTTCAGATTCACTACCAGCCTGTAGCGGTTCCGCCAAACCCTACGGTCTACTTACCTGAAAAACCCCGATAACTACTACCCAACTCCTTTAAGTTTGCTAATGCAACAGTATTAGTACCTAGAAATGCTGCACGCATTTAAGAGATCAAATCTATGATCTTTAAGTACCTGTAAAGAAAACACATTCATTCATTCTCTTCGCATACCATTGCTCCTTAAGATTTCATTATTAATTTACCAGGAATTTCCAATCAATTTCGGCATCTACGTCGCCAGTCAAATTCCCTTAGATGAATTCCTGTAAACAAAATAATTCGGATTGTTTCAATGTAACCGTCATAACAGGGACCATAAATATCGCGCCGTCTATTTTCCCAGCCGCGTCATATACCTTTTCATACACATTGCCTGGCAACCTTTTTTGTTTGTCTTATCAATAAACAACCCAAGCAGCTGCATATAATTAGCGCAATAGACGCCGGAACCAAATTCTCCAGCATTTCCTAATGCAAATATGAACCCGGTTTCTATTGCAGCCAGAGATGCCATAAACATCCAATTTGCTTTTAGCACCTTTTTCTCCTTACGTCGAAAATAGCGACGAGGCATCGTGTAAACAATGACCCGCATTACCAACGGCGCATTTGGTCATTTTTCCCTATTGTCTTTGCCGCCTGCGTGTTTCGTCGTTCCACTGCACGTGTGAATCGCATCTATCTGAACGATCCCACACATACCACCATGACCTTTATTATGAGATCTGGTTTTCTTGTTCCCATAAGAGAGACTCTACGTTACACTTGTGGGAGATAAAACATATCCTTGGCAAGGATATATTCACACCCTTAAGAGAAGAGTTTTTCTCTCTCTTCCTTTTTTTCCTTAGCGAAATCATCTCTGCATGAGGTGACGATCGCTGAATCAAATTCCATCCTTCGACCTGAGCAGGTCGTGGCTCCTACCGCTACCCTGGTGCGCACAGGGAAGCGATAATCGATTGTAATCAGTTGAGTTATTGTCTCCGCGAGTCGTGTGTCTAATAATTCTGTATCAAAAAAAAAAAACAACGGGATATTAATTAAAAATCATGTGCCTAATAGACATATCTAGCATTTCCCACGTACGGTGTCGTGTTGCAACCGCCACGTCGGATATTATATTTTCAGCAGATTTCTAAGATTGTGTTTTTATTGACTTCATTGTAACTCTCGCGCAGTGCTACCGTCAACGAACAGAGTAACATTAAAATAAAATAAAAGAAAATGTAACCACAGTGTGTTTTCCTGTGTTGATGTCGCGGAGTTTCGCTTTGTGTTTCCCTCTCGGTGCGCCTGTTTTCCCCTCAGAGATATTTTGCTGTTTGTCCTGTCGTTGTGTCCGGAGAACTGTTTTCAGTGAATGGTGGAGGAGGAAGTGAATCAAGTACCCATGCTGGTACATACTTCCTCCCCATAAGCCTCCTTTCATCAACACCCCCGTTAACCTTTTCTCCGATCTCTCACTGACAACCTTCCCGATCGCTATCCCCAATCTTTCTCCCTGCTATTTTTCTTATTCCCCTGCTTGTTACCTTGGGGTCAACACCTCCCGATGACGATAACGCAATTTCATTTCGCAATGGCCTAATTTCCGATTTTCGATTTCAATTCGCAATTGCTTTGTACTGCGGTGTCAGTCAATATTTCGCATCCGCAATTGCGAATTGGCCCAATTAATTCTTTTCATTTTGTGGCTTGTGCCGGAATATGCAGTTAATTTCTTTTGCATTATCTGGTAATTGTTTCGGCCTATGCAATTAATTGCTTTTATTCGATTTGTCAATTGCTCTGAAATATGAACTTAATTGCATTAACGTTCTGGGGGTCATTCGAATCCGGTGGCGTTTTTCTGCTTCAGTGTGTTAATGACCTCATGTACATCATCTTTGCCTATGGTGTCGCCAACACACTTAACACGCGCAACACCCTGGATTAGGGGTGGTAGACCTTTGTGTGTTACTCCTCGCTAGCCTGTCTGACATGAGTGGCCCTACTGGAAGCATATGCTTCGGTCAGCGTAGCCTGAGTGATTCATTGTAGTTTGAGCCCCCACACCACGTCAAGGTTTCTACCAAACGGGGGAGCATAATGAGCATTATTGAGAATAATTAATTCCTCGTCCTTGGCATCGAACTTAAGGCGCTTGGCTTGAAAAGTCGGGTGTGGTTCGGACATTGTCAGCAACACAATTTTAAATTTAGGCTAACCATCGTGCATGGTAGGGAGTACAGTTCTTGACTTTGTTTATTTACATAAATATTATTCTCACAAGTATTTACGTTCAGGTATTTATTTCATTATCATCATCATCATCGGCACTACAACCGGGAACCGGTCTTGGCCTTATTTAGCAAGTCCTGAGGGTTGTTAAATTTTCCATGATAATTTGTTTTTCCGGGCAAGGTCATTAGTCTTGCCACAGAGGCTTTTGGCGGGTATTTGTCTATGATATACGTTGACGCTGGTGTTCCGCCTGAACACTGTAACACACACAAATAAACAACCTGGAACAACGGGCGAATGCACAAAAACACAAAACACAAAAGGTATAGTTTCTTGCAATTTTATTTTTATGGACAATTTTTCCTTTTTGTTGTCTTACAATCGCGACACGAGATTCGTTGTTGATTTCGCACGTAGTTGCGTATATATAAATTTTAAAATGTCATCTGTATCTACAAGAGTTATCATACGAAGACACGCAGCACTAACGATGCACACTCGTCACGCGAATATCTCCCCGTTGGGATTCCTCGATGAAGTTTTTTTATAGTTCTCGACCTCCTCGGATGCTCAATCAAAATTCGACCTCGCGATATGGATGTTCGTAAAAAAACTAGCTTTCGTCTCGTTGACGATCGAAATCACTCTGCCGCCCTCAACCATATCCTGCTCACACGATACCCAGATTCAAAACTGGTATCTGTATCTATCCAAAAACAATATTCCCTATTTGCTCTGCTAACAGAACTTCCGAATTTCTGTTAGCAGCATGTTATCACCTCCCACGGGATATTTTTTTGTTTCCTGGAAGGGGAAGGTCATCTTGCATACATCATCATTATCGCTGAGAGAGTTTCATTTCCACAGCCTTCTGTTTGCACCGAACATCTGGCGCCCAGACCAGAGATATTCGGCGATTGTTTTGACGTGCAGTCGGTGGGTGTTATTTGAACTTGTACCCGGAATCGAAATCCATTAGATCTTTATAATGGTGCGAAATTCTAGCGTGGCCGTGGGACCGGAGTATTGCCTTTGTTGGCTTAACTCCTCATAAATCATCGGATATCTCGTTGAGATATATTCGATTGCGATAGGTCGTGGCTGCCTTCTGTTGTTCAACGGATTTGGGTGGTCCTCGCGTTAGATTACCCGCACGTGCATCCGTCGATCGGCTCATTCTTTGATGTAGCAATTCTTTTGTATCGAATTTCGGAATTGCCGGTTCGATGAGATGTTCCTGGGCGCAGGCAGCATGTATGGCATTTTGGGAATTGGTTTTTTTTCTTAGGATTAGAACGCATGGATGTTTATGCCTTTGTTTCAGGCATGAAGAGTTATAATTGTTGAGCTTGACCTAAAAAGCTTTGGGAACGTTCAGTTCCTTGCTTTTTTGGTGTCGGTCTCAACGTTGGCTGCGAGTTGCAGGCCCTATCGCGGGCTTTGGGGCACGCGTCTGTGGGCGCGTGCAACGCTCTCAGGTAAGTACGTTCTTTGAAGATAGGAACCTTACCTGAGTAGACTTGTGCGTTCGTAGAACGCTACAGGCTCCCCAACGGGGATTCGAACCCCGGTCTCCCGCGTGACAGGCGTTGATACTAACCACTATACTATCGAGGAGCCATTTATTTCATTATACTGTGCACATAAACTCACGCACAGATACACTTCGTATGTCGCGTATCGGCACTAATTGTTTTTTAATTATTTTGGGTGCAGAGAAGTCTCAAGCGAACCCGTACTCATTTAAAATGTGCAACACAGGTTATAGCAATAATTTTATATACCCTTCGCTTTTGAGGCAGTTCCGTTGGGCGATTCTGTCAACTATCGTTTGTGGATGGTAGTCAATTTGGTACTGACTTTACGTTTACTCCAAACGATTCGATGCACTTATAACGTTCGTACTCTACTGCAAGCTTTTAATAAATTAAGTAATTGTACGTCAAGAGGCATAAGTAAAAAAAATATAGATATTCAAAAAATTAGAGTGCTTGCGAAGAGCCAGTAAGTTAACATAAGAACGAAACTTGTAAAATACGATATAACAGCTAGACCTAAATAATAACTGCATTTTTATTGTAAATAAATGTGGATTTAGAACTAAAAACTAAAAAACACGGATGCATTGAGATACCATGCATACATACGGACTGTGCATGCTATTAGGCTCTTTTATTTTTAATAGATCATTTATTGTTTGAAGTGTTTCATGAAAAATAAACTATACACAAACCATTCTTAGATGGCTAACCTTAACTACGAGTGATCTACTCGCTGGCAATCGAAGTGAATGCAACCAATCAACATTCATTTTCGCCGGCATTCGTGTAATAAATATAAAATAATAACGTAAAGTTTAATAAAATGTGACGCAATCGATATACAATTCATCATGCTCGTAAATATTGCAAGCAGTAGGGAAGACCTAGTTCAGTATCTTTTTAGAAGTTCTCAACTTCTCCTCTAAATACTACTTTGCCAATCACATAATCATCACATAACAATGTGAAAAGCGTCGAACAAAACCAATCGCATTATTATCTTCGCCACAATTCTCACTCTGACAGAATACGCTCCTCGCAATATCCTTATTTTATGGTACTTATCGTCTTCAATGGGGACCGCGAACTAAATTATTCCTTACTTACTGCTGCTTCTTTTTCCTTTTTGTTTTCACTAAATCTCCTACTGCTTCCGGACTCAGTGCTTAAGGATTCCCTCTGTCCGACTCAGTTAAGTGCGCAGTATATTTCAGAAAGTTTGTTCAAGATTTTGTATCCTTACCCTAGTTGTGTTCTTATGTTCAAAGGTGTGCTACAAATGCTGCTACAAATTTATGGGTTTCCTGTCATAACCCTTCCACCATATTGAACGAAAAGAAAAACTTCTAGGACATCAGAAGGATACTCAAATGGTTCGAATAAACCCAAACATATGTATGCGTGAAGAGGAAAACGCTTCCAGATGGCTGAATGGGCCAAACGCCAAAAACCTATCCAGTAAACAAGGATGAGCGGCAGGAGGACATTCGTATTTAAAAAGCAAGGCGAAAGTAGACGTTTTTCGGTTGTTTTTGTTTTTCTGTTTTTTTCTTTTTGATTTGTTCTAATTTTTTTTTTCTCACACATAAATAAAAATGTATTGCAAGGAAAAACAACAATTTGGTAAAAAGACGAACATACTTTCTACAAGGACTTCCAACGTTTCTCAAATGTCGAAACACTCTTGTTTTCTAACGATATGGGGTTCTTTTTTCTTGAGGGGGTTTTGGCGATGATTAATTATAAATCAATGGCTGCGGTGGTGGTGTTGCCAGAGCGCACAATGGCGCTCACACAGCCAGCCAGAAAAAGCTAGGGGAAGAGGAAATACAAACGCGTCGATAAGATAAATGAACAGCGGTATATCACACATTCGAATACCACACGATGCATTCGCTAGGGAATATCTTCTGTCTTGCCTCAAGCAGTATAGGCTCTGGCACAACAGCGTCGTCGGGATATAACTAATGCGTTTCATTTCCACAATATTGAAATGCCTACATGCTGCCAGAATGAGATGATAGAAGACCCAATTGAACGTTCTATGCGTCTTTATTCGATTACGCCGGTCCGTGGTGGTTACAAATAGATTTATCACTACTATTTGAACACAATATTTGCCTTTGGCTGAGTGTTGAATAATGCGGGTCTAGGACATGTCTTCGTTCAAAACAATTTGCTCCCAACCAACAACGGGAAAGCGTTTGATTTGCTTTTGATACATGACTAACCTTCGCGCCCAATATCCGCATGGTTTAAACAAAGAGCTGAGAAACAAGCCATAAAATAAGACAAATTTTAAGAAAGGTTCTTATATCGATAGAAAACATTGGATGATATACCAGAGTGAGAGGATTTTGAGACAAATTTTTGGTAGATCGGAAATATTTATTCAACTATATCTAAAGATCAAAAATCTAAAACACGAAGAAATATGAATCCATAATTAAAATTGTGAGCCGACTAAATATATTTGTATTAAACGACTTTTCCGAAATGCGCAGTGCTCAGCGTTTTCCTTAAAAATGTTCCAAAAACGTCTTGTTTGGTGGAAACGTATCCCCTGTCCCATGCTCGAACCTCAATACATATATCCCGTTACATCAATAAATCATAAATTGATCAATACATCAAATAGCTAAGCCTGTGAGTAGGGATGTCAACTAGTCTTGAAAGGCGACTAAAGATCGGGCCGAACATCGTGCCATTCCGTAATTCTATGGGAGAACTCGCTACCGTACATATCGGTAAAGGAGAATCACTGAGTGAGACTGTGGGGGTTGAGATAATTATTGTTGTCGTTTTACAACACAGCGGCTATCTCACCCACCAACAAATTCCTCACGACAATTGTCGCTGGATATACAGATGCAGAATGTAAAATTGTCCGCCAAACGGGGAATAAACAAATAAAACTCACTGGTGATAATGTTTACGGAACACTTATTTATTCATGGTTTAATGCCTAGTAACACTATTTACACTTATTATTGGCGAACGCTAATTAAAGTTTTATTCTTAAGGTTAAACGGTGATAATGTTTGATACACGATTGTTTAATTATTGCTTAAATGTAACCACGACCGCGCTACTCTGTGATAGAATTTCTACTCTTCAACTGAAGGGAACTCCGACACGCAAGGAATCCGCTACGTGTGCCTGGTACTACGGGTGATTTCTGACTGACTTCCATTCGCCACCATCAGAATGACATCGCAAAGAAAAGCCATAAAAAGGGGAGGAGCTACACGATCAACTCGAGGCAGTCAATCGTGATTGGATTGGGAAATATGGCATACATTTCGCATGTATGTGTATGCGTCGCATACGATCGTCCGGTGAACGAGGATAGATGCGAGCGTCGTAATTGCATCTCCTGGTAATGATCATTAATCAAGGGATAGGTCTCTGCGATCCTATGTCAACAGAGACGCTATTTCCATGATCGGGTAATGGATATGCAAACATTGCATGGGTCTGCGGCTGTGTACACAATTGATTGTGTAATGCTTGCTTGCAACAGACCCTTCTGGTGTGAAAAACAAACCGAAGATCTGCTCGCCCTAGGAGAGGCCATAAATCAACATTTGGTTGATGGACATGCAATTTCCCAGGTCCGCTGACGGTTGGCGGCCGTTAATAGGAAATTCCGGTATACCATAAACAATCCGGCAGATATGAATGCGATGTTTAGGTATTGCAAACGAATATAGGGTGCAGCCATTGCCAGTTGTTAAAAGTAAACACTTGATGGCCACATCCAATTCGTTGCTTGTTTGGGGTCCATGATCGGTGGAAACCGACAATGGAAAACTAGCTATTGCTGAAAATGCGGGAAATGTTTGCTTTGCGTGGGCCGAAACCTTGTCGACGGTGGCAAACTTGTGAGACTTGGTAGCCGCACGCTTAGAGGTGACATGGACAAACAAAAACGAGTACATTAAGAACTCTGTGTTGATTTTGTTTCCATGGCATAACGTGGGTAGAATAAGGTAATAGGGACGTGATGCACTGGGTGCAATGCATGCCCGAGGGTGAACTTTTGATGCCACGGCTAGGTGATAAGCCTTGCCGTGGACTTTATGTTTTCAGGCATGATCGTGGAGAAAGGGGTTTGGAAAAACCCCCCAAAGAAAGGTAAGCTGCCTATAAGGTATTTATGTCGGTTATCCTTTGGGATAACCGAATTAATTCCAGCAAATTGGTTGGCGGTTAAGGCCGTAGCAAGGTTGTATTATCTTGCTGAAGACTCGACTTCCAGGTAAGTCGCAATGCTGGGAATGGTGGGGATCGAGCGATGCATGGCTGTTCGGGCCCTGAAAAGTCCCACATCACTCCCTCCCCAGTGACGTAGTCACGAAACAGGTAAGGCAGATTAGGAGAAGGTAAGTTGTGTATGAGCGCGCTTCTGGGCGCGAGTACGGGGGGGTTGTGCTGGTGGAGTAGGGGTGGTGTCAGTAGATTGGGGTGGTTCTGGAGCGGAAGCTTCCAGAAAACAGGGCTTAAGCCTTTCGACGCTGACCGTGGATCGCTTGCCTCTAATATCGATCTCGAAGACGCGGTCATTGATACGGCGGAAGACTTTGAATGGGCCATCATAAGGTGGGTCGAGGGGTTTTTTGACCTTATCCACCCTGACAAAGACGTGCGTGCAGCTGTGCAGTTCAGGGTGGACGAAAAGTTTTTTGGAGCCGTGCCTGGTTACAGGGGTTGCCCTAACCTTACGTAGCAGGTCACGGAGATGTCCCAATTCACGAAGTTGGTCACGCGGTGTTTCGCCATTCAGGAAAATTTCTCCTGGAAGAAGGAGGTTGGTACCGTAGGTAAACTCTGCTGCCGAAGCACCCAGGTCCTCCTTAATACTTGTCCTTAGGCCGAGGAGGGCGGTTGGAAGGGCGTGAAACTATTGTGTGTCATTATGACACATGAGTGAGGCTTTTAGAGATCTATGCCAGCGCTCTATCATCCCATTAGATTGCGGGTGGTAGGCGGTGGTACGACTTCTTTGGCAGCCGAGAAGATTTGTTAGCTGCCTAAAAATTGTCGCCTCAAATTGTGGACCTCGGTCCGAAGTCAAGGTGGTTGGTACACCGAAGCGTGTGACCCAAGTTGAATAGAAAGCCTTGGCGACTGATTCGGCAGTAACTGCCCGGAGAGGTGTCGCCTCTGGCCATCGCGTGCAGCGATCCATCATAGTGAGGATAAAAGAAAATCCTCTTGATGGAGTAAGCGGTCCCACTATGTCTATGTGGACATGGGCGAAGCGTGCCGTGGGAAGCTTGAACTGCGCTGGCTCCAGTACATTATGTCGCGCTACTTTGCAGCGCTGGCACTGGAGACAAGCACGGGCCCAACCGGTGAGGTCTTTGTTCATCCGGGGCCAAATGAATTTGCGACGGACAGCAGCGGCTGTTGCTCGGCCGCTGGGGTGGGCTGGGTTGTGGTAAACCTGGAACACGCCCTTACGAAGTTTCTCGGGAATGTAAGGTCTAGCACTTCCAGTGGAGACATCACACCAGATTTCGCCCAAAGGGTCGCGAAGGGTAATTTTCTTAAGCTCTAGTGCCGTATCGGCAGTTAGGAGAGACTTGAGCTGTTCGTCCTCCTCTTGAGCTAGGGCAAGATCAGCGTTATTCAAGGCGGAACGCAAGTGAATCGTATCGATTCGAGAAAGGGCGTCCGCCGTGACATTCTGTTTACCGGAGATATGCCTAATCTCCGTAGAATATTGCCCAATGAGGTCTAATTGACGCTCTTGTCGGGGGGAGGCATTTCCCGACTTCTTCCGGAACGCATAGACCAATGGCTTGTGGTCTGTTAAAATAGAGAGCGAACGTCCTTCTATCTTATGACGGAAGTATTTAACAGCGCTGTAGATCGCGAGTAATTCGCGGTCGTAGGCGCTGTAACGTCGCTCAGTGTGACTCAGCTTCCTTGAAAAGAAACCAACTGGTTCCGGTCGGCCTTCAATGTCCTGTTCAAGGACGGCTCCTATTGCGTTATCCGATGCGTCGCATTGGATAGAAAGTGCCGCTCCCTCGAGGGGGTATCGGAGTAAGGTGGCATTTGCCAATTGTTCTTTGGACAGTTGGAATGCTCTATCAGAGACTTCTGTCCAATTAATGGGGCGCTTATCATTGCGCTTAGCTCCTTTCAAAAATTCATTTAAGGGAGCTTGAACTTGGGCAGCGTTCTTCAGTGTTGGACGATAGAAGTTAAGCATGCCCAGAAATCGACGAAGCTCACTCACGTTAGTAGGACGAGGATACTTCATGAGGGCCTCCACACGGTCTGGTAGTGGGCGAATCCCCTGGTTGTCAACAACGTAACCCAGATAGGTGATCTGCTCCTTGGCGTATTGACACTTATATGGGTTGATGACAAGACCGAATTCACGGAGGCGCTCTAGGACCTGACGTAAGTGGCGTTTATGTTCCGCGTGATCTTTGGAGGCGATGAGAATGTCATCAAGATATGGATGGCAGCAATTTAGACCACGTAAAGCCGTGTCGATATAACGTTGGAATGTCTGTGCGGCATTCCTGAGGCCGAAAGTCATCACTTTGAACTCGAAGAGTCCGAAAGGTGTAATGACTGCGGTCTTGGGGATGTCTTCAGGTGCCACCGGAATTTGGTGGTACGCCCTGGTGAGATCCAGGGTGGTGAAGACATTGCAACCTCGTAGTTTATATGAAAAATCATAGAGGTGTGCAATAGGGTATCTGTCCGGGACAGTTGCTGTGTTCAACAGCCTGTAATCGCCGCATGGGCGCCACTCACCAAAACGTTTCTTCACTAAGTGGAGTGGGCTTGCCCAGGGACTGTCCGGCGGTTGGCAGATACCTAGTTCGATCATGTGCTCGAACTCCGCGCGCGCCGCACGTAATTTTTCAGGAGCCAGTCGACGTATACGCTGGCTCACCGGGGGACCACGTGTTTTTATATGATGAAACACCGTGGCTTTGTGTCGACGTTGGTTAGGTAGAGGAATTGTTGTACTAACAAATTCCTGTACCATGACTTGAAACGGGTCTGTGCACTCTGTGGCCCTTGAAGTTGCCGCTGGAGATGCCGTCATGGGCAAGGGGGGTGTGGTTGGAGCCACTAGTCTGTTATGGGTCGAATCGACCGACAGATTATGTGCGCCTAATAGGTCGGAACCTATCAGGGGTTCATTCACGTCCGCAATGACGAAACGCCAAGTGATCGGACGTCGAAGACCCAGTTGCAGTGTCAGCTTTTTCCGTCCGTACGTAAGTATCGGCGTATTATTCGCAGCTGACATTTTAAGTGCGGCAGGCACGCGGTTACGCGGAGCAAACGATCGCGGGAGGACTGCAATATCGGCGCCGGTATCGACAGTAAAAGCGATATTCAGTTTAGAATCCCGGATGGTTAGGCGACTTATCGTATGGGTACCGGCCGATTGCGCGAGGGGGTCGGTCGGCAAAATTAGTTTAAAGGGCGCCTTTGGGTGGTGGGTGGTTGTGTCCAACCACAAGGCGCCTTGCAATTAAATGCGCGATCACCATATCGTTGGTGATTGGCGCACCAAGGGAGGGTAACGGCATTATCCGTTATATTCGTCCTATTGGTATCGTCGTTACGGGGAGGTCGAGCCGGAGCTCGCTGAGAATTGGCCCGGTGAGGGCCATTTTGAGAGATATTGGCCCTCTGAGGGACAGTTTGAAAGGTATTGATCCTCTGAGGGGCAGTTTGGAAGGAATTCTGCCGATTGAGAGGACGGCTCGGCATGGCGCGATTCTGGGCGCCTCGAGGATTGTTTCTCACCTCCGCGCGAAATTGACTTATCTCGCGGAGGAGTGAGGTTTGGAGCGCCCGAAGGCCAGCAGGAGTTAATTGTGGTGGCGAACTTCTTTGATTAAATACGTTGGGCCCTGCCTCTGGATTCCGTGCTTACGGGTATGTAGGCGATAGCGTAATCTGAATACGTGTTTCGCGTTTTCGATTATACTGTGCGCTTGAAGGGCTGTTTTGAGTTAATATAGTTATACATGATGTATAAATTGATCGTAAATTTAAAGCTTACAGGAAGAAGGTTGAAGATATATAAATTGACTAGAAGATCGTTTATAATTAGTTACAATACAGTGAACGACAATTGAAAGTGCGTCGGGCTCTTAATTACTTGTCATATTTGATGTGTTATTTCGAATTGAACAGTATCAATTTTAAATTTTAGTGATGTGAATTACTATTTATTCAAGCTTATTTTTATTTACTTTACCGAATATGAAACAGAAATATGAGGACGCATAAAAGGAAAACATATTTATTTTACACTTTAATCTTATACTTAATAATTAATCTTGCCCAAGTTTTTGTAGATGTAAGTTGTATTGTAGTAAGTTACATTTATATATCTTGGTCGATTTACGCAAAATATTTGATTATATAATTGTTCAATAAAAATTCATCGTTTCACAAGCTGTTAAGAAAGGATATACGATAGGGTTTTGATTTATTATTTCTCTTTGGTGGCGCGGAAGGCGCTCGCCGAAAGGAGAAATGACGAAAATTTTTGAAAAATAAAAAATAAATAACAAAAGGAAAGGAAAACCTGGTGTTGGCGTGAATGATGTGGCTGCAGTTCCTGGTCCAGCGATGTTGGTTGGAGTTGTACTTGGTACGGTTGTGGTGTTGCGTAGAGTTGGTGGTGATGTTTCGCCAGGTGCTGTTGTTGGGCTGGCGTTGGGGCGTACCCTTTAATTGTCTTTTTTGGCACTGAGTTGGTCACTGGCACAAAAGGTTTCGTGAATGTTCTCTCACTGTTAAATTAAATGTCTCCACGAGCGATAATTCGCGGGAATTTAAACTTCAAACACGATTTGCACCACGTAGCTACCGTTTGTATCTGACTCCGGGTCAGAAGTTGAAAGGTTGCGCGAACCTTCAACTGGGTCACCAATGTGGGGGTTGAGATATTTATTGTTGTCGTTTTACAACACAGCGGCTATCTCACCCACCAACAAATTCCTCACGACAATTGTCGCTGGATATACAGATGCAGAATGTAAAATTGTCCGCCAAACGGGGAATAAACAAATAAAACTCACTGGTGATAATGTTTACGGAACACTTATTTATTCATGGTTTAATGCCTAGTAACACTATTTACACTTATTATTGGCGAACGCTAATTAAAGTTTTATTCTTAAGGTTAAACGGTGATAATGTTTGATACACGATTGTTTAATTATTGCTTAAATGTAACCACGACCGCGCTACTCTGTGATAGAATTTCTACTCTTCAACTGAAGGGAACTCCGACACGCAAGGAATCCGCTACGTGTGCCTGGTACTACGGGTAATTTCTGACTGACTTCCATTCGCCACCATCAGAATGACATCGCAAAGAAAAGCCATAAAAAGGGGAGGAGCTACACGATCAACTCGAGGCAGTCAATCGTGATTGGATTGGGAAATATGGCATACATTTCGCATGTATGTGTATGCGTCGCATACGATCGTCCGGTGAACGAGGATAGATGCGAGCGTCGTAATTGCATCTCCTGGTAATGATCATTAATCAAGGGATAGGTCTCTGCGATCCTATGTCAACAGAGACGCTATTTCCATGATCGGGTAATGGATATGCAAACATTGCATGGGTCTGCGGCTGTGTACACAATTGATTGTGTAATGCTTGCTTGCAACAGACTCTTCTGGTGTGAAAAACAAACCGAAGATCTGCTCGCCCTAGGAGAGGCCATAAATCAACATTTGGTTGATGGACATGCAATTTCCCAGGTCCGCTGACGGTTGGCGGCCGTTAATAGGAAATTCCGGTATACCATAAACAATCCGGCAGATATGAATGCGATGTTTAGGTATTGCAAACGAATATAGGGTGCAGCCATTGCCAGTTGTTAAAAGTAAACACTTGATGGCCACATCCAATTCGTTGCTTGTTTGGGGTCCATGATCGGTGGAAACCGATAATGGAAAACTAGCTATTGCTGAAAATGCGGGAAATGTTTGCTTTGCGTGGGCCGAAACCTTGTCGACGGTGGCAAACTTGTGAGACTTGGTAGCCGCACGCTTAGAGGTGACATGGCCAAACAAAAACGAGTACATTTGGAACTCTGTGTTGATTTTGTTTCCATGGCATAACGTGGGTAGAATAAGGTAATAGGGACGTGATGCACTGGGTGCAATGCATGCCCGAGGGTGAACTTTTGATGCCACGGCTAGGTGATAATCCTTGCCGTGGACTTAATGTTTTCAGGAATGATCGTGGAGAAAGCGGTTTGGAAAAACCCCCAAAGAAAGGTAAGCTGCCTATAAGGTATTTATGTCGCTTATCCTTTGGGATAACCGAATTAATTCCAGCAAATTGGTTGACGGTTAAGGCCGTAGCAAGGTTGTATTATCTTGCTGAAGATTCGACTTCCAGGTAGGTCGCAATGCTGGGAATGGTGGGGATCGAGCGATGCATGGCTCTTCGGGCCCTGAAAAGTCCCACAAGACCAAAAGGGAAACTCACACTCCGGTGTCGACAATCAACCGGATGCCCAGACAAGAGTAGACCAAGAAACCAAGAACCATACAAAGAAAGCCCGCCTGCAGCTCAACGAATCGGGAGAGGCATCGCGACAAATGGACTCGCGATCAGATCGATCATCTAGAAGAAGAGCGAAAACTGAAGCAGCAATGGTAGCCGCGTAGCGAGAGCTTCAATTAGCTGAAACAAAGCCAAAGCTAGCATGAACGGAATTTACACTATTGGAAACTAGTTCGGAAGCGAGCTCAAAAGCGGCGGACGAGGCCGCCGACGAAGAATCTCAACACAGCCTGGTTGGACCATGGCTCATTCCGGTCGAGGAAATAGTGAAATCCGGGAGTTATCCCAATCAATGATAAGGCCCGCTCAAAGGTAAGAACAACCCATCTCGAGGCATGCGATCGTCCTGCCATACTTCAACGGTGCCAGTGAAGAATGGTTAGCATTCCGAGGGACGTACGATGACCCATTGTCCGATTTCACCCATGCGCAGAATTTAGCACCTTTACGCAGAGCACTGCAGGGAACCGCTAAAAGGCCCTGATAGGACTGTAGCGGTTCCGCCAAACCCTACGGTCTACTTACCTGAAAACACCCCCATAACTACTACCCAACTCCCTTAAGTTTGCTAATGCAACAGTATTAGTACCTGTAAATGCTTCACGCATTATATAGATCACCATCTATAATCTTAAAATCCCTATAAAGAAAACTTACCTTTTCATGCATCCCTTCGCATACAATTTCCGTAAGATTTCTTTCTTTGCTTATCTGGTATTCTAAACCAATTCGGTACCAGACAAATTCCTGTAAACAAAATAATTCGGATTGCATTCATTGTAACCGTCATGACAGGGACCATAAATATTGTGCCGTCTATTTTCCCAACCGCGTCATGTACCTTTTCATACACATTGCCTGGCAACCTTTTTTGTTTGTCTTATCAATAAACAACCCAAGCAGCTGCATATAATTAGCGCAATAGTCGCCAAAACCAAATTCTCCAGCATTTCCTAATGCAAATATGAATCCGGTTTTTACTGCAGCCAGAGATGCCATACACATCCAATTTGCTTTTAGCACCTTTTTCTCCCAACGTCGAAAATAACGAGGAGGCATCGTGTAAAGAATGACCCGCATTACCAACGGCGCATTTGGTCATTTTTCCCTATTGTCTTTGCCGCCTGCCTGTTTCGTTGTTCCACTGCACGTATGAATAGAATCGATCTGAACGATCCCACACATACCACCATGACCTTTATTACAAGATCTGGTTTCCTATACCACTTTACGTTTCCCTGGTGGTAGGTAAAAACGATATCCTTATTGGAGAGGATATCGGTGATGCCTTTACCATCCTTTGACCACGCTGGTCACATCACTCCCGCTGTCTGTAGCGCTGCAGACACGCGATATACCCAAAGTCGATTACTTGTACAATAGTTTCAGTGAAGTGTACAAATACGTGTCGCTAGTTTTGCCCGGTCCTCGTGCACTTGTTCAATTATTTATGCGGTGAATGTGCGCACCGAGTTTTAAATGTTACCGAAATTTTTGCTCCTTAAATATAACATATAAAAAGCATCACCTTTTGTATCTGATTAATCATTTATGCAGTGAATGTGCCAACCGAATTCCGAACAAAAAGTAAAACAATAAAAGTCATTAATAAACAACACCTAACCTATGCGTTTTTATCCTGGATATCTTCGGTGAACAACTTCCCTACTTCGGACAGTTTGCGGTGAACTGTGTTTTTCTTTCGGTCTGCGGCAGACACTTTTCGAATTTGTGAGGACGAAGTAGAACCCTGCGCCCATGTCGGTGCCACGACTTCGCACTTACGGGACTCCTATTCGTCACCGAAAATCCCACAACGCGTTATAAAGGGGCTAAAACACGTTTCAGGAGGCGAGACGACTTGGCCCTGGTGGAATTAAACAAACCCAAAGATCTACCACGAGTTGAAAAAGACCTGACTGAGATATCCACCTTCTCCTATGAGAACCTTAGTCACCACCATTAAAGCGCTATGGAAAATGCAATATCTAAGCTCGCCGGAGACCATAGAAGATATAGCTAACAAAATGCCATCAGCTATGAAGCACATATGGTTTATGTACCACGACAGTCACAGAAAGGACGAACGGCCAGATCTTATACTTCCTTGCGACATTTTGAAATGAGAAGCCGACATGTATTGCGACCTCATCGTCATCATCGGCACTACAACCGGGAATCGGTCTTGGCAAGTCCTGGGGCTTATTAAATTTTCCATAATGATTTGTTTTTTTTTTTTTTTGGGCAAGGTCGGGGAATCGAACCCCGGTCTCCCACGTGACAGACGGATATTGCGACCTCGCTCTATCAAAAATATCCGAGGGTGCCAAAGAGAAGCCACCGACATAATACTCATACAAAAGAGGAATGCCGAAGAGAGCCATTTATGCAATCCAAGAAAACGAAGCTCCAGAGACCCGAAATAACACAGTGTGCCCCGTATCCCACGAGGTACATTGGATATTTGAATGTCCCAAGTTCAAGAAAGCCAGCACCAGTGGAAAATGGGAAATAGCAAAGAAAATCAGACAGTGCGCACGAAGCCACCACACTATCCTCCACACACTTGAAGCTCCGCTCAAGATGTTGCAGGACAAAAAAGAAAGACTAGACTTCAGTACGCTTTAGTTTAACAGCGATTCCGATAACAAGCCAAAGAAACCAAGGTGGGAAGTGGTGACTTCCGTGCGCACCATTAGCAGAGATAAGGCATACCTAACAATGGTACTAATCGAACCTTTACGGACCAGAAGGATCGACTCCAATTTTAACCCAATTAGGTGACAGGCCCACCATTTCTCTATTAGACTTAGCGATCGCTAGGTAGACGACGCAGATGGTCCGAGTGAAGCTCAAGGGGATGCAAGGGAAGGATAAAAGGTCAATAGAAGCCAGACTTGAAACTTTCCAAGCAGAAAGAAAAAGAAAGACCATCAAGAGATACGAACGAGACCCTAAAATACTAATAGGACAGGACAACTGGTGGCTTATAGGAAAAAGGGAATTGAAGAAACGAACCTGTCGCCTCCCTCACGAGTTTAGGTTGAGTCTTGCGTGGTTGAGATGACAGAAATAGCGCACCAGTAAAGATCGTCAACTGGAACAGGCTGAAAGAAGGCGAAACGGAAGCGCTTGTAGTGTAAGTTTAGTCGCGGCGCCAGCAAGGGCGCAGGATTCACTAAACTTCCACAGTCCGTTGCCAAAATCGTGCATCAAAAAGGAAACAAAACAAATAAAAACGCACTGGTGTAGTTTGTCATTTATACATCGGGTTTTTTATTTTCCTGATTTCTATTCCTCACTTACAGGCTTTGGAAATTATTTATTTTTTAAATAACAAATCGTTGTACAGCGAAACAGAAAACAACACAAAAAGTCACACAAAGATTTACCAGACACTTAACACCGATTTCACGAGAATATGTAACGAACGAGATTTTCTCCAGACACGGCTATTGCGATACTTATTGTTTTGTCGACTCTCCGCGGGGAGTTGTCATGAAGGTGCGGGACCTCCGGCTGTTAAAATCTGACTGGTTTCAGTTTAGCAACATTGACCCAGCCTTCGGTGATTGTGATGGGTTTCAACGCGCACCATCGCAGAAGAAACAATTCTTCCTTCACCCCCTATGACCAATGAAAAACGATTTTCATTCCACTGGAAGGGTCGCTTGAATATATATATCACAACTCAGCTAACGTTCGAAGGATACGGATCGTTCTATCGTTCTATCCCGCGTCTTTCTAGTGTGTGCACCTGTGTGTGAAAGTGTGGCCGTCACTGAGAACTGTATAGTCATTGAACTCGTAGCCAAAGTGTTGTGCAAGGTGCGCGTAAAAGATAAAATAAATATTAATTAAACCCAAAAATAGGGTGTAACTTGAATAAAACGACAATGCGCCAAGTGCTTGTCTAAAACTCTCGTTGAAAACATTCGATCGCCGGTCGTCCACACAAATTTACAATATTGTCGCGTACACGTGTGTGCTGACGTGTCTACCGCTGTGTATATACTGAACGGCCAATAAAAAACTGTGCGTGTGTTAATGTGTATGCGTGTGAAAGCAGATGTTCTCTGCATGCTGCTTCACAAATAAAACAATTAAATTAACGGTCGAAACAAATAATGGAAAAAAGAAAAGTAATGCTAAAAGTAATTTCAAAGAGGAGGCCCAAAGCCCAGCCAAACCTCCTTGCCAAACGGCATAAAGCTAACCCAACCAACAAAGAAAAAACTCGCAGAGAAGGAATGACCACTACTGACAAGCCACATTATTCCGGAGAAGGGAATATATTTAAAGAACTGGCAACTGAAGACCAAAAAACCAGCAATACTGAAATGAGTGACAAAGATGCCGAACGTGCTGAATTTATTGCGGAGCTATACAAAAAGAAAGAGGAGCTCTCCAAAAAGAAGAACGATTTGGATCGACAAATCAAAGAAGCCTTATCGGAAAACAATATTCAACAGCAAGAGGAGAAACAACGACAGCAGCAGAAGCAACAGCAACAGCAGCAGCAACAACTGCTGGAAAAACAACAAACAGCAGTCAGTAAGAAGGAGAAAGTGCCTCCCATCATAGTCAGTTTTATGGAAGCTAAGGACCTAATTAAATTGGGTAAGTTAACATGTAGAAATTTTAAAACGAAGAATTTAAATAATAATAAAATAAGTTTTTTATGTGATAGTTTAGATGATTATCATAAAATTAAATCTGCTCTAAGGGAAGCAAGTAGTGAGTACTTCACGTACACACCTAAATCGGAGAAAACTATCTCCATGTTACTTAAAGGAGTTGATCCTTCTTTTTCATCGGAAGAACTCCTCTCAGAACTACAAACTGTCGAAAATGACAGTTTAAAATTCATTGATGTGAAGCCATTCTCCACTTCTCTCTCCCGAAGTCGCAACCGCAAGTTGCCGTTCTTCATTGTCTCCTTAAGTCCCAACAGCAAAGTCGATGCACTTAGGAATATTAAAGTTATTTTCCACCAAACAATAATTTGGGAAAAAATACGGAAGGCTGACCGTGTGTTGCAGTGCATGCGGTGCCAACGATTCGGCCACGTTGCATCTAACTGTTGTATGGAATTTAGATGTGTAAAGTGCCAAAACAATCATACCGTAGGAGAATGCCCCTTAGGTAAAGAACAGGTTCAGGATAGAAGCAAACTATCTTGCGTCCTGTGCAAAAATACAGGTCACCCGGCCAACTTTAGAGGTTGTCCGAAATTCCACCAACTAAAAGCCAAGTTGGAATTTAAAAAAAAACAACTTGAAGAAGAGAAACGAATGAAGGTTCGTTCTTATAATAACTTCGTTGCACCTAGTGTATCATTCGCTCAAATTGCCGGTAGTCCATTAAACTCAAACTTCGCGGCACAGGGAAGTAATATCACAAAACCTTCCGCACCTAGCATATCATTTTCTCAAATGGCTAGTAATCCAATTAATACAACGGCGGCGGAACTTTCACGCAACGTCATAAAAGCGCCCGCTCCAGAGGCAAATTCAGATATAAGAGCAATCCTGTTAGCCATACAAGGACAGATTGCTGGATTTGAAAAAAAACTGACTGAACAAGCGGCCCGAATAGATATTATTTATTCGTCCTTGTTCTCAGACAACCCAATATACCACAATGAACTATCCAACTAATTTAACACTAAAAATTATTGCTGTGAATGTGAATTCACTAATCCACGTGGCAAGAAGGGATAATCTAGGTAACCTGCTTGAAGCCGAATGCACCGATGTGCTTCTAGCTAGCGAAACCAAGCTAAACCAGAGGCACAAATTGGGCTACAAAAACTATAAAGTCATTAGACGAGATCGTCCACACGCCACACAAGGAGGTGGAGTTGCTATCTTAATTAAGAAAGGCCTTCACCACAAGGTCGTTTACAGCACAGCTGTACACAAATTTCAGCTGCTGGAAGCTTGCATTATAGATATACCTTTGAAAAGTCAAAGGCATCTATACGTGGTATCCGTGTATGCACCTGAAGCTCCTCAGTGTTCGCAATTTATCAGCGAAATGGATATCCTTTTTCGTAATCTCAAGTTAGACTCGGAAAACAATTATTTTGTTCTGGCGGGAGATTTCAACTCCAAACACAGTGCTTGGGGTGATATCACGCCGAACACAAGAGGTAATGCACTGTTCAACTGGTGGCAAACAAATGCAACAGAATATAAACTAGAATTGTACGCTACAACTACACCATCTTATCCAAGAGGAAACTCCTTTTTGGACTTACTTATGATTGACGACAGACTACAATTATTAGGCACGGACCTAAATACTCGAAATTGCCTTCGCACAATCGGGTATGATAGTGACCATTACGGCCTCGGCGCCGTTTTACATGTTCCAAACGAACATGCAATACTTGAGCAGTACGACCAGATACATTCGTTCGTTTTCCGAAAAGCACACTGGTCGCGCTTTGATCGCATAATAAAAAGAGAACTATGCTCTAATGGCATCGACCCTCCAACTAATAGGAACCTTCGAAATGAGGAAATAGATCATTATCTCTCAACGATGGACAACATTGTCATCAAAACAATGCACCGTTCCATTCCAAAAGCGGCGCACATGGAGGAGAATTTTAATAGATATAGAAACTCAACTATTGACGCCCTCTATAGACAAAAAAGCGCTCTGCTCTCCCAGCTCAAACTGCTCTACAGACAGTTCAGCGATCCTTATAGCCAAGAAATAAAGACAATTAAGTCATTGATTAAAAACGTTCAAAAGCTGATCCGTGACAACTACAGATCAGTAATTAATGAAGAATGGAAACGTAAAATTCTCTCCATTAAAACCAGTGGTGGGAATATGTTTCCGCAAATAAATAAAAAAAAAATAAAATAAAGTATTTAGAAGAATAGATCATAATGACATTCCCTGCCTTCGAGTCCCGAAGACTCCCGAGAATTGTCAAATATTGCTGAACGCAGGACTCACCCCGGAACACATCAACTCCAACGAAGAACTAATAGTAGTCGAGGATCCGCAAGAGAAAGCGAACTCCATTGGCGCCTGTTTCGAGGCAGTACACAAAGTGAATGAATCCATTCATTCTAACCTCGATATCGAAAACAGAGCTATCCAAAACCATATTTCGCTGCACAATGAACGGCAAAGTTGGCATTCCGAAAACAAAAGTTTCACCATCTTCAGTGAAAACAATAGAGCGGATGCGCCGCTTAGAAATTTGCACACAAATATATTTGTGAATAAGAATGAACTCATGGACATCCTAAGATCCATTAAAAACAAGAAATCCTCTGGAACAGATGGTATTCCGAATACAGTTCTTAAACATCTGCCTCCGGAAGCGGTGAAAATTTACACTACCTTGTTCAATAACGCTCTAAATAATGCATACTTTCCAAGACGTTGGAAAATAGCAGTAGTCCATCCCATCCCCAAAAAGGGCAAGGACAGGAGCAATCCCGCTAACCTTCGCTCGATTAGTCTGCTTCCAAATATTAGCAAAATATTCGAGAAAATCATAAATAAGGCATTGATACACTGGTGTGATGAAAACGACATCATTCCGAACAACCAGTTTGGCTTTAGAGCGGGGCACGACACAGTTCATGCAGCTACAAAACTTGTTTCCGATATACAGTGGAATAAGGCAAAACGACAATGCACAGGCGTATGTTTGGTTGACTTTGAAAAGGCCTTCGATACCGTATGGTTAGAAGGACTTGTATATAAGCTATCAAATCTAGGTTTGCCCGAATATCTGTTATACATCATTTACGATATGATAATGGATAAGCAATTTGTGGTAAAATGTGGGGACAAAATCTCCAATAAAACTTTCCATATTAAAAACGGCTTACAGCAGGGAGCCGTGAATTCTCCCATTCTCTTCAATATTTATACTAGTGATCTAGTTGGGTCTCTTAATCATGCTATTGCATACGCCGACGATATTGTAGTATACAGATCAGAAAAAAATATCGATGCCATTAACAGACTTCTTCAAGAAGACTTCAATAAAATCAAACGCTTTTGTGACGATTGGAAATTGAAAATTAACTTCCAAAAAACAGAAACCATCCTTTTCAGAACACCTCTCTCTACAGCTTCAAGAGATACAAGGCATAATTGGAAAAACTTTTCCATTGTAGGAAGCAATAATCTTCCGCTGCAAATGAAAACTGTTGTCAGGTACCTTGGTATCTGGATGGACCAATACCTATACTTTGATAAGCACATAGCAGCTGCCCTCTCCGCAGCTAAAAGTGCATATGCAATGACAAGAGTCTGTTTCGAAACAGTCTCCTAGATCACAAAGTTAAAATAATTTCCTATTCAGCATTTATTCGTCCAATATTAGTGTATGGTTGCCCGGTATGGTTCAACGTTTCCCCATCCTACATGGAAAAGTTTCGCATGTTCGAGAGGCAGTGCTTGCGTTCCTGCCTCGGGTTACATAGAACACCTGAGTCTCAATACAGGAAATTCTATCCTAATAAGACACTGTATGACAAATCAGGACTGAATAGGATAGACAATTTCATTATCAAAATTATTCGTGGTCACACTGCAAGGGCAATGTGCAGCGAAAATAATCTTATCTCGGGAGCATACTACCCCAATGACATATACCTGGAGAATACATTCCAAAATGGGTTTATCCCACCAGAAGCGTTCCCTCTATTGGATAGAAAAGGTCTTATCCAAAACAAGCACGGAGTACCTATTATTTACCACGCTTTTCGTGGTGCCTGGGACAAACGGATTCTTTATAACAGTGATATATCAAATGCTGCAGTTCACTTGCGATTTAGCATGGCAATAGGCGATCGAGATAAATCTATAAATGACCGATCCCATCCCAACTGGTGGTGGATTGACAATGAAGAAAGGATTTAATATCCCCAAATATAGTAACATCTTCAGACGCTACGCCTTCCCTTCCCATTCCTCACTTCCCTTTTCATATTTATTTATTCTTCCTTTTCATTTCCATTTTTCATTTAGATTCCTTTTCGTTTTAAAATTTCTTTATGTTAACATTTTTTGTTTTTTTGTTATTAATTTTTTTATAAACTTTTTTACCTTATATTATTTATAAAAAAAAAAAAAAAAAAAAAAAAAAAAAAAAAAAAAAAAAAAACCAGAGAGAACTTCGTCTTCTAAAATATTCGGGTAATAGAAAATATATAAAAATATAAAAATATAAAAATATTATTGTACGCCGAAAGGCATTACACAAAATTGTATCGTGTAATTTAGAGTGCTCGTGTAGAGTCAGTAAATTATTTTAAGAATAAGAAAAGATTGTAAAATAGGATTTAGCATTTTAGTCCTAAGTCAACATTTGTTAAATTATTGTACAATAAATGCGTTATTCAATCAATCAAAGTCGCTTGAATATCATACAAAACAATCGGATGTCTTTGGCGAAGGAAAGGGAAAAAGAAAGGGAAAAAGAACACATATCCCACAGGTCAAACATGCCGATCGATGCATGGACCGGGCATAACGCCGCTGTCCGATAAGGATACAATCTATGATTGATTGAATAGAGCCTTTGCCCACGCTAGCTAGGCACAGGGTAAATGGGATATTGAGGCTGGAGGGGCATACCGTCATAAATTATATGATTCGGTTTCCTATTCTGTTGGTCTTATATCAACAAACCTCGAGAAGACGATCGAGGTTACAATGCATGAGTGCATATTATCTTAGAATATGTTAATCCCAGAAATGTTGCCGTTAGGCGAAAATATTTTCTTGGTGTTTACTTTGTGTAAACGAAAGCCATTTCGATAGCCAGCGTGACAATCGCGGCTACTTGTTGTTTAGGTAACATACCCTGTCATGACCGATTCTGGTGATCGTTCCCAGATGCAGCAACGGATCATATAATTGTTCATGCTGGTATGCGAACAAATATGCATACCTGAAGGCCAATGGTTAATTTGATTTTTTTCTTTCGACAAATAGATCGCAGGCATGCCGTTGGAAATCTGACTTGCAAATGTGCAAGCCAGCAAGTAGCCCGAAATGTCTTCTTGGACAATGGATGGGTGAAAAGATAACGCACGGAAAGGTTGGCGTGTGTTGGTGGACATGTACCGTCCATTGTTCGGTTGATACATCACGGATGCACCGAGGTAGTTCGGTTGATGCTGGTTTGATGTCATGGCAAGATGATAATCCATTTATGTTTCCATGTATGACCGCTCGAAGGAGGGCTTGGAACAGCCCATAAAAAGGTAAGCTGCGTAGGACAGGTACACGTAAGCTATTGTAATGGTAATTGTAGGTATTTGTAGGTTATATGGGGTTGGGGCGATGCGTGGCTCTTCGGCGCCTTGAAGAACCCCACACGCTCATAAGACGTCACGTTAAAATCGAAGCTCTTGGAGTACAGCCGCTCCGCCAGAGAAATGACAGCGACAGAACGCCGTTGGAGGTGCTAGAAAAAACCACCAGATGACTACCAAGTAGAGGGTTCTGCCTTCAGGATTCACGAAAGACGACGAAAAGAATAATTTTGTACGACATTGCTCGTCTATACGACCCAATGGGATGGGTTTCTCCCTGTGTCGTCCTTCGCAAGACTATTATGCAAGATATCTGGAAAAAAAACCAAGCGTGGGACAGCGAGCTTCCACCAACAATTGTTTCAGCTTCGTACAAGTTGAAGACCGACTTAAACGCCCTCAATCGTATTGAGATTCCTCGATGGGTCAATGGCACCGAACAATCACAGCTTGAAATCCACGGTTTCTCCCACGCTTCGGAAAAGGCATATGCTGCCGTAGTATATGTTGGAAAGGGAACGCTTACAGAGTGCTCTGGCAACAACCTTAGTAGTTCTAGCGCCGGATAGGTGGCGCTTAGGTCAACAAGCAGGGCATATATAAACAGTGGCACCGATGACTTTCTCTCTCTCTCTCTCTCTCTCTCTCTCCTTTCGCCGCTGAACCTGTCATCAACACAATTTAATTCAAGATTTAACTTAAGACCAAATGTTAACTTCTGTTTTACAAATATCATTCTTACAAATAAAGTCTCATTTCCAACAGTATACATTCGAACAATCAACGGAAAGACCACTTTAACTAAGCTTCTCTTATCTAAAACCAGAGTAGCACCACTAAAAAGTAAATCATCTGCTCGTCAATTGCGGGTGCATACCGTAAGGAAAATGGACCTTCAATCCGTAAAGGTATTTGCTTGTTCGGATTCGCAAATCACAGTTGCATGGATCAAAACTCCTTCCCACATAGGAAGCACCTTCGTGGCCAACAGAGTGGCAGAAATTCAGGAGCTGACAGATCCTAGTTGCTGGAGATATGCGCCCTCAAAGGAGAATCCAGCAGACATAGCATCGAGAGGACTGTATTAACAGCGACTCTGAAAAATCAGCAATGGTGGCATGGAGCTGAGATGTTACAAACATTTGACAAGCATCATGAATCTCCACTAGAAATCTAACCTACGGATTTTGAATTGAGGCCCACAAAAACTGGAGGGTTAAAAATGATTTGATCACATCTGAGTACCCCATCAAAAACATGTTTCAGCTCTGCATGCACTTCACCGCCCTTGACCTCAAACAAATCTGAATTTATAAGCTGAATTAAATATAAACTAACCATATTATTAATTATAAATAACTAAAACTGAACTAAATCAAACCCATTATTGCCACACACCAATCACCAAATGTTTCTGTTCTTTACATGTACCCACCTGTCAACACCTCAACGAGCGGATTCGCTGAATTATCTCCCGACACACATCGGTAAACTTATCCTACTGACGACGAAGAAGGTCACTGGAATGAGTGCACCTGATATCATCATCATCATCATCCGCACTACAACCGGGAACCGGTCTTGGCCTTATTTAGCAAGTCCTGAGGCTTGTTAAATTTTCCATAATGATTTGTTTTTTCCGGGCAAGGTCATTACTCTTGCGCCAGAGGCTCCTCGACGGGGAATCGAACACCGGTCTCCCGCGTGATAGGCGGGTATACTAACCACTATACTGTCGAGGACCTGATATCAATTTCATGAAAATGAATGCGCCCGGTATCGGCCACAACTCTTCGCCTAGAGGCAAGGCGAAGAGTTGTCGCTTTTCCTAATGCCCCAATATATTTATGTGAAATCAAAGAAGACGTTATTGTACTAGGATCACAAGGCTTTCTGATGGGAATCAGCCTACTCTGCAGCGACGGCAACGAGTACCTGGTCATGATGAATCCGAAAGATTATCTTGTATACGACTTCCAGTTAATGAATTCAATGCCAATACTCATACCTGGATCCTCAAGCACAACAACGCCGGCTGCACATCCGAACATATGCCGCCGGCCCCTTCAATGGAGACTGCAGACTGATCGGATGGATTCCTCAACGCATTCCGGGCATAGTTGTGTCTATACGAGGGTTTCCTTTTATATTTCGGGATTAGAGAACAAAAACAAATATTGATCATCGAAAATCACTTTATTGCTTTTCAAAATATTCCCTATGAAGCTCTACACACTTTTTCATCCGTTTGAACCAATTGTCGAAGCACTTTTGCAACTCTGATTGAGGTATCTCGAACACATGCATTCTGAATGCAGCAACCGCTTCTTCAGGTGTCGAAAAACGTTGACCTCTCAGTTTGTTTTTTACGTACGGGAATAAAAAGAAGTCATTCGGTGCCAAGTGAGGACTATACGGCGGATGACCCATCAAATCGATGTTTTGGGTGCTCAAAAATGCAGTTGTCGCAGCCGATGTGTGAGAGCTCGCATTGTCGTGATGAAGAGTGATCCGTCTTCGGCGGTTGGTTTTCCTGATTTCTTGGAAGGCAACTGGCAAACAAATGGTTGTGTACCACTCAGAATTGACTGTTCTGCGTTGTTCTAGTGGTACGGTTGCGACATGTCCAGTTTTTCCGAAAAAAACAGGCGACCATTTGCTTGGAAGTGCTTCGTGCGCGAACAACTTTTGTTGGATTTGGCTCATCTTGAAACACCCAGACAGTCGACTGCTGTTTACTTTCGGGCTCATACGCGTAAATCCACGATTCATCACCTGTCACGATGTCATCGACGTGTTTCGAAGCACCGCGACCGTATTTTTTGAGCATTTCTTTCGACCAATTGACACGAGCCTTTTTTTGGGCGATTGACAAATTGTGTGGGATCTTACGCGAACAAATTTTTTTGACAGTCAAATGTTTATGCAATATTGAATGTATGCTGGTCCCACTAACGCCTAAGGTTGTCTCAATCTCACGATAGGTCACATCACGATCTTCCAATATCAGTTCGCGCACAGCATCAATGGATTTCGGAACAACAACTGATTTTGGACGACCTTCACGAAATTCATCTTGGAGTGAACTACGACCACGGTTGAATTCACCATACCATCGATAAACACTGGTCCTTGATGGAGCTTCATCGCCAAAAATTGAATTAAGTTCATCCATGCACTGTTGCTGAGTTAATCCACGCCGAAAGTTGTAAAAAATAATCGCACGAAAATGTTGACGATTTAATTCCATTTTTGGGCCGAGATGAATCTTTTAAGTTACTGTAAACAACACAAATAGCGCTCGTATGTCAAAACGTTCTGAGTGCGTATAACCTCAAAAATGTCCAACTTTACGACAGAGCTGTCAACTGCCGGATTGCAACGCTAGTGTTGCCAAATCCCGAAACATAAGAGGCAACCCTTGTACATGGGTGGCCTGAAAAGTTTCCGACCGTGATGTGAAGATAGCAGCACTCGTCAATAAAAGCTAATGAATGTAGTTGCGCATCTTTTGTAAGTTACTCTCCAAAATTTCAGCCATTTGGGACGTGTAGATTTTATTTGACAGTCGTTTGAGTAAGTCGATGTGAATGTTTTTGTGAAAATGGACAAAATTGAGTATCAAGCTGTGGAGGGCGAAGTCGTGGTGGCGGCGTACGGCACAGGGTACTACTCCGTCCCCACAAACTATTGACTTTCCACTCGTCGATTGTTCCGCCGCAGGAAACTATTCACCAAGGATATCCAAAGGATTGGTAGAATTAAAGTACACTTGTAATATACTTAATTCGTTTATTCAGACCGCGGTATTTTCCGAAATGAACTAGGTGTACTTCATTGTAAAATAATTATATTCATAAACGCATTACATTGGGCAGATGTCCTATAGTAGTTTACTATGTTTTTAGTTTGCGTATGTGGTGTCGAAAATGAACAGTAGTAATGTTATAAATACGCGAATAACTCACAACACAATGCCTCGGAAAATAGAATAAAAACACCATACAGGAAACAGTTCGTTTGAGGGTACACTTAATCGTATTAATTAGCAAGCGTTAAATTAAAAAGGTAAACTATTAGAACACGACTGAGGGTTATTACTCGACTCGGGTGAACGCGTCCCCGTGAGAGCGGGAGAAAAACCTATCGTCGCGATCGGTGGTTGTATTTACACTCCCCGAGGATAGAGCTCTGACTTGAATTCAATCCTCAATTAATGGTGTGGTGAATATCCTCTCGGCTAAGGATATGTTTACTTACCACAAGAGTACAGATCACAGTGTTTATCGATGCATTTAAGCAAACGATAAACGAAACCTGAAACGAGGGGGAAAAAACAAAGGGATCGTATAGATCATTGTTTAACCTATGCACTGTAGCTATAATAAACGGCAATTCATCGGAGAAATGGTGCTAAAAGCAAATAAAGGCATCATTACAGTCGTGGATGAGTGGTGCGGATGCGTTAATAGATGCGTCGCCATTAGGAAAGGTGCTAATGGGTTTTACTGTTTATGGCCTCTCAGGCTGTAGTAGGAACCGAGTTCTTGTTTGTACTAGGAAATGCTAGAGGATTCGGTTCCGATGATAATGCATGGGATGCGGTCATTGTTTGTCGATTGGACAAACGAATCGCGGGTCGGTTTATTGCAGCTGTATAAACAAGTTGTCCGACATTCATTTTACGATGACAAGGGTGCCGAATGGTTTGGGATTAATGATGCCGTATGATGTGAAGAATTCTTTTTAGGGACCTTTAGATAATACGTCGAAAGCATTAAATGGCCTTGGAAAAGGAAATGTTTCAAGTATGCTGGTGATTGGGATGCAAATATGGGTTGCGAATATGGGGGGTTCTTCAGGTGAGCTTTAAGAACCCCCACAGAGCTGTCATTAATTTTTTGTTTTTGAGAGGAAATACGCTTACGCAAATCAAAGATGAGTTGGACTCTGTGTGTAGAGACTCTACACCATCATTTACCACAATACAATTGTGGGCAGCTGAATTTAATCGTGGCCGTGAGAGCTTGGGAGACGATGAACGTTCGGGACGTGCACGAATTGCAACAAATGATGATAAAATCGCTAAAGTTCGCCAAATGGTGCTAGAGGCTCGCCGAATTAAAGTGAGAGAGATAGCAGCGGCTATGAAAATGTCCAAAAAACGTGTTTGTCACATATTGAATCAAGATCTATGGATGAGAAAGCTGTCCACGAGTTGGGCGCTGCGTTTGCTCACATTAGACGAAAAAGGTGTTCGAATGAAAATTTCCAACGCCCTCTGTTGGCGCAGTTTAGTCGCAATAAATCCATGTTTTGGCGCCCATTTATTACTGCCGGTGAAACCTGGGTACACCAATATACGACCGAAACAAAAATACAGTCAAAACAGTGGACTGCAACAGGGGAATTGGCTCCAAAAAAGCAAAAAACATCGACTGTCATATAAAAACTACATGGCTAAAATGCCTGAAATTTTATTGAGTAATTGTCAAAAGATGCACAACTGTATTCACCATTGACAAGTGCCACTATCTTCACGTTGAGGTCGGAACTTTTCAGCCACCCTCATATATGTCTCGGCAAATCGACATTTACGTCTGCAAACTCCGACCATATCTCTTTATTAAGGGCGTCAAAGTCGAAAAGAGGGAACGCACGTTCCCACACCATTGGTATCGGGCTAGAAGTTCTTACATAAAAGCCACAGCACTTACGTCCATACGGTTGGCTACATCCTCGGATTGGGCGATAGGCACGGGGAAAACGTCCTTTTCAATGAATGAAGCGGTGCAGTGCGTCTCGAAGTCATAGATGACAGCCCACTCCCATTTTCTTTCGACGGCCCGCAGGATGTTGCAAAATGCAACATGATACGCGCAAAAATAAAACGAATGACGCAAGAAATAATTTTCACGTCAAATTCGATTATGGCAGTCCTTGGGCAAAGGCAACATGACACACACCCCACCAGCATCATTGCCGTCGGCAAAATACCTTTAATGAATGAGGCGGAGGCCAAAAGAAGGTGTGAGGCAAAATGAAGAAATTACGATCCAAACGTTCACAAGACTTCCACAAACAGCAGCCAATTGAAATTTCGGCTGGAATTTAGGTCAACCACACAGGTATATGATGAAGCGGTAGTCTTAAAGGAACTCAAGGTCAGTGGCCGAGAACAAATCAAGGCCAGCGTGCAACTTTGTCACAATGCAGTGGGTGACCGAAAACGAGTCTGTGGCAGTCAGCGCATCACACAAAATCTGCTTCGTCGATGTCTCTGAAATAAGATTAAAGTAAACATTTTTTCGTAATAAAAGCATAAATAGCACAGAAAAAGTGAGTTGTGTCATTTATTCTGTGGTTAAACGAATTTTCGATCCGGGGATTACTACCCGTCCGTTCCGCAGGGTAACGTTTACTTTCACGATGGGACAAATTGAGTTTTTATTGTGGTCCTTCAAGGTTGATTTTTTTTTTTGCTGGTTCCCCAAGCGAAACAACAGCTTAACTTGATTAAAACAATACAGTGCACGAGCAGCACGCCACAACACTGGATAAAAAACAGTGGCCTTATAAATATATAAGCAAAATTGTCGCTTCAGGGGTGGCAGGGTTCAAGCATACCTGGCGAAACGTCTCTATATCCACAAAAGGTCTCTACTTAGTGTGTCTTTTTAGCTGGGGGTGTTGTGGATTCACAATTATATGCAGCGGGGAGAATCTAGGACGTCCATCGTCTAGTACACTCCCCGACAAACATATTCACCACACCTGTCAATAACCAGCTGACAGTGCATCATCAACTGTCTTTTAATTTTTAGGAATTCTTGCTTACTATGCCATGTGGCATTTCGTTTTTGTGAAGGCAGTGAGTCTATATTAAAATTACCAACTATATTAAGGAAGGATACGAACCAACCCAAGGTTCAGAATTCTCGAGATTCATGGCATAATACATCTTCTTCAGAAAAACTAAGAGATAAATCCAACGATACGACCACTAATATCTAATTATTAATAATCCTAAAACAAAGACGAGAAGAACGCTTCAAATGTTGTGAGGACAGAAGAATTAACTGATATTCAACAATACACTACAGATAGTTCACCATCAGACTATACGGAAACTAAATCGAGAATTACCACAGTCACCTCGAAACGAATTGATACTGATAGCACCGAAGTGAAAAACAATCAACATACGAAAAACACGACAACTGTAAAGCAGTTCAGTGAAAATATCTTCAGAGAGACAGGAAGTTAATTCAAACGAAATGCCGGCACCAATGACAGCAGAAAAACAACGAATTGAACGCGAAGAATCTGAAAAGAAACCAACAAAAGCAAAGAAAGTGAAGACGCCTGGTGCGCCACCGGGCCTACCGCCTAATCCAGTCGATATGTCGGATCTGGACACTGATGCAGAATATGCCGCACCGCTACAACCAGCCAAAAGAACGAATCGCCGACCAGATCACTCTAAAGTAAGGGAAGACGACGATCTGCCAGCCAAGTCCACTACAGCGACGAATGCTGGCGATATTCGGACAAAACATTCCTGAATGATGAATTCCTGAAAGAATGGCAAAGTGTTCATCAGAAAAGGGAAATGGAACCCGACCCTGAGCCTAACAACAGTGAAAGTGATGAGGAACGTGATTCGAGTCGTTCGAAACCCGATAATGATGCTCCTCGGACTGGTCCACGTGTAGCTATCCCCCCGCCAGCAAGTCTTTTGCCGCCAATGATGTTCTGGCCACCTCTACGGCGCCCGGAAACTCCACCGGGACTTGACATGCGAATGCCGTCCGGCCCAACCCCGGTTCGTCCCTGCCTTAGCAGCATGCCTCCGCAATTAAGAGTTCATATGCGCCCGGCCCTCCAGCCGGATTGCCATCACGGATGATGCACCCGGAAAATTCCCCTCGTAAGGACACCGAAGGCGTGACGACAACCACTGCGAAACCACCAAAGAAGGGCAATGAACACAAGCAACCTACCAGTGAACACATGACGATTGATTGAGGAACTCATCGCCGCTCAGTTCGCGGCACAGGACCGCATCTCTGGCACCTTCCTCAACCTGCAAGACAAGAGACAACCAAGTCCAACAACAATAGAAACAACCAAACGCGCACTCTGCGCCGAATGGGAAGTCATCTCCAGGCGGCACAACGAAATCTTCTACACGGCGGCACCTGAATATCAAAACCACGAGTACTTCGCGGAGGATTTTATCGGCGAGACTGAGGAAATATACCTCGAGGAACAGACCAAGCTAGTCGAGGCCCAGTACGCGCTCGCGTCAACTTCCCCAACAATGGCGAACAACGCCAATCGCCTCCCTCCTAGCGAGCTGCCCCCAGTGCAACTGCCAACGGTCGCCACCAAGCCAGCGGAAAAGGAACCGCCTCCCGGACCAGTGAGTAAGAACCAGCAGGCCGCCTGCCCAAAGCTCAACCCGGCCGATGACCGTTCCAATGCCGAAGACCCAACAGAAACCGACGCCGCGCACGGGTTGCGGGGCACAACATCACTTGGCCATTCCTCTTGGGTTGCGAACTTACAACTCCGACCCAGAGGAATTGGTTCCCTTCAAACCGACTCAAGAACAAGCAGTGGCCGCCGCGCGCATAGGATCTGTGTCAGATCTAACGCCAGTGCCTCCCACGAATACGCCATCAACTGTCCCAGCAACAGTAGCCGGCCCGATGACCAACCAGACCCATATCCCGGCACACGGATCATCGCCGGAACCCCTAAGGAAACGGGCTCCATGCGCGTTCTGCGGGGCCAAACACTCCATCTACGCTTGCGAGGGTTTCTGATCCCTCAAACCTGCCAGCCAGAGGTCCTTCGCACACAAAAGGAAACTGTGCCTCAACTGCTTGGGTCGCCACCGCTTACGCGACTGCCACCCCAGCAAGGCGTGCCGTCGATGTCAGCGGAGACATCACACCTTGTTGCCTGTCCGGACAACCGCCGCCGGGGGCCAATAGGACCCGCCATCCGGATCGACCGCCATGAAGGGGCCTGCGCACACACAGTCAGCACCCCTTCGCAGCATTCTGCGTTGCTCGCAACTGCTCAAATCATTGTGACGTCGGAGAACCAACGGGGGATTGAAGCGCGTGCTCTGCTGGACCCCTACTCCAGCGGCACATTCATTTCAACGTCACTCGTCCGAAGGTTGCACCTCCGACGCCAAGCATCACCCGTCCCCACCTACGGTGTCAGGGGCACTCGTGGCCTTGCCACGGGGACTCAATCCGCCATAAGCATCACTCCTAGCCTCCACGGCTCGAAACAGTGGACACTGGTGCCCTTCATCCTGTCTTGCCTATCGGGGTATGTACCACCACCAGAATCAATGATGAGGGATCTCTCGTTCATGGCGGATCTGGAGCTTGCCGATCCGAACATCGCCTCCGCCGACAAGGTGGACATCATCACTGGGGCAGACCTATAGCCCAACCTCATCCTCGAAGGTCTAAGGAAGGACCAACGTCCCGGCCTCGTCGCGCAGGCCACTGAATTGGGATGGGTGCTAACAGGTGCCGCGCCCACCATAGCATCCAGCTTTGATGTGACAAGATCTGTCATCAGCCACAATGTGGCCATTCCGCGTGGGTTGCGCATTTACAACACTGACCCAGAGGAATTGGTCGAGCATGCGACTGCAGATCGCAACTCCTCTGAGCATCACAAAAGGAGGTCTCGTTGTCATCAACCCCGGGGGCCACACACGTGCCCCATGCAACCACCCACCACCGACCACCCGCGTCGCCCAACTACCAGACATGTCCCTCGCCCGTTGAACTACCGCAAGGACATCGGGCATTCGAAGAGCCAGGAGCCTGTTACCCCAAAGGCTTCAAGGCACCACCACACACCCGGGAAACCACGTGGTCGAGCTCCTGGCCAAGACCTCCACCACCGCCGAGGCCGACCGCTACCACATGTAGCCACCACAACAGGACTAAGAGAGCGCAGTGCCCTGCTTGGCGGGCGCCGCTCCCCAGCAACCAGCGGTCGCTCAAACCCCCCTCAGAAAGCACGCCTCTCAGTGCATCAACAGAGGTTGCACTCCAACGATCCCGGGGGGCACTTGGCCCACGATTGCCATTTCGCCAGGACACGCGGACAGTGCCAGGGACGACACCGCACCCGACTCCACGCTACAGCCTCACACGCCAGCGGCCGCATCCCGCCGGCTACTAACTTCGGGCGGGCGCATCACTTTTCACCACCACTGGTCTCGATATAGCGAGACCCATCACCAGTTATCACCTGGTCATTGATCGTGGGCTGCGATTTTACAACTCCGACCCAGATCAATTGGCCGGTTCCGCGACCACAAAAGCTAACGGACCGCAGCGATGGAAAAGACCATCCCGTCGTCATCGACCCTCCGGGCCGTCCAAGACCCTCAAGCCGTCAGCGCTCTTCAGGGCAGTGAACAGCAGACAACGACCACCAGCGGACCGCACACCCCGGCTCTGGGCCACAATCCCATGGAGCAACATAGTTCGCCAATGATTGGCGAAGGCGGGCGGAATGTTGCGGATTCGCAATTATATGCAGCGGGGAGAATCTAGGACATTCATCGTCTAGTACACTTCCCGACAAACATATTCACCACACCAGAAACCAGCTGACAGTGCATCATCAACTGTCTTTTAATTTTTAGGAATTCTTGCTTACTATACCATGTGCCTTATGGTTTTTGTGAAGGCAGTGAGTCTATATTAAAATTACCAACAGTTGATACCCCTTTGCGTATCTTAATTCACCGACAGGAAAAGAGCGTTCACGAAGTTTTGCGTCCTGATGGATGACAGGTAAATTGTTCCAAAATTAACTAAAGTGAATCCAGTTTAACACTAGCGTTGTTGTTTTTCCTGGGTTGAGACACCGCATCTTGCTCATCTTCACAATGCTTCTACGCCTTACATCGCTTGCTGGATCACGCCATCATCATCATCGTCATCATCAGTTTGCTGTCTCCATTGAGAACTCAGTCGAACATTATCTCTACTCGTCTAAAGGCATTCGCCAGTCGCGCATTGTCTTTGACAGGAGGAATCATTGCGTTTTTTTTTTTTTTTTTCGAAAATCATGCGCATGTTGAGCACTACCATGCCACGTTAACCAACCCTTTTTGTCCAGAATTTGGATACTATCGATACTCACAGTAGCGCCTGTCCACCTAGGATTCATTGAATTAGAAGTTTCCTGGTCAGATAATCACAAGGAATTTGTTTATTTACTTTATTTTGGTTGCATAACTTCGTAAGTTGACGACAAGCAGTGTGAACGATATTTCTTGGAAAATATCACTTTGAAGAATCACTTTATACTGGAAAATGCATTTTCATTTGAACAGCTCACAAATTGTGGTAAGAAGTTATCGCTTCTGAGTATTACAAAAAAGTTCATTGTAACTTCTGTCAAATGGCGCTAGCTTTTCGATAAAATAAAGTAAAATTAAATTATTGATTGTTTGTAGAGGGATGAGACATTCAAATAGGTTTGAAAATATTCGCGGTAAAATAGCTCTGCCTTGTTTATAGAATTTTCGCTATGTACCCTCATCCTTCATGAAAGAGTCATCAGATCCAACAATGTGGTTCATCTCATCAAGCCTAACTTGACTGCATTATTCCCGATCAGAACCGAAAGTCCTTGAAATTCTCCCTTTGATAAGGATCTCCGTCTTCAAAAACAAACGTTTTGTCACATTGAAACACCATCTTGTAAATTCACACAAAACCGTACTCTTGTCGTTATTCCGAAGAAGTTTTCATTCACATCCTTAGCATTCCATTTCGTATATTCAATGTTTTAACAGAAAGACATGAATAGAAATGGAAGGTATATATTTATATATACGTGCATTGTATATAGATGTGTATATTGGGTATGGGTAAAAACGTCTCCTCCCAAGCCCGAGAATGTGCCAGTTGATGTCTTCGTGAAAACGAGATAATGTAAAGTAGATACTTATGCTGAAAGATGCCGAGGAGTGATTTACAAAGGCATCAACTTGTCTACGGTATCCAGGATTATTGTGGTGCGATATAAAGAGATTCCGAATGTCAGCACCTCTTCAAAAATAAAACACAAAACGAACGGAGCAGAAAAAAAAACAAAATAAGTGAGCAAACAAAAAAACGCAAACAATTTCTTCGGTTGATACTTTTCGACACGCTTCGAATGCCACTCGAAAAGCATTCAGACCGTTTTCGTACTTCTAACATTCCCCGTTCACATTCTGAGCTTTATGTCGATGTCCTGTACATTGTGATCACGATTTGTAATCCTTACACGGGAGTCATCTGTGAAGCAAATTGATTTAATAAATCCATAACAGAAATTTGGCCAATCCTAATGTCCCTAAGATTAGTCTTCACCATACTTCCATAAATGAGTTTAATTTGCATATATATAACTTGAGCGAATCGGTTAGAGGGACGACTTGACATCTGATGGCGATAGTTGTCATCTGTTCTGATATCTCCACTCTGTCACGTGTGATGGAGAATCTATTTGAAATCGTTTTCCAGGATTATGGGAAATCTTAATTCGGACATCAGTTGATCCGTAACGACATCAAACTTAATGTCATCACTCTGATAACTTCTATGTACACACCATGTCCCATTCGATCCTCTCGTTCCCAAGGTTTTCATTTCCTGCCACCATAAAACGATAATAGGACTCAAGAGTCCTTTTGCCCAGTATACATTTTCCGGTGTATTTGAATCTCCTCTCGATAGCCAAGTAAACCATCCACATCTACTGTCCGACATTACAGCGGCACCGTTGATTTAATGCACCTTCGAAACGTTGCCAATCTGGAGGCGTTGAAACAATTGTAGAACTTCTCGGCAAGGATACCCCCTAAGTTAATAGTGTGAAAACTTAAATGTCGCATATATCGTCCTGTGCATACAGCTCTTTTAAGCATCGTAAGTTGCCAAAAAGGTGTTTTACTAAAATGGTCGGCACTTTGTGCAAAGTGTAGAGTGTGTATCCCTAAAAGTTCAGAACAGAGGCAGGGAAGGCTCACTAACACTTTGAAGTAGGGCCGAGCAAGGATTGCCTTGTTGTCAACTGGGCTCCTCCAGAAGATTGTTCTTCGTTCCTTCTATTCGTATTGATTCCGTTGTTCGCTTGGTCGCCCTCGAGAATATGCTTGTCTCATGTTGTTTATTGGCTGCGACATAAGTTTTTTCAAGTCGTACCAAATGGCACACACATATTAGTATACACACACTGACATACATTTAAGGATTCCCAGAAAAACGAGTTAGTATGTTTAACACTGGGACCATTACTCAGTCCAGCGTAACGTAAATGGTTTCTTGTATAATTTATTGACGGAAGTCTTTAGTAAATTAAAAGCTTCCAAGTTTTTCCGTTTTTGGCCATCTTTTCCTTTAGGATTCATTCGTTTCCGTTTGAGTGTCCTGTTCACTGAACAATGTGTGTTTATAGGACTGCGTTGGTCCTTTTTGTTTACTTATAATCAAAACCGTTTGATTTGTGTTAGTTCCGGTGAAAGATTGAGTTATACATATCGAAACCCTTGCCCTCTTCGACCAGTAAAGTTGATTTATGGCAATCTTGATGTTTATGAAAGTTGCATGCCGTGATGTCCAGCTGTATATTTTAAAATGGATTTCTCGTTTCAAAAACATTTACCAAATGAAATTTCAAGAGAACTTTTAAGGCATTCACTCAGGTTATATAAAACACAGTTTGGACACTAGATCATGAGAAAATTATGAAGTTTTTTGCTTATACTAACTTACGGAAATTAAACTGCACTTTTTTTGAATTATTACTAAAGGCTTTATGATATCCACAGAAACGATAGGAAGAAAGAAAAGAGTACCAGCGTCGCTTGATTCTATATCCCCGTATTTCTGTATTGCAAAAAAAATAAATATTACTAATTTTGTTTTTTTTTTTTGTTCGATTTAATTTATTCCAAATATTTTTATCATATTTAACAATTTACAATATAACAACGACATAACTGAATAATAATAATGTATTTATAAATAGTCTTAGTTTCAACAAATTATTTTTAATTCGTTAAAGCCCAAGCCTTGGAGCAAAATGTTTTCCACTAGTTTGTTACACCTCGCTACACAAACCCCTCAATTAGTAATCACCCTCAACTCACAATCAATGCTCGTATTGCACACGAAACACAATCTCAAAAAATTAACGCAGTCATGCGATTGTCACCTCTTCCTACAGGCAATTAATGGTAATGTCGCATAGCCGGGGTCCCAACGCCCTGTGCGCGCGGTGAAATACCACCCCATCAAGCTTTAGGCTCCGTGAAATGGTCGGGAGAAATCCCTGGCCATCTTTCGGAGCTTGGCTGATGGACCGGTTCGAGAAAAGGTTGGTTAGGTGGTAGTCGGTCCCAAGGTGAGATACCACCCCGTCACGCTGTACATTCCGCGATATCGCCGAGAGAAATCTTCGACGGTGTTTCGGATGTGTGGCTGATGGCCCGGACTGACACGGGGATAAGTCATGATGGTGTCTTCTGATATAAGGAATTCCGGAGGTAAACTAGTCTTCCATTCGGATTTCCCAGGAGGGGGGCTATGCCAGTGGGACATCATGCAGATATCATGATAAATAATGGAACTTTAAGAGGTTCGTCATCGCATAACCGGGCTCGCTCTCGAGGCTCTGCCCACGCTCGACTGGTGACGGCATTTTGTAACATCAGGAGCATCGGTTTCACCAATACGAACGTAAACGCCGTCCACCAATATTTGCAAACCACGAAACCTGATATCCTTGCCCTAACTGAGACCCAGGTCGATTCGTCAACTGATTCGACATATCTTCGTTGCTCAGGATACGACTTACATTCGAGATTCCGTTTTAAGGGTGGAGTCTGCGTCTTCGCACGGTCCGATCTGGCTTGCCAGAGGATGGAGGCGTTGGAGCCCAATATCATGGACATCATATGGTTGAGGGTCGTGCTGAGGAATTCCGTTAAATTTCTTTACCACTCCCCGAATGACGATCGACCGGCGACATTTTTCGAACATCTTTCATATACCGTCGACTGGATACAGATCAACCACCCAGCTTCTGAAATTATTGTCCTTGGCGATTTTAACGTGCACAATCCCGACTGGTTGTTACATTCTAACAGAACCGACGAGGCTGGGAGGCTGGCGGAGATGTTTGCTGTAAGCCACAACTTGACTCAACTCGTGGGGGAGCCAACGCGAGTGCCGGATGCCCGAGGCGATTATGCGAACACCCTGGATCTGTTTTTGACATCCGAACCGAGTATTTATACCGTAGAGGTTTCTGCGCCACTGGGAAACTCAGATCACTGCTTGGTATCTGTCGCGCAAGCACTTGCATATCAAGAGAATAACCGGTCTAGGCAGCTTCGCCATGTATGGAAGTATGGGGCTGCTAACTGGTACGATATGCGAGATTTCTTCGCATCCTTTCCATGGTCGGAGGTGTGGTTCGGAAACTCCGATGTTAACGCTTGCACGGAATCGGTATCAGAGATTATTCTCCTGGGGATGGAGATGTATATTCCACATTCCATCAAACGAAGTTCGTCTGATAAACCTTGGTTTGACAAAAAATGTGAGCTGATTACAGCGGCAAAAAATAGAGCTTTTAAGCAATGGCGCTCCAATCCCACTGATGTTAACAGAACTAATTTTGTTAGAATCAGAAACGCGTGAAACCAGGCGATTGACACCGCGAAGAAGGCTCACAACGACGGGGTGATCAATAAGCTCCTTCGGTGCCCAACTGGTTCGCGTTCCTTCTGGCCAATGACAAAGGCTGTCAGCAGTAACTTTGCTTCCTCCTCTTTCCCACCGTTGGTGACAGACAGCGGGACGTTAGTCACGAATCCAAAGGATAAAGCTAATGTGTTCGCGAATTTATTTTCCGCGAATTCAAACCTCGATCCCGGCCTTTTGGAGCCACCTGTGATCTCGCCGGTACAGTCTTCCATGCGGGACGTGAGATTTCGTCCGCGCACTATTCAACGCATTCTACGTGAACTGGCATGTAGGAAGGCAACCGGCCCGGACGGAATACCAGCAATAGTCCTTAATAACTGTGCTCCAGAACTATCACCGGTTCTTAGCAGACTCTTTCGCTTATCTTATGCACGGAGGACCGTTCCCGCCTGCTAGAAAATCGCTCGAGTTCAGCCAATCCCAAAGACGGAAAAAAAGTGTCTTGTAGCGATTCTTACAGATACACACAATTCACAAGCAAAAATAGTGAAGAACACCGAACGAAAAAAATCGAATAAGAAAAATACATCAGAACCGTATACCAAGCGATAAATAAAAAAATAATTCACACGAGTGGAATATAGTCGAGTTTAGAAATCAAATTCTAAACACGGTCAGTAGCCTGGTGTGTAACGCTTAGGTAAATTTTTTTTCGTGATTCGAGCTGTCATAGCGTCAGTTCGAATCACACGACCTTCTTCACTGTTATTTCAAAACGCTATAGTCTCCCACAAAATTACCGTCCGATAGCATTACTGTCTATTTTATCGAAGGTAATGGAAAAAGTCATCAATACAGAGTTGGTTAAGTATTTGGAGTGCAACGGTCTTCTGAATGATCGTCAATACGGATTCCGTGGCAAGCAGTCCACGGGAGACCTTTTGACACTTATAACCGATATATGGGCATCTGCGATTGAATGGCATGGTGAGTCAAGGGCGGTCGCATTAGATATCTCCAAGGCTTTTGACCGCGTCTGGCACGGGGCATTGCTGAGCAAACTTCGTTCATATGGACTTTCCCAACAGCTTTGCGACTGGACGAGGAGCCTCCTCGAGAATCGATCGATCCGGGTTGTTGTGGACGGCGAGTGTTCGGATCTGTATCCTGTCAATTCGGGGGTGCCCCAGGGTTCTATTTTGGCTCCAACCTTGTTCTTGCTTCACATAAATGATTTGTTGGAGACAACGGATAACAAAGTGTTCAGTTTTGCAGATGATAATACGCTTGTTTCCTCCTTTTCGAGTGATCGGCCGATTGGTGCATCTGGGTCGCACCAGCTGAGATGTAGACAGATTGACTCTCTGAACCAGGACCTAGATAAAGTCCTGCAGTGGGGAAGGGCCAATCTTGTCGACTTCAATGCACCGAAGACCCAGTATACAACATTCACAAAGAAAAGTGGATCATCGGTTCCACAGCTGATGATGATTGGCCGGGCCCCCGAGGCTGGGGAAAGTTTGAAATTGCTCGGTGTCACGGTCTGTGGGAATGTATCATGGCATAAACACGTATCGGGTATCGCCAGATCAGCCTCAAGAAAACTGAGTTATCTTTTTAGAGCCAAGAAATACTTTACTCCGGCCCAACTTCTTCTCCTATATAAATCTCAAATTAGACCCGCGCTCAAATATTGCTCTCATGTTTGGAGCTCGGCTCCTAAACATACCCTCGATCTACTTGAGAGCGTACAAAGACGAGCGATCCGCCTGATCGGGGACTCGGCGCTGACGTCGGGACTACAGTCGCTATCACATCGAAGGCGCGTGGCCGACCTCTGTCTGTTTTACAGATATTATCACGGGTGCTGTTCTTCGGAGATTCTTGGCATTGTTCCACGCAATTCGGTCTATATGCGCTCCACAAGACAATCCGACGGATCGCACCCGTTTGTGGTTCATCTCCCGACGGCGCGAACATCCCTGTATCAGAACTCGTTCCGTTACAGAGCGGGGAAGCTGTGGAACTCCCTTCCCACGCGAGTGTTCCCGGAGCGTTACAACCTGCAACTGTTCAAAAAGAACTGCAACAGTTATTTGATGGCATCTCGGGGCGCCCACTCGACGCTATAGGTTCGCCTCTCCCGAGAGAAGTCTAATAAAAAAAAAAAAAAAAAAATACTTTGCGATATTCCTTCAAATACTATTTATGACGCATACGCGCTTCTTCAAGGTACACGCTTATGGTGTATTGTCATTTTTCGTTCATAATTACATACGGTGCAACCGAACCGTAACAATTGACATACCGTATCGCAGGACATATTCTCGATTCTCAAGGCCGCAAGCTGAATGCATTCCTTTTGCTTTGTATTCAAGGCAAACACAGCAGCTGGCATTCGGTTTCAGGTTTTGAATGCATTTTTTGCTTCATGCCCGAAAACAGGTATCATACAAGACATATGACACGGTCATCACCTTCAAAAGCGGTTGACGATAATTTAATTCAGCGTCGATCCAATACTGATTTTTTTTTTTTAACATACTGTATTTATTTGACCAATAATCAACGTTTACATTAAGTACTACAGCCAACTTATAATTCTAGTGATACAACTGGTTACATGCATACATTACACATTTTTCAAACATAACTGAATGTGTGAATAACTATTCGAGTATTGTAGGTTTTAATATTAACAGTCTTCCTGGAAAAGGTCAGAAAACCAGGATTTTTATTTTTTTAATTTAATCTAATCTAATACTTAACTTAACTTTAACTTATTCTAGCTTAACCTAATTTATTTTATAATAAGTTAAATATGTAATGTGAATTGGGGAATATAGGGATTGATGGTTAAGGAAGTAGATTGGCGTGGGATATGGTCAGTTAGTGGCCTCAGGTGCGGTAACGCTTTCCGGTTGTTCGTTAAAACGCAGATTGTTGGAGAATGGTTGTATGTTACAGTATTTGAACTGATTAGGTGCCAGCTCGGTGTTATGGTACACTACCTCGTTGGAGTCATTAACCGATCTTCCAGAGGTGAAGAGACTTCTAGTAGAGGAGCTGGTAGTAGTGAAGTTATTATGGGGTTGAGATTATTTGGGAGGTTTTCAATTAATTTGATAGACAGCTCTAGGAAGCGTCTATCGAGACGGTCAATATTAGCGGCATTGTATAGCAACCTGTTATTGTAATACTTGTAAGAGTTGGGCTGTCGGTTGAGGCCAGTGACCAGCCTGAAGCATTTCCTTTCGAAAGTGCGTAGCTTCTCCATTTGGGCTGGTGTTATATGATACCACAGTGGACACGCATATGTCAGTGTAGGTCTGATTATTTGTTTATAGATGAGCAGTTTGACTTTGTGAGAGAGACCGTTGGGTTTCCACATCACTCTTCTACAGAGATTCAGTTGTATTGTGGCTTTACGTAAAGTATTTTTAATGTGGGTGGAGAATGAAAAGGTTATTCCCAGATATTTTTAAGTTTTAGAAGGTTTTATCTGGGTGTTATTTAGTTTGAGTCTAATTTTGTTGTGGGTGCGCCTTGTGTTGTTTGTGCAGTGCTCATTTTTACCCTTAAACACTATAAGTTTGGTTTTATCAGGATTTAGGCGAATTTTCCATTTATTGAAGTATGTTGATAGATTTGGGAGGAAGTTATTAATGCGGTTTCTTGCCTCTTTTACAAACTTGCTGCTGGAGTAGACTATGGTGTCATCAGCGTAATTCAACATCACGATATTGGGTATTTGAGGCTGCGGTATGTCTGAAGTATAAAGGAGGTATAATAGTGGTCGAAGAATTAAACCATGCGGAACCCCTGCGGTTATATTATAAGATTGGGAGATAGAAGAATTTATTTTGACCATGAATTTTCTACCAGACAGGTAGGAAGTAACAAGTTTGGTAGTATGGGTGTTTAATCCAAATATGTAGTGCAGCTTGTAAATTATTACTTTATTATTTATTATTTATTGGCCTGTAGGAACCTGGAAGTTCATGACCTCACCGACTCGGCTTCGCCATCGTTCCCTGTCCTGGGCACTCTCCTTCCACGCTTGACCATTCGATCCGATCTCCTCAAGGTCAAACCTAACATTGTCCTCCCATCTCCGTCGCGGCCGTCCTACCGGTCTCTTTCCCGTTGGTCTACCGTCAAGAATTCTATGCACGGTCCTATCGTTCCCCATTCGCGCCACGTGTCTGGCCCATCTTAATCTTCGCACCTTGATTACTCTCACTATTGTAGGTTTGCGATATAGCTCTTCCAATTCGTGGTTATGGAGTCTCCTCCATTGTCCTGCCTCCTCGTCATATTTACCTCCAAAGATGCCTCTCAAAATTTTATTCTCGAATACACGGAATTTGTTTTCTTCCCGTTTTGTGAGAGCCCATGTTTCGCATCCATATAGAACAATCGGCATGATTATGGTTCTATAGACACGGAGCTTTATGTTACGTGATAGCAGTCTGGATTTCAGCAGTTTACTGACTGCGTGCCAAGTCGCGTTGCCAGAATGCAGTCTCTTGTTAATTTCCTTCGACATTTCGTTACTGGCCGTCAGTATCGTTCCCAGATATTTAAATTCTTTAACTTTTTCAAAGATCTTACCTCTGACGTTTATATGTGTTCTCTGAGACCCACCTGCTCTCGCCGTAATCATGTATTTTGTTTTGTCTTCATTTATTTCTAGGCCCACCTCTTCTGCCGCTTGCATGATGATTTCACAGTTTTTACTAACAGTCTCTAGATTCTCGCCCAGAACGGCGATGTCATCCGCATATGCGAGCACTTGTGTGACCCCGTTCAGGGATGATCCGGCCATGTTGTCGTCTTGTACCTTTCTGATGACATACTCGAGCACAAGGTTAAAAAGACACGGTGATAGACCATCTCCCTGCTTTAGTCCGTCCCGGATTTCCAATGGTTCTGAGAGGTGGTTTTCTATTCTAACTCGCCCTTTGTTTTCGTTCATGCAAATTTGAATGAGGGCGGCATATTTTTTTGGGACTCCCAGCTCAACTAGAATATGGCAGAGTCTCTGCCTTGCGACTGAGTCGTAGGCTTTTTTGAAGTCAACGAACAGTTGGTGAACCGTCTCTCCGTATTCCCACTTCTTTTCCAGCAGTTGTCTTATTGTGAAGCTTGTAAAGCAGTCCTGAAATCCAAACACAGTCGAATGCTTTAGATATGTCGAGAGAGAAACAGACCGTCGGGCTTTGGTTTTGAAGATTAGTTATGACATCGTGCGTTAGTTTTAACAGAGCATAACAGGTGGAGTGTTGTGAACGAAAGCCAAACTGGGAATTTGGGATAATAGCGTTGTCATTAGCAAATGAAAGGAGATTTCGATATATCTTGCATTCCAATATCTTGCTTAATGTGTTTAATAACGAAATCGGACGATAGTTGCTGGGGTTGTTGGAAGGACTGGACTTACTGATATGGACTATAACCGTGGTTTTCCAGTTATCTGGGAAATGTGATCCGTTAATTATGTGGTTGAGAAGAACGAGAATAGGGACTAGATTTGACGGGAGAAGTCTTTAGCGGTACGTCTTTCTTTATACGTTGACGCAGTGTTCCGCCTGAACACTGTCCACACACAAATAAGCAACCTGGGACAACGGGCGAATGCACACAAAAACACAAAACACAGAGGAATAGTTTCTTACTATTTTATTTTTATTGAATCACACTGGTGTTATACATGGTCTTAACAATACGAACGCAGGTATTCACTGAACGAAACACACGCTAACTCGACTTCCTCGAATAATTTCATGCACGACCTCATTTGGTTAACTTGAATAGAATCTCTTCGATAGAGATCCTCGCGGTTCGAATGATCTACGTTGACCCTCAATCCATCGACTTATCTCCGTGACTCCTCGATATAGACTCCTTCGAAAGAGACTTCTCGCCTCGAAGGCTATTAAAATCAGACTGTCTGTCTGCCCACTCAGATACCCAGATACAGATTGTCCATCTGTATCTGTGCAGACAACTTTTTTCCTTAGATCTGCTAACAGAATATCCGAATCTCTGTTAGCAGCATGATATTTATTCCCCAGGGGTAATCTGGATGCCTGAAAAGGGAAAAGTCAATCGACGCATACAACCTTATTATCGCTGGTAGAATTTCATTTCCACGGCCTTCTGTTTGCACAGAACATCTGGCGCGCAGGACGGAGATGATTGTTCGGGCGTACAGCCCGTGGTTATTTGCCTTTTGCAAACACAACCGAAATCCATTAGATCCTTCTAATGGGTGTGAAATTCTACAAAGGAATCGTGGGACCGGAGTATTTCCTTTGTTGGTTTTACTCTTGTAAATATTCCGAATTATCTTGTTGAGATAATTACGGTTGTTTACAATTTGGCAGTGGATAGGCGATATGCTTTATTGCATTTAGCTACCAGCGTATACATCCGTTGTTCGGTCTATCTACCGAAAAATGGTAATTCCTTGAAATCATCGTGCAAATGTTTAAGATGGGAGATCTGTATGCGATGCTTGCTGCGTTTGACGCATTGCTTAGAAGCGATGCTTTAGCTGCCCTTTTGAATTGGGCAGAATACCATGTATGGATTCGTTGAACTCGATCTTGGAAGCTTTTGAACGTTAAGTTCCTTGGTTTTTGCTATCGGGTTCAACGTTGTTGCGCTTTCGTGTAGCCTTTATTACAGGTATTGTAATGACTATTGGCCGCGTGTCTGTGGGCACGTGTGCTGCGTTATCAGGTAAGTAAGTTCTTTGAAGGTAGGAACCTTACCTGCGCGGAAGTGTGCGTTCGTAGAACGCTACAAGTCTTTTGTAAAGAAGGTTTGGAATTCCATCTAAGCCTGTCGACTTCTTGTTATTGCGTGATGTTATAAATTCAGATAATTCGCCTGCTGTTAGGAATATCGCATTATCCAGAGGATGAGAGGCTTTGTTTGTTTCATTGAATTCCGCGATGAAAGGGGTGAAGGATGGGATCAGTGTGTGTGAGATGTAGTCGTTTACAGTATCATGAAAATTGGAGACTGAGAGGGAGTCGTTTTGTTGATGGATTTTATAAAAGTGATTAGCTAGAGAGTTTGCTATGTCAATATCTGATTGGACTGGGTGATTGTTAGTAGGGTTGATAATATAATCGATTCGAGGCTTGTATTTTCGACCCGTTAGTCTGTTGATATTTTTGAATAAATCACGATTGGGTTTAATATTTTTAAGTATAGACGTGTAAGCCTGGTCGGCAAATTGTTTTAGTTGTCCATTTATCAGGGTAGTCAAGAGTTGGATTTAATTTTTAATAAAAGGGGAGTAACCGCTATGTAGTTTTCGTATAAGCTGTTTTTTTACGCGTAACAGTTTTGTAAGGATGTTGGGTAAAAGTTTTCCTAGGTGATTATGAAGGATGGATGTAGGTGTGTGGCTGAAGAGGGCATTTTTTAGTATTTGCTCTATTCTTAAGGCTGCTTGATCAATTTCAGCAGGGAGTAGATTTGAAGTCTCTGGCAAAGTATAGTCTGTAAAACTGGCAGTAATGTCCCTATTGACTCTTTTCCAGTTTGTCCTGGAGAAATTCGGGATCGGATTGAATGAGTAACATGGTTCGAGGGCTGGGATTTGGGCAGTGGTGTGGACGGACCCATGATCGGAAGGAAATTCGAAGGATACTGTAGGGAGGTTGTGGCAACTCTAACAGATACACACAATTCACAAGCAAAAATTTTTTCGTGATTCGAGCTGTCATAGCGTCAGTTCGAATCACACGATCTTCTTCACTATTATTTCAAACGCTATAAGGTTAGGTGAGTAGACATCTCCGGTTTTTGGAAAAAATCTATTGTTGATTTAGTAGTATTGGAGATACGTGTTGGCTGTAACGGACAGTCCGCATAGATATATGGATGGAGTTGAAGGAGTGCTAGAAGTTGGCAACCGTATTTATTGCACTTAGTGTCATTAAATGAAGTATGCCGAGCATTCCAGTCTCCTCCTATTATGAAAGGTGCAGGTAGAGACTGTTGGATTATCTCAGTGATGTCGGAACTAGGGAAGTTTGGTTCCCGAGAAGGGCGAATGTATACGGACGACAGTACAAGCACTTTGTTGCTTTTGCAAAAGATTTTAATATTATTTATATTGTAATATTGTAATAGTACCTCCACGAGGTCCAGTGGTTCGTGGATTAGAAACAAGTGTATAATTCGGGATAGATACTCGGGAGTTTGGTTTAAGCCAAGTTTCTGAGAGGAGGAGGATATCTGGAGGAAACTTTTCAACGAACAATCGGAGGTGTTGTCTGCGAATATTGGAATATATGGACTCTGCGTTGAAGGAAATTATGGTTAAATTAGCCATTAAGGGAGAGGATATGTGAAGTTATAAGAGATCAAATCTGACCTTTTTTTTCTATTTCTGAGCTGTGCTTCAACGTTCTGTAAGCTACTTATGTATCCTGTGATGTCCAGATTCAGATCGTTACTGTTGGATTGGTGATTTCTTGTCATGTTAAGGGAATCCTTGACAACCTTAGCGTATGACATTCCTGGACTTGTAGGATTTATTGATTGATGTTATGTTGTTTTGGTTGGTGAAGGTTTGCTCGTTGCCATGGGTGTTGTTCGCCTTTCTAGATTCCTCAGCTTATGAGGACATTGCGAGAAGTTGGCAGGGTGGGGTCCTCCACAGTTACAGCATGTCAGTGTGATTTTCTTCATTGTAATGGATCCATCGGGGTTTGTTATTTGGGTTGTTCCTGGTTCCATCCCAGGCGGCCTGACCCAACATTCTCTAGGTTGATGTTGCTCTGCACACTTTACGCATCGTACGCTTAGATGACATGCGGCCGCCAAGTGTCCTGAACCTTGGCACCTTTTGCAATGAAGGACGTTTTGTTTATGTGGTTCCTCAATCGCAATTTTATGCGTGAACAGATATTTTATTTGTTTGAGCCGGGTGACATCAGCTGGAGGAATTTGTATGATACGTAAATGCAGATTCTTGTTAGTCCGCATGTATGGTGTTTGGAAGTAGTCCAACCTGTTTATTTTCAGTTCCGGACAGATCCTGACTATTTCTGCTGCAAGTTCCTGATTAGTCCATGCTGGATCGATATGCCTTAAGATGAAAGTTGCTGGTTTCAACTGTCCATGTTGAAAAGTGAAAAATTCAAGCTAATGTTGCGCAAGTTTTTCTACTGCCTTGTTGTGATCCGTTAAAGTTGTTGTTGTGGTGGAAGTCGAAGCTCCTCTTGTATTTGTGGTGAAATTGCGGTGGCCTAAGGTACTTTCAAGCATTATAATTAGTTCTTTGATGCTTGTTATATTTTTAATATAGGTGGGTAGTGGTCTTGTATTTTTGGCGTGCGTGTTAGGCATTTGATTCCCGGTTGTCTTCTTTTGTTGGGGCGAATGTGTTTCGGGGGACAACAATTGTTGGTTTGGAGACGATGGGGCTAGTCCGGGGTGTTGAGCAGGCGTTTCTTCCATGCAGACGTCATCTCTGATTTTATTGGTTGTTTTTAGGGAGCGAATTTCCTCGTGGAGTTGTTTCATCTGGAGTCGAAGTGTATTGATATAATCCACGGCTTCCAGATACTTTTTTTGATAGTCCATAGCTTGTGTCTCCATTGTTGTTGGTTTTTTTGTTGCGCTCAATAAATCGTCGGTGGCTCTTCTTTTACGCTCTATCATGAATTGTTGGTCATCCCCGGGGCCGTTGCCCGGCATGCGTTACTATTAGTTTTCACTGTTTTATTACTAAAAGTATTATTAAAATTATTTTTACACGTGCACTTCACCCACGTGTGTTACAGACTTTCAAAAACACGTGTTTCACAAACACGAGTTTCAGATATGCTATGAGCGAACGTCTGTTCGCTCTGAAGTACTCGATAAGAATGGACCAATACTGAGATCTGCGAAAGAACAGGGAGAATAACGAAACCGATCGGGCGATACAATGGCTCGAATACGGAGCAATGTACTTTAATTGGTTCGATAAGTGCAGCAATCAATTGTGTAATTCCTAAAGCCAACGCCACTATACTTTAAGTTGAGCAATTAAGCGATAATGGTAATGAAGAAATGTGAACGACTCGTGCCAGGCAATTGGACTCAATATGGGTCATACGTTTCGGACTAAAGTCCGAGTTGAAGGAAATGCATCGCCTGCTTTTCCACTCCCAATTATGTGGTATAAAAAGAGTGGTTGTGTGGGTGTTTTAAGTCTTGACGCCGATCACGAGGGTGAGGTTCACTATTACCCACCGACGATTTCTGCACAAGAATTGCCTTCCCAAAAAGGAAACCGAACGCCGAATGAAAAAACGAATAAAAGGCACTGCACGATTTCGATGTTAATGTTCTTTATTTCTTCAATATTCTGTACAGTATGAAAATATTGTGCCATTACCGCAATTTACAAATCAGTAGCACTTAGGCACATGGAGTACAAAGAGTAGTTTTATACACAAACCTTCGTATAGAAAGCTATTGATCTGTTAATTTCCGACTTTATTTTATCCACTGAGTTACAGGCCTTCAACAAAGTATTATATTGTTTATTAAATAACGATAATTTATTTTATAATTATTGTTCACATGTACACTACCAAAGCTGAATTCGTTTTTTTAATTCTCTTTCTTTTGATTAATATAATGGCGCGGATTTTCTACTCGGTTCGACTGCGTTTAAAAGGAAGCACCTCGCGGCCCGTGTTTTGTGTGCACGACTAGGGGTGAACGCTGTCTCTGGCGTATGTGCACGCAGCGGTGGTTGTAAAGCGACTTGTCTAACGAAGACAAGAATCTATTCAGGGTGTCGGGAATCTAGGAACATGGAGAGGGGTTGCTATGCCTACATAGAGAATTTTGTTTCGGGGAATTTCTGCCGTACAGGCTGACATCGATTTTCTGTTGCTGTGTATACGGAGAAATCGGTTTCGGAGGCATAACGCCGCAAGTACTCAAGTACTACATGGACTAAGATTCCCGGAATACTCAAGTGCTACATGGGCTAAAAAGTCCCGGAATTTTTAAATAGGTAGCTCCACTAGAAAATGAACATGACTTTCGAAAGACTCATCTGCCACTAGTTTACGTATGTAGTTTCATGACATTCCGTCCATTCGTTAACAAACTACAGCCGTCTGAGTGACGCTACTTTCACCTTCGAAAAGAAGAAATGGAAAAACAGGGATATCGCATCTTGATCACACAATGTTATTTTATGGAAAAATAAAATGCCGGTGGGTAGACCTTCCTGTTGAATGGAAACCTTGACGCACGTTTTAGTTTCGCCTTCGTGACAGACTGAATCAGGTTTGCCATGGAGGTAAGCAAGTTAGATGCGGACGTTATCGTAAGTCCGACTATTTCTAAGTGTGTGAGTGTCAGATTCAGTCTTGAACTAGGTTCCTTGGACAAGTGGGCTCTACTTTCATAGAGGGAGCCTAATGGTTTGAAAGTGTGCGACCTATGGAAATTGGTGTACTTAGCACCTATTTACAGGTCGAAAAAAGGATAGGGACTAGGGTTAGTGGTAAGATGTGATGTGGGGGAAGAGGTAAGGTTGGTATTGGGCAGGCCGTTATCACGGGAGTATGTGGAGGAGGGTTTGGGAAAAGGAGTGCGATCTCGGTGAGGTAAGGGAAGGGGGGGTGGGTTGTACCTCGACTTAAAAAAGGATTTGTGGGACGTCTTAAGGTAGGATCGGGGAGACGGGTGCCCGTGCTGCTAGAATTGGGAAAAGGGGTGTGCGTAATACTAAGCTTTGATAATGACTTTATAGGACGAGTTGTAACTGGAACGTCGGAGACTCCGGACGATTTAGAAAGAAAGGAGAGTGCCGATTTGGGATGGCCATTACTGTTATTATTACCTCGTGTGAGTTTAGATAAAGGGACCAAGGGTTTTGGCGGTTTATTGGAGTTGGTTAAGGTTAAAGTCATCCTGCCGACCCTACAATGAGCGTTGTTTTCCGAGTGAAAAATCCAGTCGTATCTGGAAGGGAGGATTAAGCGGAAACTAGGTTTACTCATACTGCTTAGATGCGAGTGACATTCCTTTACGGGGATGCTGAATTTTATCAGAAAGAACTCGGAGATCCAAGTGGGGTTCGCGGTTTTAGGTGCGCCCTTTAACAGATATGATGTACCAACTAGATTAGAATGCCAAAGCTTATTAATCCGAGCATGCCATTCAGCAGGTGTCCAAGATGTGCCAAAGTGGACTATTCGTGGAGAATTGGCTTGGAGCCAATCCACCCCCCTGCCGGTCGGTTGGCAGGGGGGTGGATTGGGGTGAGGCCGGAGAGGGATGGGACAGGTAAGTTGGGCGGTAGTGGGTAGGAGCGGAAGAAGGGTTACGTTCTGAAGTTTGTCATATGGAAACATCACGCATCGCGGGGAGGGGTAGGGGTTGGTTTGCTTCATATGAAAGGATGATATGGATGATATGGCCGACCAAAGACCGCAAAGCAGCAGGTTCATCAACGACGGTGTCGAGTTTATGGAGAACAAGCTCTGGTAAAAGGTTAGGTTCCGCCGAGATAAGATGGTTATGAGTGGAGGAGCTGGACAAATCGAGCACCTCACTGGGGCTGTTCAGCTTGCAGAGAATATCATCACAAAGGGGACTAATATAACGAACCGGGGGATTTTGGACGTCGATTAAAGGCTTTTATCTATGTCAGAACAAATGGAATGGAGTAACTCGTGTATTAATGCGTTACGGGATTCATTCAGCGAGTGAGTAAGTTGGTTAACGATTGTTTTGTTGTTGTCTCTAATGAGGGAGGTGATATCAGAGCGCGACTTATGGTGGACAGAGCCAAGGACGTCAATACATCTTAGGCTGCTCTCGATGTGTGATATTTTGTGCGTGATTGTTTTGAGATTAGTGCTAAGGGAGCCGTCGATTGCGTCGCCTAGGCACTTAATTGCCAAAAAGACGTGAGAGGGCGAAGCATCGATGCATTCATCGCAGAAGAACAAGAGGTTGTCGGGGAATTCTTTAGCGAAGTGCGTGTTAGGCTTATTCAGGCCCACGCCGGTGACGTGGAAAGTTTTTCCGCAGAAGCCTTTACCGCGTACACAGTCGGCTTTGGTATTACTTATCCCTCAAGTCGGTTTGCCACAAGACATGTTGGGATGGAGGTTAGAAAACGAGGAAAGGAGAGAGAGAAGTGGAAAGAAAAATAAAGGTTAGAAAGGAGACAGTTCCATACTACCTATGCCCAAACTGCGAGAGTGAGTGAAACAGCAACAAAGTCACGCCAATTGTTGTTTTTTGCTGTTTTTTACGATATAAATTACATCACATTTAAAGTTCAAAATTTCATTTTGTAATTTTCCGCCACTACTTCCTAGAAGGAGCTGTGGGTGTTTTAATCGTGTCACCGGCAAGGGTGTTGAGTTCACTAAAACACCACTGATGATTTCATCACTAAAATTGTCCGACAGGGGCTGACCTCTACTTACTTAGCAACGCAATAAATTGAAAAAAAAAAACACTTTTTATAGTTCGTTATTCTTGGTTTTTTTATTGTTTCAGAAAAATTACAATTATAATAACTTGATACTACAAGTAACAAACGGTCTTGTATGGAATATGACAATTAAGCTTAATTTCACATCAGTGTCTTTGTTTATACTCCGCTGTAGTCGCTGGAGGAGCGGCTTTAAGTTAAACAATCGTATAGCAGAGGTACACTAAGTCATTTAAAATATCTAAACCAAATTAACACACAGCCCACAACTGGGACAATTAATAACGAGACGATAACGATCTGTCAACGAGCGATTTCCGGACTACACTCTACCTTGAAAATGTATTACTCCACTTTCGGCGTGTGTGCACACTTGGGATCTAAAATGGGACTCCGTGGGACATGTGCACTCTCCGGATGATGATAGCGTCAGTTCAAATCACACGTTCTTCACTATCAATCCCAAACGCTATAACCGCACCTGTTCAAACAAATGGACGAGCAAAAACAGGCTGCAGGCATTGTGTTCATGTAATGCCGTTGTAGGCGATACATTCTTCGGTGACGATAGGTCGACCGAAGATTTGGGGTTTGTTTGATTTAGCCATGTGGCTCTGGTGCTCTAGAAAGGAAGATATTTTGTTGACATTAAGTCAACAGAAATCTTGCCGACGGTGGCAAAGGGTCAAGCTGGATGGTTATCTTATTTGGATTCATATACTGGTACATGGATATGGTGGTGAGGAATTTCTCACCCATGGGAACCATGGACCAGCATTGGTAAGCAAAACAAACACAGTGAGGTACTGTGCGTTTACTTTGATTTCCAGAAGCGTCATCATAGATCTCCTCGACAGTATAGTGGTTAGTATACCCGCCTGTCACGCGGGAGACCGGCGTTCGATTCCCCGTCAGAGAGCCTCTGGCACAAGACTGTTGACCTTGCCCGGAAAAAACAAATCATTATGAAAAATTTAACAAGCCTTAAGACTTGTTAAATAAGGCCAAGACCGGTTCCCGGTTGTAATGCCGATGATGACGATGATCATAGAGCATGAACGTGGGTATGATTGCCTAAACAACGATCATATTCATGCCCAAATCCCATGATCGGTTGATAGCCGATAGTAGGGAATTGGTCGCAAGTGTTGCGAACCCAAGGGTATAGGAGCAATGGTTCAATTATGGACCGTAGGAAGTATATCGGATGCAGCTGTGTCCACAATACCCTGGCCAGCGTGTGCTTATCGTTTATTGGTGACAAGCTGAGCCGATAGGGGATATGAAATGGTTCATGTATTATGAACCAGAAAATTCGATGCTATTAATGCCAGGTTTGCTTTCAGTGGTAAGGATGAACATGTCATGCACATGTATGGGAAAATTATGTTTTCTGATGGGAGGTAATGCGGTGTAGCTTACGCTGCTCATTTTCAGGTAAGTAGAAGGCAGGTAATTTACGGAAATGGGTGGTTCTTAGGGAATACCTAAAGAACCCCCACAGAGACACGCTTAGTTCTCAACACCTCGAGAACACACATGTGTAAACTGCAAGAACAACAGAATCACAAACAAAACCACGACAATCATTTGATTCCCTAGATAATTAAATGGCGTCGGTTTTTATTGTCCGCGAATAAATAAGGTCTGGTACACAACGTGAGCAATGGTGCTAGCGTGCTCGTGTCGTTGAATAATATAAAGTATGTCTTAAATAAATGTAAGTAAAATATGTGTCCTGTTAACATAAATTTGTACTATTGTATTGCTTTCCTTCACCAACATAAATAAAACTAATTACATTAATTTGTAAATTAAGGACTTTAAATTCATGCTGGTGCTACACGACGATACCGCCAAAGAATTCGCTATTTTTATCAGTTAAACAGCACTGGCAGCGATAACTGAGAACACGCGCCTAGCAATTGTCCGAAATTTTAATTAGAATACTAGTAAAATAACGGAACACATTATGTTAAACGACATAACTTAAGATGGAATATTAAAACTACATACACATTTATTAAAAAAATATTTGTTTAGGAACCAAAACTTTTAAGACACCCTATATATCGTCGCAAACGCTTCAGTATAGCTTGTGGTGTAACTTACAATTCCGATTGCACCAAATTAAGTTAATATTAACAGCTCAAGCTGGCGCAAAACTAATGACCTTACCCGGGAAAAACAAATCATTATGGAAAATTTAACAAGCCTTAGGACTTGCTAAATAAGGCCAAGACCGGTTGCCGGTTGTAGTGCCGATGATGATTATGATGAATAGCTCAACACTTCATACAAACAGAAATAACAACGCAAACATTGAAGTGCACCTAGTTATTTGACCGAATCAGCTCTCCAAGTGTTAACGAAGTTACTTAGAAGAGCTATGTTGGAATTAAACAAATGTTGCCTACTGTACATATATATAGGCAGATATTATATATATTATTTTTTTTTTATTAGACTTCACTCGGGAGAGGCGAACCTATAGCGCCGAGTGGGTGCCCCGAGATGTCATCAAATAACTGTTGCAGTTCTTTTTGAACAGTTGCAGGTTGTAACGCTCCGGGAACTCTCGCGTGGGAAGGGAGTTCCAAAGCTTCGCCGCTCCGTAACGGAACGAGTTCTGATGCTGGGATGTTCGCGCCGTTGGGAGATAAACTACAAACGGGTGGGATTCGTCGGATTGTCTTGTGGAGCGCATATAAGCGGAATTGCGTGGAACTATACCAAGAATCTCCAAAGAACAGTGCGCGTGATAATATCTGTAAAACAGACAGAGGTCGGCCACGCGCCTTCGATGCGATAGGGACTGTAGTCCCGACGTTAGCGCCGACTCCCCGATCAGGCGGATCGCTCGTCTCTGTATGCTCTCAAGTAGGTCGAGGGTATGTTTGGGACCCGAGCTCCAAACATGAGAGCAATATTCGAGCGCGGGTCTAATTTGCGATTTATATAGGAGAAGAAGTTGAGCCGAAGTAAAATATTTCTTGTCTCTAACAAGATAGCTCAGTTTTCCTGAGGCTGACCTGGCGATGCTCGACACGTGTTTATGCCATGATACATTCCCACAGACCGTGACTCCGAGCAATTTCAAACTTTCCCCAGCCTCGAGAGCCCGGCCAATTATCATGAACTGTGGAACCGATGACCCACTTTTCTTTGTGAATGTTGTATATTGTGTCTTCCCTGCTTTGAAGTCGACGAGATTGGCCCTCCCCCACTGCAGGACCCTATCTAGATCTTGATTTAGACAGTCAATCTGTCTACATCTCAGCTGATGCGACGCAGAAGCACCAATTGGCCGATCACTCGAAAAGGAGGAAACAAGCGTACTATCATCCCCAAAACTGAACACTTCGTTATCCGTTGTCTCCAACAAATCATTTATGTGAAGCAAAAACGAGGTTGGAGCCAAAATAGAACCTTGGGGCACCCCCGAATTAACAGGATACAGATCTGAACACTCGCCGCCCACAACAACCCGGAACGATCGATTCTCGAGGAAGCTCCTCGTCCAGTCGCAAAGCTGTTGGGAAAGTCCGTATGTACGAAGTTTGCTCAGCAATGCCCCGTGCCAGACGCGGTCAAAAGCCTTGGAGATATCCAATGCGCCCGCTCTCGACTCACCATGCCGTTCACTCGCAGATGTCCATATATTGGTTATAAGTGTCAGAAGGTCTCCCGTGGACCGCCTGCCACGGAATCCGTATTGATGATCATTCAGAAGTCCGTTGCACTCCAAATACTTAACCAACTCTGTATTGATGACTTTCTCCATTACATTAGATAAAATAGACAGTAATGCTATCGGACGGTAATTTTGTGGGAGACACTTTTTTCCCATCTTTGGGATTGGCTGAACTCGAGCGATTTTCCAGCAGGTAGGAAAGGTCCTCTGTGCATAAGATAAGCGGAAGAGTCTGCCAAGAACCGGCGATAGTTCTGGAGCACAGTTCTTAAGGACTATTGCTGGTATTCTGTCCGGGCCGGTTGCCTTCCTACAATCCAGTTCACGTAGAATGCGTTGAATAGGTCGCGGATGAAATATCACATCCCGCATCGAAGACCGTACCGGCGCGATCTCAGGTGGCTCCAAAAGACCGGCATCGAGGTTTGAATTCGCGGAAAATAAATTCGCGAACACATTAGCTTTATCCTTTGAATTCGTGCCTAACGTCCGGCTGTCTGTCACCAACGGAGGGAAAGAGGAGGATGCGAAGTTACTGCTGACAGCTTTTGCATTTGACCAGAAAGAGTGCGAACCAGTTGGGCATGGAAGGGGCTTACTGATCACCATGTCGTTGTGAGCCTCCTTCGCGGTGTCAATCGCCTGGTTGCACGCGTTTCTGATTCTAACAAAATTCGTTCTGCTAACATCGGTGGGATTGGAGCGCCAATGCTTAAAAGCTAAATTTTTGCCGCTGTAATCAGCTCGCATTTTTTATCAAACCACGGTTTATCAGACGAACTTCGTGTGATGGAATGTGGAATATACAACTCCATCCCTAGAAGAATAATCTCTGATACCGACTCCGCGCAAGCGTTAACGTCGGAGTTTCCGCAGCACACCTCGCACCATGGAAAGGATGCGAAGAAATCTCGCAAATGGGCCCAGTTAGCAGCCCCATACTTCCATACATGGCGAAGCTGCCTAGGCCGGTTTTTCGCTTGGAATGCAAGTGCTTACGCGACAGATACCAAGCAGTGATCTGAGTTTCCCAATGGCGCAGAAAGCTCTACGGTACAAATACTAGATTCGGATGTCAAAAACAGATCCAGGGTGTTCACATAATCGCCTCGGGCATCCGGCACTCGGGTTGGCTCCCCCACGAGTTGAGTCAAGTTCTGGCTTACGGCAAACATCTCCGCCAGCCTCCCAGCCTCGTCGGTTCTGTTAGAATATAACAACCAGCCGGAACTGTGCACATTAAAATCACCAAGGAGAACAATTTCAGAAGCTGGGTGGTTTTTCTGTATCCAATCGATGGTACGTGAAAGATGTTCGAAATATGTCGCCGTCCGATCGTCATTCCTCATTCATTCATGTCCATATTATTGGCTTCCAACGCCTCCATCCTCTGGCAAGCCCGATCGGACCGCGCGAAGACGCAGACTCCACCCTTAAAACGGAATCTCGAATGTAAGTCGTATCCTGAGCAACGAAGATATGTCGAATCAGTTGACGAATCGACCTGGGTCTCAGTTAAGGCAAGGATACGAGGGTTGCCTTTTACATTTCGGGATTAGAGAACAAAAACAAATATTGATCATCGAAAATCACTTTATTGTTTTTCAAAATATTCCCCATGAAGATCTATACACTTTTGCATGCGTTTGAACCAATTGTCGAAGCACTTTTGCCACTCTGATTGAGGTATCTCCAACACATGCATTCTGAATGCAGCAACCGCTTTTTCAGGTGTCGAAAAACCTTGACCTCTCAGTTTGTTTTTTACGTACGGGAATAAAAAGAAGTCATTCGGT